>VDFB02281492.1:281745094-281855025 GCA_007258455.2 Sequoia sempervirens
ATATATTATATAGTTTTGTAAGAGATTATATATTAAATTATAAATAATATTGTATATTCTAAACTAGATATATTAACATAAATTATAAACTATAAACTATTTAAAAATCATATATAAACCAAATCGTATATTCTAAACTAAATATATTAAAATAAACTATAAACTACAAACGAGATATATTGCATATGTTAAATCATATGTTATAAAGTCTTGACATTTTTTAAAATGCTATGTAAACAAATCAGATATCGGATATAGATCGGATATCCGATTCAAATCAATATCCAATTTAAATCCGATATGATCTGACACAAAATTCATTACCTAGGGAATAGGCTCAGGTTTGCTTTGGTATTTGGTTAGGAGATGCCAATCCTAAAAAGTCAACACAAAAAGTGTGTTTAACAGCTTACCTTGTTTTTCTGACTTCGCCCATGTGGCTGATGACTTTATTTTTAGCCAAAATTGATAAAATGAAAAGGGTTTGTAGGAGATTCTCAGCTTTTTCCAATATAAATTATGCTTTTATTTTCAATTTAATAGATTATTATTATTCATTTTCTATTAGAATTATGACTAAAGTCCTAATTGATAGGTTGATTGTAAAACATCTATAACTTTCAAACGGTATCATATTTTTTGAATCCAAAACATCGTCACATTCTATGCTTTGCATACTATAGGATTAAAAAAAAAAATGAATTTCATGAATTTTTGACCAAGTTAAGGTGGTCGACATCACGAGTTTTTATATTTTTAAAAAGTTGTAATAAAAATTCATAATTAATTATTTACTTAGAAAAAAATTACAAAAAAATATCACATCCGACATGAGTCCTCTACTTATATCTAAAATCTCATAAAAATTTATATCATTTTATTATGGTTAGGGTCCAGATAGACACCTACTTCTTATTTTTTTCCTGAAATTTAAGTAATACTGCATTGAAATTTCAAATTTTCACCAAATAGATTTTGTTTTAAAAAAAATAAACCTAGTAGTTTAGAAACTACATTCAATTTCCCATAGATTCTATTCTTACATGTTTTTGAAATTATATAGATAACTTATTCAAATTTTTACGTCAAGTTGCCTAACTCTATTTTTTCTGAATTTTCATTGCCACTTAAGGGCCTGTTTGGCCCATCATGATCCTGCACATACCCTTACAATGAATCTATCAACCGAAGCATAGGAAGGAGTCTACTTGAGGTAGTCTATGGGATGATTCCAAGAGGAGAATATGAACTCAGAGACTTGAAGGATATGGAAAAAAGGAGTGTAGTAGGGGAAGACTTTTCCATAGCCATGAAAGACATACATGAGCAGGTTAAAGAGAATTTGAATAAGAGTGTGGAGAAGTATAAAAATAATGCATATTTGAAGGGGAAGGATGTTCGGTTCAACGTTGGGGATTTGGTGCTTGCCAAGCTAATGATGAAAAAGATTTGTCCTTGAAGGATAGTGCACAAATTTGGACAAAATGCTTATGACATAGAACTCTCTTAGAGTTGCTATCTCACCTATTTTCAATGTTGTTGATCTTTATCCTTTTAAGGGTACTATGGGTGCAGGTGATGTTGCAGGTGCTATAGGAGATGAAGATGATGAGTGGGTCAAGGACCTACCACCTAGCCAACAATTGAAGCTAGAAAGCATACTGGATACAAGGGAGATCAAGAAAATTAGGAAGAAGGTGTACAATGAATATTTGGTCAAATGGAAAGACATAGAAATTGAAGATGCTCAATGGATGACCAAGGAAGATATAAGACAACATGGAGCTTCAGTTCAAGAGCTCATTTCATCAAGAGGATGAAATCTTTTCCACCCCAGTTGAATGGTGCAGGAGCACCTTTAGCAATTTTGGTTTGATTGTGCATTGAGGAGTCTAGATTTAGGTTGACTCATTTCATGATGTAAATAAGGTATAAGAGACCAATTTTGATGTAATAAAATTTCATATATGTTCGTAGTGGTGTCATGTTAAAATTTTTCAATAATGTTGCAAAATTGTAAAAGCTTGCATTAGCAAACTTTGTCTTTTTGAAGGGTAGTTGAAGTTGAATGGTCACCCCATTCAAAATTCAGTTGGAGGCCATTGGTTTTTGATGTGAACATGTTTAAAAGGCCTCAAGAATCTTCAAGGCAAGGTTTTTGATGATTTTTTTTGTGAATAAGAAGCTATTGCTCTGTTTTGGTGTGAATTTCCTATGTTTTCTTGCATTTCTAGATTTTGTACAGCCCCATACAACAAGATGATGATGCAAAATTCATGTGATGTGTTTTGGATCTGTGTTATATTTTATTTGAATCAAGTTTAGATGTTTCTCATTTAGTTTTAAGGGAGAAAAAATCAATTTTCTGAAGGTTGCTTTGTTAACTAGGGTTTCTAGGGTTTGGTGAGAAAATCATAACAAAATAGGCCATTCCATCGTAGGAAAATTATGTAGTTTGGTGGAATGGACCTTTTAGGAGTGTTCTTTCATATTTTCATAGTTGTAGAGTAGGGTGATAGTGTTACGAGTGTTTTTGCATGTGCCCTAGTCTAGCAACTCCATGTGCTAGGCTTAGATTTGATAGATATTGCTTAGGACAACAAATTTTTGAAGTGTTTTGTAGAAACAAACTATGGAATTAGGCCCTATATGACTAGTTGAACATGTTGGTGGAGAGTTTCAAAGTTTGGAAGGTGAATTGTAAGTACTTCCTTTGAAAAAGAGGCCTAATATGTCCAAGTTTTAGTGTTGTAGGGCAGTTTTGATTGAAATGTTCCAAAACAACTCATGGAGTCAGTTTTATATGTTGAAGGAAAGGTTAATGGGTGCCTAAATGTGTATGGGTTAAGTCCTTTGGTTACCTTCTCTAAAATATATAATCAGATAAGTGAGTTTGGTGACCTACAAGCAAGTAGGCCAGTTATTGAAGGAACTAACCCTTGAAGGGTTTTGCAGACTTGAAGGCCAATTGAATTTGATTTTTTTTAGCCTAAATCACCTTGATCTACATCACCCTAGTTGGAGCTTATGACTGTAGGTAAGTATAAGGGTTTTGAAAAAAAACTTTATTTTACCTCTGCCAGTAGTGGTGACACTGCTAGGTGAAGTGGTGTGGGGGCGGTGGCCCAAGGGTTGTGCCACCCTCGGGTACTAACCCCTAATTCCCTTTTGATTGTGACTATGTAACCATCGGTTAAAGAACTTTGGCCAGTGTTGAAAAATTTAGGTTAATCGTTACAATTAAAAAAAAGTTTTAAATAAAACTTTATAATATAAAATGTTGATTAAAAAACATTTACCACTAGTGATGACTATGACAAACTTGACGATCTGATAGGTAACTTGGCAGACTAAATCCAAATAGTTTAAAAAATATGTTGATATTAAATATCATGCGATGTGATAGGATGGGTTGGTGATAAATAATTTTCGGTGGATTTAACAATTAAACAAATTTTATATTAATATAAACCCTATTAATTAAAGGAAAACCATGAATGAAATGGTACCACCGATGTGACAAGGGTATGCTGAATCTACAAAAATATGCAATATGAAAAGGTACACTGACCACATAAATGTTGACCAAAGAACAAGTATGATGATGCAAGAAAGGATGAAATATGCCTCCAATGATGTTGATTTAACCGACCAACAAACACATACAAAGGAATATTTATCCCAAAATGTTAATTCCATAGAGAAATGACACCCAATTGTAGATTCAACAATGACACAAATAGTATGGCCATGTATGGATCCATACGACCTAATAAAAATTTCCTCGGTCTCCAACTGACAGTGTCAAAAATTGATAATTTGACAATCAATCTTTAGGTTTTCAAGCCTCTTAGATGTGATGGTAGGGCCTATTTTGACCCAAACTACTCCTAAATATTAGCTACCTCTTGGATCTAGCAACTAAAACCCTAGCTTCAAACCATTGCAGATCTAATGAAATATGTCAGATTTTGATGAAACAAAAGTTGATCTTGACTTTCTCTAACACCCTAGATTTAATGGTGAGGTTCTCAAGACCTCAACTCACACCCAACAAGAATTTCACACCAAGATTGGTCCCTCAAATCTAGGAAGAAGTCTGTAGCACTAAAGCTCTGATACCCTGTAAGAGATGGTATAGAATGCTCTCATACCATGTAGGATTTTATGGTGAGCTCCTCAGACACCCTAGGATCACATGCAAGACAAAATAACTTCCAAGAGAGAAATGGAAGAAATATCATGCTATCATTAAGGTTGCAAGAATGCCAAACTGAATATGGAAAAGTATATATGATTCCTTGCTTATAAAGGCAAGGAGAGATAGGATTAGACAAGATCATGACAAGTTTCTTAATCCTATCACATGAGACAACTAAGTCCTAACAACCTAGGATAAGTTCTAGAAAAGACAACTCATCCTTCTAGAAGGAATCTTAGAGCCTAAGTAAACTTAACAAGTGAATATGTTCCCTAATTAACCCTTTACGTTCACATTAAGGTGATATATATTTGCATTACAACCCTTAACAAAGAATGGAATATATATATATATATATATATATATATATTCGGGTATGTGCAAGATCATGATGGGCCAAAAAGTGGCAATATGATGGGTATGTGGCTGACGACTATTTTTTTACCCAAAATTGATGAAACAAAAAGGGTTTTTAAAGGAGATTCTCAGCTTTCCACCGATATAAATTATGCTTTACTTTGAATTTAATAAATAATTATTATTCATTTTCTATTCAAATTATGACTAAAGTTTGATTTATAGGCTGATTGAAAAACATCTACAGCTTTCAAACAATATCACATTTTTTGAATCCAAAATATATGCCACATTCTATGCTTCATATACTATAAGATTAAAAAAGAAAATTGAATTTCATGAAGTTTTGACCAAGTTAAGGTGGTCGACATACAAGTTTTTATATTTTTAAAAAGTTGTAATAAAAATTCATAATTAATTATTTATAAAAAAATTACAAAAAAATATGCATCACATCGAGGCATAAGTACTCTACTTATATCTAAAATATTATAAAAAAATATTATTATTTTATTGTGGTTAGGGTGGTCAGCACACCTACTTCTTATTTTTCCTAAAATTTAAGTACCACTACATTGAAATTTCAAATTTTCACCAAATAGATTTTTTTTAAACAAACCTATTAGTTTAGAAACTACATTCAATTTGCTACAGATTCTATTCTTACATGTTTTTGAAATAATATAGATAACTTATTCAAATTTTTACATCAAGTTGCCTAACTCTGATTTTTTTGAATTTTTTGCCACTTAAGGGCCTTTTTTTTCCATGATGATCCTGCACATACCCATTCCATGATCAACTAAGGGTTGTAAGAGTTAGAAATGAGGATATGATACTGTAACATGCATTTCTTGTTTCATTTGACATATAGCCTTGTTCATTCTCATTGAACTAAATTAGATGTATGGTTTGTTTGTTCTTCAATTACAATTACTCTTACACTTATGGAAATGTTGTTTCAATTTATATATAAGCTTTTACAACCATATTAGTTTTAGAGAGGGTTATAAATATTTATATCATAATGTTGTTTCAAGTTATATACAACCCGTAAACTGATATATATGTGTGTGTGTTATACTATCATATCCCCAAATCTAACTCTTACCATATCTAACCCTTTATGCTCACATTAAGGAGATATATATTTGCATGGCATACAACCCTTGACTGATATATATATTTGTGTGTGTGTGTGTGTGTGCATGATAGTCAAGGGTTTTTTGTCTTTGAATATTTCCTAGAGCCAACTGCTCATCCATGTTTGTGGCCTTTGAATATGTAGGAATTCAACTTGATAGTGTTTGGCTAATACTTGTGTGAGGTGACGATGGACAATACTAGGGGAAATGAATAGAAACAAAGTCCATGAATATTGCATGTGGTTTAGGCAAGGGATTTAAAGGATTACTTAGATGCCCTTCCCTTGCTACCTCTTTTGTAGCCCCCGTTCAATCCTTTGTTGCTTCTTTCTATATTTTTTCTCTTTCCTTTGTTGATCTCTCTGTACCTCACTTGCTTGTTGTTGAAGGTATTTTTCAATTCTCATTTGTTCCTTTAGGCCCCTTGCCACAATTATTTCAAGCTTCCATTGTTCGATATGTTCTCTCTTCCTATCTTTCAACTATTGGATTTCCTTCTTCCTCTCCTTTTTCTCCATTAGCATCTTCATGTAGTCATCTATGGCGATGAGTTGGTATTGTCTTCTCAGTCAAATCCCATAATCAACTAGATAATTGGACTTATCCTTGACTATATGAACAAGCAATTTTAAGAATTAGGAGATGTCTGAACTGATTGGACCTCCCAATGGCTCCATGGAATCTTGTTCATTTTCAACCTGCACCTCACTAATAGTTTCATCCACTTCCTCACCTCCTCCCAATTTAGCAAGTTCACATTCTCTATAATCAACATAAAAATGCAGTAAGGTAGATGAGCTCTTGTTTTTTGGTGGAGATGTCATTGATAGACTTTGGTCTTCACCCACATGTAGATCAATACCAATATTTGCATCCCCCTCCAACAACCATGACGAGTCATTTGGTGCACTAGGTAGAGAAAGAGAGAAGTCTACATCATTATGCTAGTATGCCAAATCAAGTGTTCCTAGTGGAGTATGTTGGTCCATCAAATTGGGTGTTCCAATTGGATATTGTTGGCCCCAAAAAATATTTTTTTATATTGGAGTATGTTGGTCTACCAAATTAGGTGTTCCATTTGTCCCTTCAACCTCTATTTGTGGCAGAACAATATTGGATAGACTTAGAATATTTTTAGTAGTCGATGCTTCCTCAGGGGTAGCAAATTGGAATGTCTCACTTGGCCACAAATCCTCCATTAATGCATCATGTATCATTGTAAAACATGGTTAAAATAATGAGTCCTTATTTTACAAAATTATATTGCATGGTGACCCTAAGAGTTGGTTTTCAATTTTTGTAGGGTAAATTTGCAAAAAGAGGGGTATAGGCACAAACATGGTGAAAAAATAAGTTTGTCAACTAGGGATGAATAATGAAACATTTTTATTTGTAATATGTTCAAATGTATCTACAAGTTGGATGAAATGTAAATGGACCTTCTACATGTCATATCAATTTTAATGTATTAGTGCATATATAATGTTAATAAAAATACCTATTTGCATTCACCTAAAATTGAGAACGTGGAAAATATTAACTATATCATTGATTAGACACTTTTTGATTTAACATGTACTTATATGAACATATTATAAAATCAATCCGAAAAAAATAAATTATTATCTATTTGTGAAGCCCAATCTCTTTTTTTTCTCTATTCAATATGCATAGTATTGATCATCAAAGCTTGTGCTTCTCCAATAGTCTTATGGGAAATTCAATGAGTGGGGGACTAATTTTCACCTCACTAAATACCTCAAGGGATTTTATAGAAAGTTGAATCTTCTCTTTGTTTTGGGGAAAGAGGTAGAAAGAAGTGTAAATAAAACATAAAAAAGGGGCGACGTGCCAAAGATTTTACAATGTTTCCAACCTCAAATTGTTTCTTATAACTAATATGATGGACAGAAATGCCATAGAACCTTCATTGTTGAGAAGAGAACAAGCAACAAAGGCTTAGTGAAATAATAGTGTAGTTATTTAGATCTTCCCGTGGGAAGCATCCATTTAGGTCCTGTTGGAGCCTAAAATTTTATGAAGATTTTGAAAAATTTTAAGGCTCACAAAATGTGAAAATTTATTTCAGCACTCTATGAACAGACAACAGTGGAAATGGTTACATACCAAGGATTTGATGATATCTCAGCTAAGGTAATGTAATCATAATTTCACCAGTGAATATATGCCTAAAATTTCATAATGGAAACTTAAATATAACACAAACGAAGGGAAAAATTAGTGTGTTAAGTGATAAATATGATATGAGGAATAGATGCAAAATAAAAGCAGAGGGAAAGCTATTTCCAGCCTGGTCGTTTACCAAAGAACTAAAAGGCACAAACAATCTGAAGGGAAATTATGAAGATAAAAAGAGCATCATATGCTTCAAAATATAACATCCCCAATAATCATAATAAGGTGGTACATAAAATAAGAAAATCCTTAGGGTAGTAGAACCAAATTTGAAGAGACCAATTATACACAAAAGGAAAGAGCATAGTAACTAGGTACGAATGGTCCAGTTTTCGAGAAGGATATCGATTCCCTTGTTTTGTGTATTGAAAGTATAATGGGAAAATATGGCAAGTTTGATAGAAGTAAGGTTCTTATTTGTTCAAAGTAGCTACACCGATTTCTTCAAAATAGTCTACAGTGTTACCACCATTTGGGGCTCCAAATACTTTGATAAGTCCTTCCTTTCCTGGGAATTCTGTATACTACACTAGGAGTACCTCAAGTAGATGAATTTCCACTGAAGAAATTTGTTATTATGGATCATGTCTCTGGTTGAGTTGAGATGACACTAAAAACTAAATTAGTGACAAAACCATGTAGGATATTCATGTTTGATGCATAATATTAGTGGCTATCAAGTATATCAAGTCCTTTGGCATATTTGTAGTTATTGAATAGTAATGTTGTAGGGATGTTTCATGCATAAAATATATCCACAAATACATGTCCCTTATACCTCTACATTTCAATTTTGAATATATAAGATTGAGTTAAAGTGAGAGACATCTATGGTGAAAAGTCCGATAAGGGAAAGTATGTTGTATTTCCTGAAAATCTAACTAATAATTGGGGAGAGCATTTAGAATTGGGACATTTATTTGTACAATGAAAACTTGATTTTTAGCTTGGCACCCTTAGATTACATGTTACACTGTGATGTTGGTGTTGAAATACAGAAGTTGTAAACTCCAAATTTCAAAGGAAAAACTATTGACGCAAAAGGGTATCGATGAACTAAATGTTCTTATCACTATTATTTGAGGTGATGGTAATAAGATGATAGTTTTCATTCTTGTAACCGCAGATTGTTCCAAATTTTCCTATGGTATTTGTAGATAAAATTTATTCATTCAAAGGTGCTATCATGAGAATGAGTATTTTGCAGGAAGCCCTAGAAGCCCTAAAATGTTGCAGTGAGTGAACACAAGAAAGAGGAAGATGTTCACCATTTGGAAATATCATTAGAAGATTTTACAATGATAACATATCGAATAGAAGGTATGGCAATATATGTGTGGAGATAATGAACCAGATGGACCTGATGGAGGCGGTGGAACTAGATAGCAAATTGTGAATATCACCATGAATCTCGGTAAAGAATGGAAACCCTAAAATGCAGCGAATGAAAAGAAAAATATCGGTGAGAGAAAGGTCATTGGCACAAGTTCCTCTAATTATTAAATTCACACCGATGAGATGCTTCAGGGAGAGTCTCACAGAACAAAGCATATGATTATTGGGAAGAATAATGAGTTCGACAAGAGATATACAATCGGTGAAAAAAATAAATAAAATCTTCCCAATGTTTCATGTCACGCCGACAAACATACGGCCAAGAAAATCAATGTTGATGGTCATAATGCAAAGAAAAGATTAAATAAAACAAGACTATGGTGAAAGTTAGTATTATTCTAAGGAATGTAAACTTCACATTTTTATTGAGTGGTTATGAGGAAGATGTTTGTTTCACCCACACAAATCATAAAAGGTAAAAATAATAAATATTCTTCACCAAAGGAATAGTAAGGTGAATAAAGGTGAAAGTGGAGAGGTAGAATATTTGTATGAGGTGAAATATTTTAAACCATGATGTAAATTATTTTCACTAAGGGAGTTATGAGAGTGAGAAATATGTATTTATTGGGTGAAAATACAAAAAAAGATAATGGGATTATTTGATGAAATAAATGTGCAAGATGAAGTTGTGAAGTATTCTCAAGATATTTTCACTAGGAGGAGGTAATTATTCACTTGGAGGATATTTTAATGATTGAAGGTAAATCTTCTTCACAGAAGAAATCAAAAGAATTAAGTTTTGAAATGAGAGATTATTATTACTTAAAATCATTTCACGCTGAATAAAAATGCACGAAGTAAATACAAGGTAAAATACTTTCACCAGGACGGGGAAATGTTTTCACCAAAGAAGTCATGAAGCGGGTAATTATTTTAACAGGAGAAAGGCAAAATTTTCAGCAAGGGATAATTACCAAAATTAATTTTTCACAAAAATGCAAAATGAAGGTTAAAGATAAAATATTTAATTTTCCAAAGGAAACTAATTAAATATTTTAAACAAAGAGGTGCACTGAAAAGAGGAATTACATCAGTTGTGAAGGGTTGTAACCCTAAAATAACAATGTATATATACAAAGTGAAATTGTATCATAAAGTAGGATTAGATTTAGGAGAAATAAGTAGGTTAGGTAGTTGGATAGGGTGAACTATTGCAAAAATAAATATCATGTTGTACATTGTAAAATCTTTTCAAATTATGTAATGGAGAAGAATGCATAAATTTGGTGATCCAATTATGTTGTCAATTGTTTGTTTAATTTCTTTGAAAATATTATTTGGTTGTCTCCAAGGTTGTCACTTCCTGATTATTTAAATTGAAATATCAAGGATATTCTTCAATTTATCAAATCACACTTGTTGCTCTTGTGTGGTTCAGTTAACTGGTTCCTACAAGACAAGATTAAATCCCTCTAATTAATCACAGTATTTTGGAAAAGGACATTTGGATTATTAAGAAGAATTTGATAATTACACTCTTGCCTGTTTATACAAGTTATAAACATAAAAGTGCCAAACAATTTGAATTGTATCTAGAAATAGGACACAAATATTATTTACCTCTTGACTCCATTAGCCCAACAGAAGTAGGCACTGGTCACACCATCCACATTTTAGAATTTTATAAAATCTTATTAAAACATTCACATTTCAAGTTTAGCATTAGGAATAGAAATATTCAGTAAAATTTCATCTATTACACTTTGTGCCATCGTAATAGATCCATCAATTCAGTTAAGTCATACACATTAAGTCTGCTTCATTCATATAGGTACACCCTCCTAGGTCTAGCCGCACCTGAAGAGAAGAAGGTCTAAACCATTTGGCCTTGTTTGTTACCCTAAAACATATCAAGAGATTGGAAACCTCTTGAGGTATTTTACCTGTGTTTTTGAGAGCTAACAGGTCCATCAGATATAAGAATGCTCTACCAATTAACAAAAATATGAAAATTCACAAAAAACTCTTCTCTTTACAACATAGTATGAAGAAAGGCTAACTTTTACAAAGAATGGAAAAGTATAAAAGACATAGTCCAATTTCCAAAAGCTAACATTCAACATAGAAGCTTAATGACATGAAAATTAATAACCCATACTATTAAAGTAGACTTAACACATTTCTTTAATCATGAAAGAAAGATAAAAAAGAAACCTAAAAAAGGATATATCATGCACAATTTTAGAGATCTCTTATAAATATTTTAGACTTCAAATAAATGAGAAAAAATAAACAAAGGTTGGATGCCAATCTGATGATAGTTAGACTTTAAAAATACAACATGCCAGAGAAATCACAATGTTATGTAACATCTACTTCTAAAAAGAAAAACTCCCTACTAGATCTATCTTCAAAATAAAAATAGTTCTTGAAGCAATTTTTTCTAACTCTTAAAACATGTCTCCACCTTCTATTTATTGCCAAAAAAAGAGAGCACCACCATAAAACATTCTGGAAGCAGAAACTGCCAGATTTCCTATCCTGATAACTCACAATCCGATCCTAGATCTTGATTAGATTGCAAATTTCTCATTAAGTCCCAATTGAAACATTAATGGATCTTTAGATATTTAGCAAAGATAGTTGTCAGAGAATGATCGGATTGTAAAAATGCATCCTGGAAAAAATCTGATTAGTCAATATTGAGGTTGACGATGCCAACTCAAAGGCTCCACTCCGAAAGAAAAATACACACTGCATTCTGCCTAGCTCCACCCAAAGGGATCACTCCACAAAAAAAAAACTACCTAAAGCAAAAGATGGTGTGTCAAACATGCGAGGACTTCTAGCATTGTGAGAATGGCTTTGGAGAGAAATTCTGCCTAGCTAACATGTGTCCTGGCTTGTACCTGAAAGAAAAACAATATGCAAAAAGTTGCACAACCACCATGTGGCACATTGCACACCTTTTGGGAACAAATTTGTTTATTTGAGCATGGATTATTCTGAAGCCAAAAAAGAGAGAGGGATGATAACTCCAAAATACAAGAAAAAATTTTCTTTACAGTTCTGGCAACTCACAAGGGGCCTCCACTTGTGAAGGCATGAAGCTATAGCTCTAGAGCTTCTTGAAATTTGAGGAAGGCAAAGTGTTGGACTTCCCAATCTAAATTAGTGGGCCAGATGAGAGTACAAAGGAACTTGAATGATTGATCCATTTCAAGGACCTCCTTAAAAGAAACTACTCCTCACCTGGTTGAAACAACTTCGATGTAGTAATAAAGCTGAGAAAGGGGAAGTATCTACTTCTCAATTTCTTGAAGAGTGGGAGGCGGGCCTATACTTGAGATTCTTGTGGAACTTGGAGCTTGATTGCATCCATGACCTGCTCGATTGATAACACTTCTCTGCTTGGTGAGGAGAGCACATCCAATCCATTATCTAGTAGAACTTGAAAGTCCTTCTCAATCTCAATGACCCTTTTATTCAATGCTACCTGACAATCTTTTCTTTTTAATGTGGCCTTGTGGAAGTTAATGAATTCATTTGCTTTTCCTGATGTGGCTCGTTGAACAGAAATTCTTGCATTCTTGAAAACTTCCTTGGTGGCCTTATATAACCTAGAGATCAGAGTCTTTGATTTTGCAGACTCGAGAGCATATATGTGTAGAATTGGGTTGACTTTTGGGTTGACCTTCCCATTTGATTCCTAAGCATCACTCAAGAATTGCAATATTGGATTTTTGACAATAACTTCCATTATAATCTTGTCCCAGTGTACGTAGATCAGTCTATTTAGTATCAAGAGGATCCCGAATCCTTGTGTTGCTGCTAACTCCTGTCAGAGTTGAGTCTCTTTTGATTTTATGTTCTCCTCCAATCGACCTTTCTCCTGGAGGGTGTTTGTTAGCTCTAAGTTCAGCCTTCTTATCTCTTCTTCATGAGTCTGGAAAATAGACTCGGTCTCCCATTCCTCTTGTTTTTCTCTTTTTGCTTCCTCTTGAGCCTTTTGGAGGTAATTGGAAACCTGAGATCAAACACTATTCAATTCCTTCTATGCATTCTCCTAGTTGTGCTAGTATTCTATAATTTTCTCATGTTTAGCAACAACCTCTCCTTTTAACCTCTCTATCTTGGCATGAAGCTAACTCTATTTATCCCAGGCTTCTTCCGTCAACCTAGTTGTTTCTCCTTGCTAACTTTGTAGCTACCCTAAGTGGGAAATCTACACATCCTTGCCTCTAATATCTGCATGTAGGCTACCTATTTCTTTTATATTGGCTAACTTTTCCTTGCATTTTCTTAGCCTTCTATCCAATTTCTCATAAATGGCGTAGAGCACCTTTTGAGTGGACTTAGCTAGAATCATTTTTTCTTGTGGGAGAGTTTCACTAAAGTTGAGGCCTACAAATTTGATGTCAGAATCTTCCATCTTCATTTCTTCGACTGGCTTGGATGCTAGAGGCTTCATGGTAGTAATCCACAGGAAATTTTTCTCTTCGTCAAAACAAGCTTCAATCTTCTTCGTAGCTGGCTACATTGTAACTTTCACTAGCATTTTATATTTTCTTGCCTGTTGGGCCTACTTCATCATGTCCAAATGAGTTCAAAGACTCTTTGGAGTATCAATGATTTGTGTACCAAGAGAAGCACCAAGAGGGAGACTGAAATAGGTAACAGAAGGGGGAACCTTGACTATATGAGGTTGTGGAGAGGTGAAAGGGAGTGTTATCATGGAAAAAGGCGGAATGCCATATGGAGATTAAAAAGTGGAAGCACTCGTTAGAGTGAAAGGGGGAATGGGTGAAAATAGAGGCATTTACCTAGAGGAAAATGGGTTTGGTGAAACTGACAACATGGACACTTCAGTATTCTCAATGGGGGCCCTTGATAGGGTGATCAAAGAATCAATTGCATTCATAGCGAATGACACTCACTCGACATGTAGGGTTTCTTCACAAGGTTCATTGTTGAATACGATTAGGGGTTCATTTAGGATCAACAGATCAGAATCTATCGATGGAGGGATCTTTTCCACAGGTGGAGGTAGAGGAATGACTAGAGAAGCGGATGTAGAAAGAAGAGGGGGAGAAAAACTTACCTGAGTTTCCGAATATGAATGCCCTAACATAGCAGACTTTGCTTCTTCTCCTTTGGTTGTCTCACTAGGTCCACATAGGTCTTAGACTTGTCTCCTCTTTGTGCAAGTGGAGTCAATAGATTTAGATCCTTTGGTGGCTAATCCTACCAAAATTTGACCTTCAGTAGCCACAACAAACCTCTTTGGGGACCATTGGGTCCTTTTTCCTTTTCCTTGGGCACTAATGAAGGAAGTGGCCTATGGATCCTTCTGTCTTGGCCCTTTTCCTTTGTTAGGCTATTGAGTTTGGGAAGTGTAGAGCAGAAGCTCCTCTTGTTCAATTTCTCGACTGGTCTCAGGGTTATTTTCCTTAGTATCAGCCTCTTTATTATAAACTTTGTCAAACTTTTCTTCATGTGGCTAGACCTACCCATACAAGGTGTTTGTGTTCCCAATATCTTGTCGAAACCTCCAAAAATCCTCATTCTTTTTCTCCGACCATCCCAAGTGCTTTAGTTGTGTACTAAGGGACTTACCCATTGGGAGGATCCTTTGGTATTCTACCATTTTGAAATAAAATTTGAGCCATGGTGGTTTGTTGAGTGATATGAAGGCTAAATCAACATAGGATTTTGGCCTCTCTATAGTGGTGTTCCTTCTTGATTCAAAATATTCCCGCTCTTCATGCTTTAAGGTCGGGATATGCTTTATCAAGTTGTAGCTCCATTTGTCACAAATGAGAACTAGGCCCAAATGTGCCAATTTTTTGGTAAGCACCTCTCGAGCCTTTTTGTTTTGATAGTGTTATCTAGTTGTTGGCAATGGTGAGGGGAGTCAAGAAAAGCGTTGTCTTGTGCCTTCCAACACCATAGACATTATCAACAAGGGTTAACTAGTGACATGCCTCCAAGGAAAAACCCCTATCTGTTACAAAACTTGAGAGTTTGAAAGTATCCTCCACAAAACCATGGGCTCTAATGAAAGTGAACTCATCTCCCAAAAAATAATCTATTGGGGTTTGCAAACTTCTCAACCATTATAAAACCTCGAAAGAAAAATGGATTGGAGGGCATGGGAACAGATTTACAAGTATTTGCCCCATGAAATAATCTACAAACTAATAATAATCCCATGTCTTTGAAAGCACATGGGTCTAGACCAAAATTGGCTAGTAGGATCCTCTTACATCATACCTAAATAGCAACAAGTATCCTTCAAGAAATTTAGAATTTTGGTGCAAAATTAAATGTACCAAGAAAGAAGAATACCTGAACCTACACTCAATACCATAATTTTACAATTGTTCCAACATTTTCTTAGCTATTATCTCAGAAAAATAAAAATACTTTTGGCTCTTTTCCTTCATGAGCATAGAATCTAAGCCCATCTGAAAAGGATAGACCTTTTCATCATCATAGCCGTAGATAGAGGTCAACATTGAGAAAAAAAATTGTAGATCATTTCTAAATTTTTTACACTATAGAGGAAAAAGGAGTTGACCCCCCTCTAGCTTTTCTTTCATTTCTTCCTCATAAAATTGCAATTGTTTATTTCTAGTGGCCCAAAACTCTTCCATCGCTTCCTTTTCGAAGCTCATGGTGCCCCAGTTAGTAGGGATACATAACATATCCCAGATGGCTACTGCACTAACCTTAACCCTTATCTTGCCACTGATTATAGCCCTTGTTTCCTTGTCAAAACTCCTTGCACATACATCCACCAGCTTTGGACATGGGTGTATAATGGGCAATATGAATTGTGGCAAACAAAAATTCCAAAGTCATACCACAAAACCTTTGGATCCCCCAAACTTGATCATTTTTTGAAATGCCCCTTCCCTAAGGATTTTAGGGTTTACCATCCTTGGGTCAAAAATATTGTCCATGAAATCCTACATGAACTCTTTCTTAACAAGGTTTCTTGGAACCTATATCGATTTGGTGTGGGAAAAATTTTGTTCTTCTTCTGCTAGGGCATTAACAAATAACTCCCTCCCGAAAATGTTGATGCAACCTAATTTTCTAAGGGAAAACCCAACCTATCTCCCAAAAGTTTATGCTTCCACCATTGTTGAGCCAAAAAATTTGTAGAGAGCTTCTCCAGAGAAATGGTTACTTGTTGCTTTTTGCAAAAGTTCAATTTTGGGTGCATTCAATTTCCTTGCATACATGTAGTAAAGCATTGTCATTATCAATGGCTTACTAAATGCTACCATCGAGATGATACGTGTGGATTTGGGATTTGTATCCCTCGGGAATGCCAATTTTTTTGTGAGAATGTAATCAATACGTTCTCCTCACCGCCCCTTTTCACAAACAAGCTTGTGTTATTGGAAATCATGCTTATAATTATGGGAAACATGCTTAAGTGATACAAGGTACTTTGAAAAGACTTGCATATTCACTTTTGTCATAGCTTAGCGCATTAATTAAAATATTTTCCATAAATAAGTAGATCAATGTTGATGGTGGCAATGGACACATGGTGGCCATTGGTACATGAGGGCATTTACTCCCAATGCCCAAATTTATTTTTCGAGGAATGTTGTTAGATTCATCGTATGATTTACATCTTGCACTTTGGTTACTTTGACAATTTGTCTATTGCCACCCAGTGAGAGACGGGTTTTCTGTCAATTGAGCCACTAACACTACCTTTCTATAAATTGTTGTGCCACCTTAGTGAAATATTCACTCATTTTAACTCTTCTAGTTTAGCAAGCTTTTCTTACTGCATCTCGTTCCACTAACCTCTACTGCTTTGTCATTATGTCAGCTAGCCTGGGTACTCCCATTTGGCTTCTACCATGAAGGCCACAATACACATTCGTGGGTGAGATTACCAGTGATAAAACTAAGCTCCTGGTAAAGAAAAGTGACCGCCTCTGTGTTTTTGCATTCAAGTGGGTAGTCGACCAGGACTACGTTAAAGATGAGAACTAGTCGAGATGTAACTCCAACATTGTTTCTCACTTCGTCGCCTCCTTGCTTGACCTGAACATTGCCAAGCCCTGGATAATAGAATTGTGCTACTAGATGTTCAACTTTTCAATGTTCAATGTGCTCGGCAAGATCATACAAGTGGCTATCCCTGGTCTCAACATTCTGAGTGTAGTGGACCTCTGTGGGTATGCTGATTATGAGGAAGATGTGGTTTGGTTTCCTCTCCTTACTAACTTTTGCACCATGGAACTTGAGAGGCATCGTTCGTCATCTCGGCCTGTGGCCACCTTCCTGCACTCATCATATTTTAATACCAGGCTTCCCTCTGAGAACTCTGGGTTGGAGGCCTTCTTGTCAAACCATTGTTTGACTACTTGCTGGCACCCAATCATGGATTCATATGCCTTTTCCCTTGTTTCCTCAAGATTGAGGAGTTCCACCAGCCTGATTTCCATTCTGCTACTTTCTTTGACTTCTAAAGCCTTGATCAGTTGTAACACCAGGATTTCTATAGAAATAGGTAGCACTACTTCCTTCCCATATACTAATTCATATGGGGTGGTCTTTAAGATTTGTCTGTGTGTGATCTTGTCATCCCATAGAGTGGTCTATATATGCTTATGTCATTCCCTTTGTCATTCCAACCCAATGCAATTGACTAGCCTAATGAGGTTCTTGTTGGTCAACTCTGCCAATCCATTTCCCTGTGGGTAATAATTTGATGAAGTCTTGAGGTAGACCCCATATTTGAGAGAAAATTCAGACATTCTGAAACCCACAAAATCTTGTGCATTATCAGATATGATGGTTTTTGGTGAACTAAATCTTGCCACCAGCTCTTCAAGGAAACTTACAATCTCGCTTTTTGTAGCATTTTTTAAGCAAACAACCTTTGTCCATCTTGTGAAGTAGTCAATTACCATAAGTATCCACTTGTGACCAACATTAGAAATAGTGTTTATCATTTTGAAAAAATATAGACCCCATTGGGCGAAAGGCTCCTCGGTGACTATTGGACTCAATAGCATAGAAAAATGCTTCCTCTTGCTGAAAAAATATTGACACTGAGTACATTTTCACACCAGATGGTGTGCTTTGGAAAACATGGAGGCCAGTAGTATCATGCCTGCATTATTTTTAGGGTTGTGGTTTTGGCAGAGAAATGTTTGCCTTCGGGATTGCTATGGAATTCATTCAAAACTCTTTCCGCTTGGGACTTATCTAAACATCGAAGTAGCATACCATTGTAATTACTTTTGAAAAAAATCCCTTCAATTGGTACATACTTGGTGCCCTGCAGTCAGTAGTAATTCCTTTTGTGTTGTGGAATGTTGGTCAGATATTTCCCTTCTTGCATATATCGCGTTTGATCCACCACCCATGATTCGTAGGACTAGAACTAGTTTGTGTAGGCCTAATCAGTTTCTTCTTCCTCCAAGGAGCTTAGTTCTTACACAAGGTATTCACAAAGACCTCTTCCCCTAATCATCTTGGTTAGTTTAACGTCGACATCATACTCTAGGATCTTGGTGATCCAGTTGGCCCTCTTCTTGGTTATTTTTCCTTTGGTGATATACTCCTACACACTAGGATGAGCGACGAGAATAATAATTTTATTGGTCGATACCAGGTGTCAAATTTTCTCAAGGCTTTTAACAATAGCAAAGGCTTGTTTTTATACAAAATTGTACCTATCTTCACATCCTCTAAGGGTCCTTGAGTAAAACACGATTGGATGCTCTTCGAAATTGTCTTCTTTTTTTTGAGTGAGTACTGAAGCTATGATGTATAGGATTTTGTAGATGTAAAGCAAGAAATATTAGGAAAAGTTTGGATTGGCTAACATGAGGGCCATGGATATGGCTACCTTTATTTGCTCAAAATTCATCTTACCTTCAAGAGTCCATTTGAAGACTAGATTCTTCTTTAACATTATCATGATAGGCCTTGCAATTCCTGCGAAGTTCGAAATGAATTAGCTAATGAAATTAATCTTCCCTCGAAAAGACTATAGCCCTTTCTAATTGACTGGAAAAGGTAGCTGCATTATAGATTCCACCCTTTCAGGGTCTATTGCTATTCCCTCCTTTGATACTACAAAGCTGAGCAATTTTCCTTGGGGTACTCTGAAGATGCACTTCTTGGGATTTAAGGAAATCTTGAACTGTTGGCATCTCTAGAAGACCTCCTCTAGATGATCAAAGTGGACATCCTTTGATTTTGAAAAAAAATTAAGTCATGCAGATATATTAAAATGATCTGATTAATTAACCTTTTGCAAGCGATATCCATCACATGTTTAAAGGTTGTGCCATCATTGGAGATCCAAAAGGGCATCTTTGTATATACAAACATTCCCCACTTGGTAGTGAACATTGTTTTATGATGGTCTTCCTTATTTACATAGACCTGGTTATAACCCAAAAAATCATCCAATAATGAGAACATCTTCGATCTGACCATGGTCTACAAGATATACTCCATTGAAGGTAAGGGGTAGTGATATTTTAGCGAAGCTTTGTTCAAATTCATGAAATATACATAGTGTCGAATGTCACCATTTTTCTTTCGTATTGGTATGAGATTTGATACCCAAGTGGAATGCTTGATCGGGTGTATGATCTTGGACTCGATTAGTTTAGTGAGCACTTCTGCCATCAATGCTTCAAATTTTTTATTGACCAGCCTTTGCTTCTATTGAATGGGTTTTGATCCTTTAGCCAAGTAAATAGTATGTTGAATTATGCCCAGATTGTATCCCTTAAGATCATCATAGGTCCAAGCTATGACCCCATCATATTTAGAACACAACCCCTCAAGTCTTTCTTTGTCCTTTTGTGAAACCTCCTTTTTGACTTTCAATTTTCTATCATTTTTGAAATTGAGCTCTTCATAATCTTTCTCATTGGTAGTGAATCTTTGTTTACTATTTCTAGAATCTTCATAGTCAAAAAGATTCTCTAGCGAAATAAAACCTTAGGAGAGCTTGTTACCTTTTAACTGGATCACTTGTCCCTCTAAAGTCTTTCCCACTTCCATTTGTGAATTTTCAGACAATTTTCCTTGGTTTTGTAGAAAGGAGGCAATATGAAGATCATCCTTAAAGACCTACCAATTCTAGTTATTTTTGGGGATCGATGGTTGGACAATGAATTGTAATGTAGTTTTCTTTGTTGTTAAGTCAGGAATTGGTTCAAATTGCAAACCAATCAAAGCCAACTGATCGACGACACTATTTTGAGATTAGGGAATGACCTGTATATTAAAAGCTTCAAAGCTTTCAATCAGATCCCATATCTTGTGTATGTAGGACTTCATTCTTACATTTTTGGTGGCTGCCCACTTGCAGATTTGGCTTATGACCAACACTAAATCTATGAATTATTGCACTCTTCTCACTCCCATCTACTTGGAAAGATGCAAACCATGGGCCAAAGCTTCATATTCAACATCATTATTCGAGCATGGGAACTAGAAATAGAAAGCTTTAAGTATTTCTGACCCAGTCAGGGATAGTAGTTAGATGCCTATGCTAGACCCAGACTTGTATTTGGCACCATCAAAATACAATGTGCACATACTATTATCGCTCAGATGACTAGGCTCTTCTTGTTCTTTTATCGATTTTAAGAAAGCTTGGTCATCATCAAAAATCACATAAGTGCCCAATTCGGTGGCAATGAAGTTCCCAAACAGGTAAGAGTCAATCAACTAATTGAGGAGGACCTCTTCTTCAGGGGTCCTCTCACTCGTTTCCTCCTCATCCTCTAACATTTTAACACAACATGTCTCTCCTTTTGTGAAACAGGTGTGCGTTGCTTCAAAGCATAGAACCACATTGTCTGCTATATGTTTTGGGTGCAAGGATATAGATAGTATTTTCATCTTTTCCCCATGCTTGGTTTGCAATATCAAGTATGACCAATCGAGTGCTAAGTATCTTCCAAGCTCTGTTATGAAGTCTCTTGAAAGGTACATCCCAAACACTGGAGGAATGTCTATCACAACCACCTCTTATGAGACCATTTGACTTGGGAACAAGAAGAAGGTCAAAGATAGATCTTTGATACTACCAATGGTCAGAACCTTCTTCCCATCTAGTTGCATGATCCCTTTCTCAAGAGGCTCATACTCAAGTTTCAAAGCATCTGCAACTTGTTTAGGCATGACTGTCATACTAGCTCCTAAATCGATCATATTATTATGTAGGATTTTATCCCCGACAATGATCGCTAAAAAGAAAGGCGTGGGTTTTTTCTTACTTACCTCTGTCTATGTTGGAATGTCCACCAAGTTTACATATGTCATGGCTCTCAAAGATTGAAGATCTGAAACAAGCTCTTTTTCTTTAACTTGATCGTGTGATGGAATTGCATCCATCGGTGGTATGTGTACTTCCTCTTTTAATGCCTTTTGGAGCAACACATTTTTCTCTAGAATTGATATCACATCCCACAAAGATATGTTAACAAGTGCCTTCTTCAACTGCTCAACTATGTTGAGTGTTCCAACTGGAGGAACTTTTGGTTTGAATGGCAGTATCTCCTTCATATTTAAAATAGTTTGATCTAATGTGGGTGCACTTGGTGCTTTATTTATCTCCTTTGTTGGAAACGGTAGAGCTTGCAACTATTGGATGGGTTAGGGCTGCATAGTTTGCTTTTCTAGTAACTATGACTGGGGATGTTGTGGAACTTGTGGCATATACTCTCCAGTGAACCTTTTTTTTGGATCTTGTATTATAGTCTGATTGTACTTGTGGAGCACTAGTTGTTAGATCATTGTTCATGAATACCACATCTTCTTCCATCCAAGAGAAAATTGTTTGGTTTGGTGCAATGTCCAACTCCTACTCTAAATAAATTCCTTGTGTTTGCACCCTAAAGCGGGCATTCTCCATTTCAAGAGACTAATATTCTTATGTGCTTGAGAAAACACCCTGGCTTCTCTACTCCACTATATTTTGTTGAAGATTTCCCCTTGGACAATTTTGGGGCATATGACTATCAATACATGAGAAGCACCATGTGCTCCCATCTTTCGCCAAGTTGTTTTGGCCTTGGATTAATTCTTTACTTGGGCTATTATTGAATATCTATAGTGGCATAGTGAACATAACTATTTGGTTTGTGGATGTTGATTGTTGAATTTGTGCCTTCAAGACTCCATGATACATGTTTTGTTGGTAGGATAGCCTTACTCCTTGATAGGTCTGTGAGGTATGCTTCATAGGTGTCTCTTGCTACCATCGAATGAGGACTAGCTCACTAGTGAAAGATCTCATGAGATTTTTTATGTCATTGACATCAACTACTAATGAAGAGGAGCTCAACATGCTTGGTTTCACATTAGGGTATATGTACATGGATGATGGTGTAGCCATCATGGTTGCTTGCAAAGTGGAGGTGCTCAAAGCTACTTCTTCCCGTGGGTAACCAAAGATTTATGCAGACATAGGCATTGGTAGATATGGTGGGATCTCCCAACATCGATCAAACTATTCTCTGCTCACATGGCTAAATTGTATGTGTCAGGGAAAATATCTCCTCTCATGGATTGCACCATGAATACGATGCTGGAATTAAGAGCTTTCAAGTAGAATATGAATGCCATAGTGACCAGAGGCCTAGCGGTCACTGGAATTGTTTGCTAGGTCTTGTGAAATTTGGTGTTGAAATCGCTCATGGCCTCTTGTGGGGCTCTTTTGATAGTGATTAGTTGTTGCAACAAAGAGGAATAGTCTCCCTTCTTGGAGAAACACTTGAATAACTTCTCTCCAAGCTAGTCCCAAGAGTGGATTGAGCTGGAAGCCAAAGACCTATACCAGTCTTGGGCTTTTCATTTCAAGATGTGACCAATAATCTTAGAGAAACATTCTCCTCCATGATGCTATGCACTCTACATACCTTTGTTATATCTTGGAGATGTTTGAAAGGAGTCTTGAAGTCCTCACCAAAAAAATTTGGGATGGATTTAAGAGTGTTGGTAGGTATGGCAGGCCATACATCAAGGGGAGTAGGTGGTTCTAGTGGACTACTGCTATCCCAGGTCATGAAATTTATAAGGGGGGCAACACTTAGATGAGCCATCAAAAAAAGATTCCTATGGATGGGTAGATGGGTATTCTAATTTGGAATGTTTTGACCACCTGGGGGGGTAGATAAGGCTCTAGATGGTGGGTTGATAGTTCTTACCTGGTGGCTTCTTATAGGTGATATTGAACCTGCAAGTCTCCTACTTGATTTCAAAGTAGGTAATTGGGAGAACTAGAAATGGCCTCTTGGAGATTCTCTTATTTAGATTCTAGGCATGAAATTTCTAGCCTCTTTTCTTAGTCTGATTTAAAAATATTTTTGACTTCTAATTAAACATTCGAAAAACTTTGGGCCCCATTAAGCAAGCCATAAAAAGAACTGTTGATCATCAAAGCTTGCACTTCTCCAATAGTCTTATGGGAAATTTAGTGAGTGGGGGACTAATTTGTACCTCATTGAATACTTCTAAGATTTTTATAGAAAGTTGGATCTTCTTTGTGTTTTGGGGAAAGAGGTAGAAAGAAGTGTGAATAAAACATAAAAAAAGGGGTTATGTGCCAAATATTTTACAATGTTTCCAACCTCAAATTATTTCTTATAACTAATATAATGGACAAAAATTCCACATACCCTTCATTGTTGATAATAGAACAAGCAAAAAAGTCCTAGTGAAAGCACAGTTCAGTTATTTAGATCTTCCCATGGGAAGCATCCATTTAGGTCCATCAAATATAAGAATGCTCTACCAATTAACAAAAATACGAAAAATTCATAGAAAAATGTTCTCTTTACAACATAGTATGAAGAAAGCCTAATTTTTGTGAAGAATGGAAAATTATAAAAGACAGTCCAACTTTTGAAAGCTAACATTCAACATAGAAGCTTAATGACATGAAAATTAACAGACCATACTATCAAATTAGACTTAACACAATGCTTTAATCATGAAAGAAAGATAAACAAGAAACTTGACAAAGGCTATATCATGCACAATTTCAGAGATCTCTTATAAATATTTCAGACTTCAAATAAATGAGCAGAAAAAAAAAAAAGGTCGTATACCAATCAGATGATAGTTCATACTTTAAAAATATAACATGTCAGAGAAATAACAGTGTTTTGTAACACTTTCTACTTTTGAAAAGAAAAACTCCCTATTGGATCTATCTTCAAAAGAAAAATAGTTCTTGAAGTAAATTTTTCTAGCTCTTAAAATAGGTTGCCACCTTCTATTTATAGCCAACAAAATAGAGCAGCGCCATAAAATATTTTGGAAGAAGAAACTACTAGATGCCCTAGCCTGATAGCTCACGATCCGATCTTGGATCTTGATTAGATAACAATGATATTTCTTCATTAAGTCCCAATTGCAACATTAATGGTTCTTTAGATATTTAGTGAAGATAGTTGTTAGAGAATAATTGGATTGTAAAAATTCATCATGGAAAAAATCTGATTAGTGAATATTGAGGCTAAGGATGCTAATTTGAAGGCTCCACTCTGAAAGAAAAATGCATGTTGCATTCCGCCATGATCCACCCAAAGGGATCACTCCACAAAAACAAACAAACTACCTGAAGCAAAAGATGGCGTGTCGAATAGGAGGGGACTTCTAGTATTGTGAGAATGGCTTTGGAGAGAAACTCCGCCTAGCTGACACGTGTCCTAGTCCATGCCTAAAAGGAAAACAATATGCAAAAAATTGCGCAGCCACCACATGGCGCATTGTGCACCTTTTTGGGAACAAATTTGTTTATTTGAGTGTAGATCAGACCAAAGCCAAAAGAGAGTTAGGGCTGAAAACTCAAAAATACTAAGGAAAAAAAAATCTTTACACATAGAAATACAAAGAGAATGGAATATTAAAATACAAAAAATATTTGCTGATATGAAACAACAATACCTAAATCAGCAATAGAAAAAATAGTAACAATAGTAACATGAAAGCAGATAATAGCAAAGTGATTACAAGGTCAACAACTCATACAACTACTAATATAAGTAGCCACAACAGTAATAAAATTGACAATAGCAACATGATGATCAATAGGAACATGCTTAGCCATCGTGGCAAAAAAACAATGTGAGAATCCATCAAAACCAATCAATCTTGAAAGTAAGACTTTAAACCTTGTGCAACAGTAACCTTTCTTTGGATGAGTAAATGGTTCACTTAGAATTTGATCTACTGAATCTAAAAATCAACCTATAAATTCTTCTCAACGTCGGCCTGTAGATGAGAAAAAAGAGAAATTAGACAATAAAAAATGTCAGAGTAAAGCCCTAGGAGTGCAACTCCCTAGTGATCACTTAGGTTATTCAAGACAACTTTACACCTGTTCCTCCAAATATTAGATAAAATGACATGTCTGACTCCATTAGCAATGATATTTTGATGTAACATGACCCCAAGAAGAGCTTCTTTCCAGTTTAAATTATGCCCAAAGATAGCTAGTAGATCATGGAAAATAATATTCCATTATTTTTTAGCGGATTGGCATCCCCCAAAAAATGCCTTATATTTTCTTTCCTTTGACAAAAGAGACAATTAACTGGTTGGATCATCATACATTTCAACCTATCTGCAATAGGTGGTTTTCAATGTACAACCTTTGAAACAACTAATTGAGCATCTATATTAGTCTTTGATTTCCAAATCTAAGCAAATAATTTAGCCCAAAATTTCTCATTGAACCTACAATTCCACTTGGAGTTCAATTGAGGTCTTAAGAGAAAATTTGGAAGCAGTTGAAGGTAGACCTTTTTCAAAGGAAAGAAAAGAAAAGGATAAGAGGACGTCCATAACCAATATTTGTAAAAGTTACAATGGATAGGAGTGCATATCTTCATAGTCAAATCAATTAGACCAAAGATTGAACAAAAATCAAAAACACCTTATATTGATTGCTAAGATTAAATTGAGCTTTGATATATTGCCATGACAACCAACTCAAAATTTGAAAATACCAAAGATCACCAACATTACAAACTCCTTTTTTGAACAAAGAGTAGGATTATTTCAGAAAGCACAAAGCAAGAGGTTGATCTTGATAGAGAATATGTTTATTCCACCAAATAGAAGAAGTGGAGAAACTAAAACCATGTTGTAGTGAATTATCTCTCCATTTTGAGAGATATCAAGTGTTTTTCCAAGCTTTCCAAATAGATTGGAGAGGAAGAGAAGACTTTATAGAAAATAAGGGGGCATGAAGAATTTTGTCAAGCCAACCCACCTACAACCATTTTCCCTTAACATAGGCAAATTTAATACGATATTGTATAAGAATATTTCATAGCTCACCCCCTTGAGTAGCTTAAATAATCCATTTGGTAGCCAAGAAGAATCCTTGCATTCTTGGATCTAAAAGCCCCAAGCCACCTTTGCATTTAGGTTGAATACAATGGGCCCATGAAATGGAAATAAACCCTCTACTACCATCCCATCTAGCCCATAGGAATTGACAGATAATTTTGATTAAATTTTCATACCCCTTTTTTGAGGGAATCCAATAAGAAGAATAATAAACATGTGTGGCAAGAAATATTTTATTAACAACCTGTATTTTTCCAGCCAAAGAGAGAAATTTATTTCCCCAACTAAATAGTTTCTTTTTTACTTTATTAAGGTACCAATTCCACATGTCTAAAAGAGAGACCTCGATCCCAAATTGTATACAAATATACCTCATTATTTCCCCATACTTATTTTGTTTCCAATCATGAGGAATCCAATGGGGAATAGGACTAGTTTGAACCATCAAAAATTCTATTTTATTATGTGCGAGTTTAGAACCTAAAACCTCACAATATAGATCTAGTATTACCATTGTGTTGGAGATATTATTTTCAGAATTTTGCAAAAATAATAGGTTGTCATCAACATAGTAAGAATTAATTACATCATTATCATAAATATAGATTCCTGTAACCATCTTAATATCATGGGCACTATGCAGTAAATAACCCAAAGCATTAGTTGTAAGGACATAGAGATAAGGAGCTAAGGGACAACCTTTCTGAATAGATCTTTGCAAAGGAAATGGATCTGTATCAAGTTATTGATAATAATCTAAGCACTGGCATCCTAAAACAACATTTGAAAATGAGCTCAAAGTTTGGAGCCAAAACCCATCCATTCAAGTATTTTTAGAATGAAACTCCAACAAATTTTGTCACAAGATTTATCAAAATCAAGTTTAATCAAAATATCATTTTGACCAGATTGTTGAGCCCATTCACAAGTCTCCCATGCTAACATAAGATTTTCAACAATGAACTTGCAAGGAATAAAACATGTTTTCTCAGCTCGAACAATTCCTTGCACCACAGGCTTGATCTTGTGGACAAAGATTTTGGCACCACAAGGCTCTCTAACACTTCTAGGGTTTTTCACCTAAAAGGAGAGAGGTATGCCAAAAATGCAATGTCCCCACTCAATACTAATGCAAATATGAATGAAATATGCCTAAATGTAATATCCTAAATGCAATAAACTGAAGAAAGATATTAATTACTAATACAAAACTAATAAAATATAAAATGTTTGAGAACATGTTGTGATATGCAAGAGTATAGATTGAATGCAATATGGAACAAGATAAAGAAGTCAAATAGAAAGAGTGCACCTAGAAAATGACAAAGGTCGGGATGAAGATTATAAATGTCTCTAGAATTTTGGAAATATGGGTATTTGCAGTATCATCATGGAAAAAATAGGCCCTTAAGTGGAAAAAAATTCAAAAAAATCAGAGTTAGGCAACTTGACATAAAAATTTGAATAAGTTATATATCTATATTATTTCAAAAATATGTAAGAGTAGCATTTGTAGAAAATTGAATGTAGTTTCTAAACTACTAGGTTTGTTTAAAAAAAACAAAAAATCTATTTGATGAAAATTTGAAATTTCAATGCAATGGTACTTAAATTTCGGAAAAAAAAAGTAGGTGTCTGTCTAACCACCCTAACCACAATAAAATGATAATTTTTTTTATAAGATTTTAGATATAAGTAGAGGACCCATGCCCTGATGTGATGCATATTTTTTTATAATTGTTTTCCAAGTAAATAATTAGTTATGATTTTTTTATTACAACTTTTTAAAAAATATAAAAACTCGTATGTCTAACCACCTTAACTTGGTCAAAAATTTATGAAATTCAAATTTTCTTTTTTTAATCCTATAGTATGCAAAGCATAGAATGTGATGCATGTTGTTGATTCAAAAAATGTGACACCGTTTGAAAGCTATAGATGATTTTCAATTAGCCTATCAATCATGACTTTAGTCCTAATTTGAATAGAAAATGAATAATAATTACTTATTAAATTTAAAGTAAAGCATAATTTATATTAGTGGAAAGCTGAGAATCTCCTTTAAAACCCTTTTCATATCATCAATTTTGGGTAAAAAAATAGTCATCAGCCACATACCCATTATATTGCCACTTTTTCGCACATCATGATCCTGCACATACCCATATATGATTTTCTAGCCAACTAGGACACTTACGCCAAGCTGAGCGACTTAGTCTCAGATTTGGAAAACTGGTCTGGAGTCTATTTCAGCCAAATGGGTATCCAGATCTATAGAAACTTTTGGAAAACATGTGCAGTGGGACTAAGTCACCACTATTAGCAACTTAGTCCAATTTGGATTTTCTAAAAATTCAAAAGTGGAAACAGAATCCCTTGGTCTACACTTTGTTTTCTGATTGAAACTTGGATCCAAATCTGCAAAAACCCCTACAAAACAAGATATAATTTGGTTTCCAATGAGGGGTTTTCCTTGGTCAAACCCCTAGTTGGTAATCAAACCTTGAAGAGATAATGAAATCTACATAGAACCCTAGCCATAAGTGTATCTAAGACTAGGAAATCTGAAGCAAGATGCAACCCAACTATATCATAAAAGAATAAGATGCACAAATGAATTTAGAATAATGCAAGACTAATTCCAAGAGACACTAAATAATATTAGAAATGAATCTCAATGACATGAAAACCTTCCTTAATCTAAAGATAGAGAGAAAAAGGAAGATAGAATCACTTTTAAAACAAGTCTTTAGGCTTGATTTGATGGCTAGTTGCATCTCCTCAACCTAGATTTCTCCATGATTCTCCATAGGCATCCATAATCAACCCTTTGAAATGTGAAATCTTGGACAAAAAGTGAGCTTGAGGACCTGCAAAAACCCTAGCTTGCTGCCTTAAAGCTTCAACTTTGTTGTAGAGAAACTAATGAATCTTCTTGTGAAAGATATTCAAAACTTGTCTCTTGAATTTGTGTAGTAAAAATGACATAGGTTACTTGAAAAATGACCTAAAAACATATATTTATATGAATCCATACCTAATTGTTTGTTATTTAGACCTAATAGGTTGACATCAATCAAAAATTTGAATTAAGTTGGTGATTTTCCCACTCAAAATTGAAAATTCCCCCAAAAGGGACTAAGTTGCCACCCTGGGCAACTTAGTCTCACCAGAGGTTTTTTAGGTGGGTTTTCTAGAATTTGAATAATTTGATTTTTTTTTTCAAGATTTGTATGATTTGTGAGTGGAATAAGCCTCAAGGTCCAAAATAATGAGTCTTAGGGGCCTATAAATGTTGTTTTTAGAGGGTGATTAATGTAAGGGTACCCAAGATAGGTCCAAATTAGGCCACAAATTGTACTATCTCCATGGGAGTATAATTTTGGTGTCCACATTTAGCCCCCACTTTAGAACCCATATGACTCTACATACATATGCAAGATAAAGGACTCTAAACAATACACTTTATTTCATAAAATGATACTCGTTTAGATGATGAGAGAATGAAGCCCCCAATGTCATTATCTACAGAACCACAACATTAGGAACCACATCCTGCAACAAAAATTCATTAGTTATCTAGAAATCCTTTTATCTAACTTCTAGAAATCAAAATCGAGGGTAGATGTATTCCCCCCTTGATTTTTCTTGCTTTACAGAGGTGGAATCAAGGTAGCAGTCTAGCCACATCAAATAAGACCAATCTCATTATAGGGAATTTCGAAGTACCATGCCACATAATAATGGACAATTGATGATATCGAATATGGAATCATGGTTCCAATGCAAAAAATGGCATCAAAAACAAAGTTCACTAGCACCTGTTATGTTGTTTTGAATAAAAAGCACTTTATTAACTCTAAGATAGTGAAAACCCTAGTTTCATACATAAGAGTTAAAAGAGTTAAAAGAGTTAGAAGAGTTAAAAGTGAAGTAATTTTTCACTTACTGTCATTTTACCTCCTTGTAGTATGAGAGTGATGAGAGAAGAGTGAAAGATGTCGAGTAGATGGGACTATGAACTTGCGAGACTAGACATGCTACGAGACCAGGTTGTGCGTGACAAGCGTCATCATGAGGTGAGTTGATTCCGCTACCTTCACTTTGTGATTATGCAATTATTTAATGATTTTTATGCATTTCTAGGTTAATTTAGGATCTTAGAAAAAAAAGTTCGCAATGTGTCCCCTCTTTTTGTGAAGTGTCCCATTTGCTTGCAAAGTGTCCCCTTTGTTTGCAAAGTGTCCCTTTTGTTCGTAAAGTGTCCCACTTTTTCACAAAGTGTCTCATTTCTTTGTGAAGTGTCCCAAACGAGTTCTAAAGTGTCTAGGGCCTTTAGGAAAGAAAACTAGAAAAAATTTAGTACACTTGCATGATGAATAAAGTAAAAATTAAAGATGTTAGATGGTTTATAGAGCATATTTTTTTGTTTTTGATAGGTACCCAGTCGTTCACGTCAACGTTTGGGGGGTAGGCAACTAAGTTTTCTAAGAGATTTAGCCCCTACATTTATAGTAGAGGAAATATAGCACCTATAGGTTGTAGGGATTTATTGGGTGTACCTCATGCCCCCCATGAAGTACCATGATGCTATGTTGATGGCTCTATGCGAGCATTGGGATGCAAAAACTTGTAAATTCCACCTTCCAACTGGTGAGATGATGATTACTCTAGAGGATGCATACCATATTCTCCAAGTTCCTATTCGGGGAGAGCAAGTATGCTTCCTGAGAGACTGTACATTTTATGAGAAGAAGGTCGATATGCAGTATTGTCTAGATGGGCCAATGCACAATGAGTGAGTGAGAGGACAGATCGATCTCATGATGTTGTATTCACGAGCCCCAGTTTTGAGATGGATCATGATGCACACAGTGGCACTAGTACTTATCTCAGATGGGCGAGAAGCGCACCTAGAGGGAGGACTAGTACACCTAGTACGCAAGATGGAAAAGCATAGGATAGTATATTCCTGGGGGCATTGTATCATAGAGCATTTATATTATGATTTTGGTTGGTTTCTTTTTCAAGAGGTAGACAACATGGTGCACTACACGCTTCTTCTGGTTTGGTACCTTGAGCATATAACATGTACCAAATCTACTAGCTTCTCATGTTTGACAACAGTGGGGTATCCTCGGGCCTTTAGCTATCCTCTATGATGGTGTATAAGAGTGAATTTGCATCCCCTATGAAAATTCCCTTTTTTCCCTTATCCACCTTAGAAAACCAAGTTTGAAGGCTTAATTCCACTTAAGCCCACTGTTAGCGGTCCACTTGGCACCTATTTTGAGTGTTAGTGGGGGCATTTTTTTTGGGGACACCCGCACGGTGCACAGACGTCTGCATGACATGCTTATGTCCCTGGCAGATTCCTATAGCTAAACCTACAGAGGCGTTACACTTCTCATTGGTAGTGAAGTTGTAACGTCCCCTTTGGCCAACTAACCCGAATATGGCCATTTTTCTTCACTCCCTCTTCAAATTCACCCCTTCAACATTCAATCCAATTTCTTCTGAGCTATTACACACTTTAAGCTTCCATACTCACATTCTTTTGCATCCATTATCACTCACTGCAAGCATTCAAGCACACCATTGCAGTAAAAGCTTCACTTCGTCACTTCGATAGAGCACGTTTGGGACCACACCATTGCAACAAAGGCTTGAGTTCCTCTTATTTCTCCCCCAAGTAGCCTTGAGTGCTCTTGGTGGAGGTGGTAAGCTTCCCTCTCCTCTCCTCTATCACTTGGTTGAGTAGCAAAGTATTTCTTTGTAGTGTTAGTATTTTCTTTATTATAGTATTTCTTTATCTTGTTTCCTTGACTGTCCATGGAGGTGGAAACACCTAAACGGGAGTCTGACTAAGGCAGGCCCATATTCAGCCACCCAACATTTTCCCTCTTGTTGTGTGTAGGTGTGCATGTTGCTAGGAATATTAGTTGGCGAATGAATTCCTTGGTGAGATCCTTCTTATTTTCCTTACACCTTCTTTTCTACTTTATAACATTAGAGAATATTTCATTTATTTACTTGTGTCATTCTGGCCTTTTAGTTGAGTAACTAGGTCATTGTTCATTTTGGTGGGTTCAACCTTGTCTCTATTATTGTCTGGTCATATGAATGACAATGCACTTTAGAGAAGCCCGTGCACCGCACTGTTGTCCAAAAACCACGCTTACGTCCTCGAGTAAAGAGCTCCCTAAGGCGCAGAGTTGGAGCTAAAAACTTACTCGCCTAGCCCCACCTTAGAACTCAGGATTGTAGAGTGATTGTAGCACCTCATAATCCTCATCATTCTCATCCACATACCTTACATATTGCACTTAGCTGAGGTAAGTTAGGGAAGCTTCTCGCATCTTGACCCTCCATGACCTGGGGTCTTGCATGTGGTGGTCCCCCTCTCTTATAGATGATTATGGTAGTATAGGGATTTACATTTTTTGAGAGTGAGATTTGACCAACTAGAGGAGGATGAGATCCTATGGAGACCTTATCAGCTGACATTGCAATGGCTAGATCACATGAGACAGTTGAGGATATTATAGCTAAATAGGTTTTTAGTTGGTTGACATGACTATGTAATGCATCCCTTCTACTACAACCAGGTCATGCAAAAGTTTGGGTAGGTCTAGACACCACCGAAGGCACAAACCTTTTTCAGGAGATCATTTCAGAGTTCCCAAAGACCAGGTGATACCATATGACTCACTGTAGACAATGTTGTCAAGAGTAACTTTGATTATAAAAATCATGATGAGCCTCCAGTCTCTGAAGCTGATGATGTTGGTAGAATAGATGATTATGAGGAGTGGTGGATAGTATCATGACCAGCTCCTATATTTTCAATTGATGAGCCTATAGGGGATGTAGTACCAGTGCCATATGAGGGAGATGATAGAGAGGACAGGGTTGAGGAGACACAGTATAGGGTTGCAAACATATTTACCAATGTCATTGATGATGAGTATGCTAAGGATGCAGATCCTGAATATGATTGGCAGGATGGAGGAGATGAGGATGGCGAGGAGGATGACAAGGAGGAGGAGGCACCCCTGAGTGAGAGTGATGAGGTAACAATTGAGGATCGACATGAGTGGGGAGAGCCCTCACCCATTCGTATGACTAGATCACAAGCAACAACTACAACAGGCATTAGTACCCACAGTCATAGAGGAGCCAACACATCCTCCATGCCCCTTGCATAGGAATATGTTAATGTTTCTTAGCCTTCCGAAGATATAGGTGATGATATTTGATTTTATGCATGTACTTTATGTTAGTTCTTATGCTCTTTCTATATATCTATCATGATGTGTACTAATTGTGTATTTTTTATACTTTTGTAGGAGCCCCAAGATATTATCGAGAGTTCTATCGTCAGGTGGCTGTAGAGATAGTGCCAAAATCTATCAACGAGGAGGAGATGGACTTATACTATGTGCCCCCACCTATTATGGAGCAGGATCCAGAGTCACTTGGGCCATTTGCGAGATTACAAGAAGCATATAAGAGTTTGAGGAGAGGATTCTATTGAGTTGAGACTATAGTAGAGGCACAGTTATCCTGAACCCTAGTATCTAGGTTGAGAGAATAATTGTAGAGGTAGCGTGGCTATAGGAAAAGAGGGATTAGATAGTAGGGGAGCAGTGGGAGGCCCTTGGATAAATACATGGTTTAGAGTTTTCTCTCAAATTCAGTGGATTGCGATCATGATCACACACAACCGTCTCTCGTCATCCCACTACCGGCCCCTTGTGAGTACTAGATCTCGAGGGATCAAGCAATCACAAACCTTATTGAGATTGTATACATTGATGACATGTATAGAAAAAATTGATATATATATATATATATATGGGTATTTGATGTTTTATCACTTGTTATAATGTGCTTGAATGTTAAATGGCAATGTGACTAATTAAATAACCTTTGTGAAATTATTTAATTAATGTCTTCATGATTTAACACATTTTATGTGATCTAATTAAAACATATTTTAGTTTCTCTTAGATATAGCATTGTGATTAAATAGGTTATGTTAAATTAAATGCACTTATAATGTATATAATGATTTAAATCAACATAACACACAAGGAAAATTTGAATAGTATGAAACCTAAAGTAATTATAAAAATAAATTAAATAATCACTTTAGTGCTCAAGACATACACATAATTGTTTGTCAAGAATGAAGCAATGCAATTGCATATAGGATATGACCCAATAGCTTTAACAACATTGCTTTATCATTCAGACTATTCAAAAAGGGCTTAGACATAATACTAGTGTAAATGCACAACATTAATAGGTTCCTTAAGGGGTGTGCCATCTAGTTCTGTTAACGTGTATGCACCAGATCCAAAAGTTTTATCAATGACGTATGGTCATAACCAATTAGAACTAAATTTACCTCTTTCATTTGGGTCGACATTGATGTTGTGTTGATTTTTAGATAGGACTAAGTCACCCTTGTGGAATGTGTGAGGGATAACATTAAGATTGCAATAGTGTTGTTTCCTTTTGCAATAAGCTTGAAGATGTTCAAGAGCATTATTGTGTTGTTCATCGTGCATATCAAGCTAGTGTAATCTTTGTGCTTTATAGTTTCTATTGTCAATAAGTTCTTGAAGAGTGGTTCTTAGTGTGGGAATCTCTAACTCCAAGGGCATTATTGCTTCACTTCCATAGAAAATATTGTAAGGTGTGGTCCATGTGGAAGAATGAACACTTGTGCGATAAGCCCAAAGCGCATAGTGTAATTGTGTGTGCCAATCCCTATGATGTTTATTAACAATTTTCATCAAAAAAATTCAAGGACTTTATTAGTTGATTCAGCTTGACCATTAGATTGTGGATAATAAGGTGTCAAAAAATGATGTTGGATATTAAAGGTCTCCAAGAAATTCTTCACATCATTATTCTTAAATGGTGTACCATTATCAAAGACTAATGTAGAAGGGAGTCCAAAGCGAGCAATAATGTGTTCTAGGATGAAATGACATATTACCTTAGCTATTGTAGATCGAAGAGGAATGGCCTCTACCCATTTTGTGAAGTAATCGGTTGTTGTGATGATAAAGGTATGTCTAGCGGAAGAAGGGGATGATATTTTTCCTATAATGTCTAATCCCCAAACCGCAAAGGGCCATATTAGAACTTGAGTTTGAATTTCACTAGTAGGAGAATGATTCAAATTGTTATGTTCCTAACATTTATGACATTTTCGAACATAATCGAAGCAATCACGTTCCATGTTTCACCAATAGTACCCAATATCTAGATAAGTTTTTGAACCAATGTTTTCCCTCCAAAATGTCCACCACAAGCACCTTCATGGGTTTGGTGAAGTGCTATAGGTATCATAGATTTTTTTAAGCATCTGAGTAAGATACCATGGAATGACCTCCGATACAACACATCGGTAAGAATTATATATTTAGATGCAAGCTTTCATAAATGAGCACATAGGTTTTTAGTTATTGGCTTGGGAAAGGTACCACTTTTCAAATAGTTAAATATTGTATCATACCATTCACTCGAGTTTTCCTCATTTTTCATTAAAACTTCTTCCCTTTTATTGTTGATCGAAGGTTTCATGATTGGGTGAATAATGAATGTAAAATATTTTGAAGGATCTTGAAGTGATAGAAGAGAGGCTACACTTGCCATTGCATCTGCAAGCTGATTATCTTTTCATGGGATGTTATCAATGGTAACTATCTCAAAATTCTCTAAAAAGTGCATGATAAGATCCTTGTATTTGGATAATTTGTCATGCTTTGCTTGATATGTTCCATTTATTTGTTTAATTACTAATTGTGAGTCACCAAAGATCTTAATATCTGACAGCCATGATAAAAGCAACATGCAATCCAGTAATTAAGGCCTCATACTCAGTTGTGTTATTTTTACACATGAAATTTAATTGATATGACAAGGGAATAGGCTTTCCTATGGGTGGAATTAATATAACCCTAATGCCAAAGCCTATTCTACACTTAGATCCATCAAAATATAATTCCTATGTAGGAACTTCTATTTTCAACACACTATCATCAGGAAAAGAGTCATTACTAGGTAGTGCTAGAGGAGAAGGAGCATCAGCTAAGTGGTTGGTCAAGGCTTGGCCTTTGATTGATTTTTGTGAAAAAAACTTAAGGTCAAACTTAGTCAACAACATTACCCATTTAGCTAAACATCTTGATAAGTCTGTTTTATTAAAAATATGTTTAAGAGGATCAAATTTTGTCATTACTTGTATTTCCGCATTTAGTAAATAATGACACAACTTATTGGTAGCGAATACAAGAGCCAAAAAAAAAAATTCAATTGGTGTGTATCGTGTTTCATAATCAATTAAAGTTCGACTAATGTAATAAACAAGATGTCCTTTACCATTTTCGTCTTGTTGAGCCAACAATGCTACAAGAGCATGGGCGGATGTAGCTATATAAAGTATGAGTGGTTTGTTTGGCATAGCAGTTTGTAAAATGGGTGGAGTTGCAAGGTATTCCTTCAAACTCTCAAAGGCATGTTTACAATCATCATTCCAATCAAAATGCACATCCTTTTTGAGAAGGTGTGTGAAAGGTAATGTTTGATCAACTAAGGATGCGACAAAATGACAGATGGATTGAATTCTTCCTTGTAATGAGTGCAATTGAGAAATGTTTCTAGGAGGTGGAATGTTTATTATAGTATCAATTCTCTTTGTGTCAACCTCAATGCCTCCGGAGATATGATAAAACCTAAAAAAATTCCACTATCTACTCCAAAGACACCTTTTTGAATTTAGTCTCATGTTGTATTTATTCATCCATTCAAAGATCTTCTAAAGGACACTCACATTGTCTTGTCACATTAAGGATTTGGTGAGGATGGCATCAACATAATCTTCCAAGATTTTATGTATGTAATCATGAAATATCAATGCCATTGCTCATTGATAAGTTGCGAACTTGCATTCTTCAATCCAAAAGGCATCATAACCCAACAAAATGTTCCCCAAATGGATGTAAATGTTGTCTTATATTGATCTTGTGGGTTAATAAAGATTTGATTATAACTAGAAAATCCATCCATGAATGAAAAAAAAGCATGTCTTGTAGTTGAATCCACTATCATGTCGATATGAGGAAGGGGAAAATTGTCCTTTAAGGAGGCTTTATTCAAGTCACAAAAATCCATACACATCCTAATACAATTTTCAGGTTTTGCAACTGCAACAATGTTTGAGACCCAAGGAGAATAATCAATAGGTTGAATGAAACATGCGTCAAGGAGTTTTTCAAGTTCTCTTTTAACAAGCAAGACTATATTAGGATTCATATTTCATATCTTTTGGCGAACAAGCTTAGCATTTTCAACAAGGACAATGTTGTGTGTTACTATCTTCGGATCTATTCTTGGCATATCTGAATATTTCCAAGCAAAAAGTTCAGGAAAGTCATAGAGCAAGGTTGTAGTTTCCTCTTGTTCTTCATCATCAAGGCACTTCCCAATCTTAATGACCTTTTCTTTATCATCTATGTCCATTGGTCTATCAATTGTATCCCCTAACGGGGGTGCATTTGACTTACGAAATTTGGGATCATATGGTTCCATACTCATATTCCGCTTATTACTTGTCTTTTTGCTTGGTATTAATCATAACATAGGTAACCTGATTCATGGGAGGAGTAGAGTATGTCGTATCATAAACTCCTAAAAGTTGTTTCAAGTCTTCATCACTTTCAACATACTCCCATGATTGTGGTAAATCTATATCAAGTAATTCAGGATGCTTTATTGTGAGAGTGATTCTTGGTTTACATGTGATAGTGTTGATATTTAATGATGGTTGTTGAGTTTCCTTTTTTGTCTTAGGAAAAGAATAGCCTAACACAGTTTTTGTCTCTCATGTGTTAGGTGCTATAGGAACTTGAATACCTTGTTCATGCTTTCCACATCCTTTACCATTGTATCCCAATTGTTTCACAAGATCATAGCCTTGTCCATAAATTATTTCCATTTCTTTTGGGTTAGGTGGATGTTGATAATCTATCTCATCAAAATTAGTTGTGTAACTTGTGTTTTCTACCAAAGTAGATGTTGGTGAAGGTTCTTCTATATTTGGAGTGGACATAATCATGGGTTGTTCTTGTTTTTCATCCTCTTTTCTTGTGATGATATACTCGCCCATAAATAAGGGTGTGAATTCCAATGTACCCTAATCATCGCCTAATAATTTGGAGACCAGTTCATCTTCTTGCTTGTCAATCTCAATAGGTTCTATGTTAGATGTGGGAATCAATGTATTCAAAGGACTTGTTACTCCTTTTTCAAGTTGTAAGCAACTTTTGAGCTCGGGGTCTATTTCAACTTGATGGACATTTTTGTTATAGACATATTTCATTATACGATGAAGGGTTGAAGGCATTGCATGCATCTCATGAATCAATGGTCTTCCCAAAAGAAGATTGTATGAAAGATCATAAGGCATGACATGAATAGAAGTTTGCAAGGTAGCCTTTTGAACTATAATAGGTAAGGTAATTACTTTGAGTGGTTGCTTTGTGATATTTTCAAATCCTCTAATAGATAAAGAATTAGGTTTTATTTGTGATTTATCCACACATAATCTATCGAGAAGTTTTACACTACACACATTAAGGGTAGAGCCATTATCGACAAGGGTCTATTTGATGCCTATTCGATTGAATTAGGTGATTAAAGGCTTCAATTTTCTTCCTTAAATCCAATTGGGGGAGTTCATGTTGATGGAAGGTAATGTCTACATTAACTGTATTCATTCCTTGTATTAGAGTCGCCACGCCATTTGCGTTTGTACCAGGAGGAATTGTTATTTCTTGCAATGTAGTTTGAAGCATGGTGTGATATTTGGTGAATTTTGAATGAGGTCCCAAAGGGAACTTTTTGTAGGAGTGTTATTAAGTTGCTCAACAAGATCATACTCCTTCATATGTGAAGTTAATTGAGGAGCACTAAGTAGTATAAGATCTGGCAAAGGTAAGGAGGTTGGGGTTGGTTGCTGGGGTTTCGGATTATTTTAGGTATTGTATGTGTGAGCAACAATATTATGACTTGGTTGTTGAAAGACATCATGTTTAGGTGGGTAAAGGGTAAACTTGGTTTTATTGGGAATTTGAGGTTTATGCGAAGGTGGGTAAAGAATGAGTTGAGGTTGAATCACATTAACATCTTTTGTTTTAGGTTTCTCACAACAAACCTTAGTGGATGGCCTATGTGAGATGAAGTCCTAAACGACTTCATCTAACATGAAAAAGTCATCACAACTAAAAGGTTTGAGAGGTAAGTTGTCTTCAATTGGCTTAGGTTTCTCATGGAAAGCCTTAGTGGATGAGTTTAGTGAGAGGAAGTCTTGAAGGGGTTCATCTAACATATCTAAATCATCACAACAAAGACGCTTGGATGAGATAGTTTTTATGAAGTGAATCATTTGGTGTATACGTTCGTTTGATGTTTTCAATTTTTTGTTTTCATGTGCTGATGAATTTGATTTAAGTGGACTAGGAACTAATGTTGAAAATGAAACATGCAAAAATCTAATGCTATCCACAATTATCATTAGAGTAAATGATGCCAATGCTAATGATTTGAAAGTAAAAGAAGATAATTGAACTAAAACAGAAAAGTAACTGGAACAAATAATAACTTAAGAAATTGGAAATTGAATTTTGAAAATATTGATGCAAAATGTGTACTGGGACTATGTCACCCAAGGTGGCGAATTAGTCCTAGTAGGGGTATTTTATAAGTTTTTCTAATTTTTTTGATGGATGCACTTATGTCTTCTATGTTGTACAATGCAAAATTTCACTATTGATCAAGGAAATAAGGTGCAATAATGTAAGCGTAAATGAGCTTTTTACTAATGCAAATTTGAAAACCCTAGAACACAAAACAATGCAAAACCTAATGCAATGTTGACGCAAGCTATTCTTAGGATGTAAATGCACTTGAAATTAGAAGTAAAATGTTCTAAAGTTGGGTTCACCAAAATGTGGACAAATATTTTGGCACCACAAGGCTCTCTAACACTTCTAGGGTTTTTCACCTAAAAGGAGAGAGGTATGCAAAAAATTGCAATGCCCCCACTCAAGACTAATGCAAATATGAATGAAATATGCCTAAATGTAATATCCTAAATGCAATAAACTGATGAAATATATTAATTACTAATGCAAAACTAATAAAATATAAAATGTTTGAAAACACGTTGTGATATGCAAGAGTATAGATTGAATGCAATATGGAACAAGATAAAGAAGTCAAATAGAAAGATTGCACCTAGAAAATGACAAAGGTTGGGATGAAGACTGTAAATGTCTTTGAAATTTTGGAAAAATATGATTTTCTGGCCAATTGGGACACTTACGCCAAGTTGGGCAACTTAGTCCCAGATCTGGAAAATTACTCTAGAGTCCGTTTCAGCTAAATGGGTATCTAGATCTACAGAAACTTTTGAAAAACGTGTGCATTGGGACTAAGTCACCATTGTTGGTGACTTATTCCACTTTGGCTTTTCTAAAAAAATCGTAAGTGGACATGGAGGCCCTTGGTTTGCACTTTGTTTTTTGATTGAAACCCGGATCCAAATCTATGAAAACACTTGTAAAAAAGAATATAATTTGGTTTCTAATGGGGGGTTTTCCTTGGTCAAACCCCTAGTTGGTAATCAAACCTAAAAGAGATAATGAAATCTGCATAAAACCCTAGTCCTAAGTGTATGTAAGACTAGGAAATCTAAAGCAAGATGCAACCCTATTCTATCATGCAAGAATAAGATGCACAAATAAATTTAGAATAATGCAAGACTCATTCCAAGAGACACTAAATCATATTAGAAATGAATCTTAATGACATGAAAACCTTCCTTAATCTGAAGATAGAGAGAAAATGGATGATGGAATCACTTTGAAAACAAGTCCTTAGGCTTGATTTGATGGCTAGTTGCATCTCCTCAACCTAGATTTCTCCATGATTCTCCATAGGCAGCCATAATCAACCCTTTGCAATGTGAGATCTTGGACAAAAAGTGATCTTGAAGACCTACAAAAACCCTAGCTTGCTGCCCTAAAGCTTCAACTTTGTTGTAGAGAAACTAATGAATCTTCTTGTGAAAGATATTCAATACTTGTCTCTTGAATTTATGTAGTAAAAATGACCTAGGTTACTTGAAAATTGACCTAAAAACATATATTTATAGGCATCCATACCTATTTTTTCACTATTTAGACCTAAGAGGTTGACATCCATTGGAAATTTGAATTAAGTTGGTGATTTTCCCACTCAAAATTGAAAATTCCCCTGGAAAAGGGACTAAGTCACCACCTTGGGTGACTTAGTCCCACCAAAGGTTTTTGATGTGGGTTTTCTAGAATTTGAATAATTTGAATGTTGTTTGTTGGGATTTGTATGATTTTTGAGTGGAATAAGCCTCAAGGTCCAAAATAATGAGTCTTAGGGGCCTATAAATTTTTCTTTTTGAGGGTGATTAATGTAAGGGTACCCAAGATAGGTCCAAATTAGGCCATAGATTGTACTATCTCCAAGGGAGTACAATTTCAATGTCTACAGATCCTAATGGCCAAGGCATTTGCTATAATTTTGTATGAAGTATTGAGAAGGGTGATTGGATGCCAACTAGAAATGAAGTCTTCATTTTTTCCTTTAGGAATAATTTTGATTATGCCACCATTAATAATAGGGTCCAATGATCCATTTTGAAAAGTCTCCAAGTATAAACAATTAAAATCATCCTTATGCCGATAAGGGTGTGGTTTGGTGGTCAAGTCGCTTGGTTGTAGTGACTGCCACTAGGGTTCAAAGCCTCGTTGGGCCAAAGTGCTCACAGGCCTTGTGCCTTCGCCGGACCATTATGCTCGTGGGTTTGGTAGTTTCTTGTGGTTTCTTGTATCCGGTTCATAGCTTTGGTCAAAAGCATTTACCCCTAATAATATGGGTGCATTGCACCTTTAAAAAAAAAATCACCCTTAATGTGTTGCCACATAGTTTGGTAAAATTCCATAGGAAGACCATCACTACCAGGACTTTTGTAAGAGGCCATAGAAAAGAGAGCCTTTTCTAGCTCCTCCAATGATAAAATTCTATCCAAGTATTGACTATAATCTAAGTCTATTATGAGATGGATATAAGACTTAACCATATCCTCAAGGGCTTGTTGGATATCTTGCCATTGATCGTCTTTGAAAAGATTTTCATAAAAGAATTTAAAAATGTTACATATATTAGAAGGGTTGGATTGAAGAACATTAGATTCATCCATTATTGTGTTGATTCTTTCCTTTTTATGATTGTAATTGAGATAATTAAAAAAGTATTTAGTGTCTTTATTCCCTTCTTTTATCTAGTGAAGTCTATATCTAATTTTGGCCCCTTTTCATTTATAATTATCAAGTTTATGCAATTGAGCTTTTGTAGCAGTGATAGAAGTTTGAATTCTAATACTACTAGGATCATCATTAAGGAGCTTCCTTTCCTAAACAAGCTTTCCTTGAAGGTGTTTTTCCTTTCATTTATGTTGACATGCCATTTTTTTGCGAAATGAAAGTAAAAAGTTAGTGCATTGTGAAATGGCCTTGCACTACCAATCAATCCAAGACTCCCCTTCATCAGGTTTAGGAAAGTCCAAATACCCTCAAGAGCAACCAAAAAGTAGGATTCTTAGATGTGACACATTTATTCTGAAAGGAAGAGAGTGGTCAATGTTGGAAGTTTGAGATGGAAAAAAGTTGCAAATAATGGGATGATAATCATAAAGTGTAGCAGAAAAATCCACCTAAACATACAAACCCTTTGCATCTTGAGCTAAAGGCAAGACATGGGAGATGCATAAAATCTGACCAACCTACTCATCTTCCTATCCTCTCCCATTCTACAATTAGACCAAGTAAACCAATTTTTTGATTGATTGGAAACCTTGTCATGGATAGGGTCTATCACTCCTAAGGAGTTCTGACAAAATAACCTACTGTCAAACTCATCAAAGCTGAGATTAAATTGTCTAAACCAATTGTGATCATGGGAGTATTCAACCATATTGAAGTCACCCCCTAAAATCCAATCAGCAGTAGGGAGATTATTAGATATCCATTTCCAAAGATCTATTCGATCTTTAGCAAAATTGGGGGCATAAATTGAAAAAAAACAATGAGCTGATAATTAATAAAGGTGAGAGCTTAAACATAATTGTGAGAAGGATCTTCACCTTTACTAATGATGTGTTTAGCCATCCATGGAGAAAACCCAATAATAGCCCCACCTCTACCATCAAAATGAGATGCATGCAAAAATTGGCATCTTTCCAAATATTATATAGGAAAGCCTCAAGCATAACATTGCTAACTTTATCTTCTTGGAGGAAAAGCACATTTGGATTCCATTTCATGACCATGTCCTTCACTTTGAACTTTTGAGGAGGGAGAGAAATCCCTCAAACATTCCAAGAGAGAATTCTATAGTTCATGGTGAGAAAGAGAGGAATCATCAACTTGAGGCAACACACTGAAGCTATTATCAAGAATCAAAGTTGAGTCTATGCTTCACAGTCTTTAGTGCTGGAAGAAGGAGATCTAGATCGATGGCAAGAGAAAGGAGTAGGGGAAGAATCACAGGAACATGGTTAAGGAGAGGAGTGGTGGGGAGGAGATGAAAGGCGAGGAGGAGAAGATAAAACTCGAGTGTGAAGAGAAGTAGGGGAAGAGACGGGTGGCTCTTTCCTTTTCCTAACCAATGTCCAAACATCTAACATGACAACATCCTTAGAAGAGGGGGAAAATTCCTCATGGACATTAGAAAGGTTGTCAGGGGTAGGAGAGGAAAGGGGTGAAGTCTTGGGGGCATATGAAGAGGGAGAAGAAGGGTGTTTGAAGGAATTGTCCCAAAGCACGAGCTAGAGAAGACAAGTGGCTGCTATACGGGGCAAAATTTGAGTGAGGTTGAGAAGACTTATTTCTCCTAATAGAATATTCATGAATCAATTGACCCTCCTTTCAACAGTAAAAGCATGCATTTTCCTTGTTCAGATAGACTAATGGCTAATCTAGTTCGAAGCCTGGGCCTATAATTTTGATGTTTTTTGGCAGTGGTTTGTTTAAATCTACTTCCACATAGACCCGCGAATGAACTCTTAGACTGGAGAATTTGTCAAAATTATTCTTACACTAGATAAATCTCCCCAACCGAGCCACAATATCCTTAAGGAAGGGTCTAAAAGTGAAGTTGAGGAATGGCAGCTTGACCCACATGGGATAATGGGAGTGAGATGGGCCTTCAAGGTGAAAATTGAAGGTCCAAGCTTGTAGATAATAGATTTTCTCACAAATGATCCAAGTACCATATTGCATAACAACTTGGGCATGATCTATGGACTTAAACATGCATGACACGTATCCTTTTTCTAGACCTCTTAGGGCTTCAATCTCCCATCCCTAGTTTCCCAATTGAATCGAACCCATTTATAAAAAAATAGTTTCATAGGGAACTCCTTGTAAAAAAAAAGATAACAGTTCTATTTTGGCATTCTGAAATAACCTCTACAATGTCATCAAGAAGTTGGACTTTGAAGGTTTTACCTGTTTGATCATCGGGCATTGGGTCGTCTGGTTCACAATGGACCTCCACAACATCATCGATAGAGGCATCATACATTGAATTCAACTTTGTTGCTCCCATTTTGTTTTCCAGGCTAGAGGTCTCTCCAATCATTCTTACAACTGCTTTGAGCCTCATCAGTGATTTGAAACAAAGAAAAGATCCAAAAACCCCTTCGCAACTTAGAGGAAAAAGAAAGAGTTACTTTGTTGCTAGAAGAAAAAGAAGTTAAATCAACAATGACACAAATGAGAGAAGCATGAACGACAAGTGAAAGCCCCAAACGAGGGCAAGGAGCCACCAATTAGACGAGCCGTGGACACTTACAAGTGTAGGAAAATGAAAATCAGAAAGCAGGACGGGATTAAAGGCGACAGAACAGTGGAACCATTAATGGCAGACATTATGATTAGTGGTAGAACGGAGAACCGTTAATGGTGAAAGGCATTAGGGATTACAGGTGGGCGTTTGTGGCTTTCGTTGATGGTGAAAGATGTTAGGGTTTGCAGGCATACATTCGCAGCTTCCAGGCCTCTAACTCTTAGCCCCTCATGAGTACCTTTGCATTAGGTAATACTTTGAAGCCCATAAGAAATATTACTTACAAATAAATAAGTAAATATGAAAGACCTTTAAGATTTATGATTTGAGTTTCTCATCCATACTACAATGCATAAGTCTATTTTCATAAATATGAAAGTGCTATAATCTTTGCAAAATAGATGTAGAAATGCAAAATTATGGGATTGGAAAACTAAAAGAACGCTTTTTGGTATACTTGTCACTCTAGTGATTCTCTATGGGTGTGAAATTTGGGGCAACAACATGTCAGATCAGAAATGGAGACAAGTGGAAAGAATACAAAAACATCTAATTATAAGCAACCTCAAGCTTAAGACTACAGTGCCTTATGAGATTTTATTGGTCAAGATCGGTACTTTTCCCTTGGAGGCCTCAGCGATGATCCGATTATTAAGCTACCTAAAGAAGGTCCAAAATATGGAGAATCGTCGCTGGCCTAAGCTAATTGTGAAGGAAGAACTAACTAAAAGAAAGAACGCTTGGATGAAACTTAATATCAAATGGATGAAAAAGTGGGATGTGGAGATGCATGAGTGCCCAAACACAAATGAATAAATAAAAAAATATGTGAGAAAAATTTAAATATGCTATATGGACGAAAAAAGGGCGTAAAAAGGATTATTATATCAAAGAATTCAATCTCACGAGGGACCATGAAGAAAAGGCCTATATAGGAGTGAATATCAAATGGAAAGCAAAAATGTTGATAGCTCAATTGCGAACTAGTTCACATCAACTTAGGTGGAAAACGGTAGGTGGGTGGTTCCTAAAGAGGAGTGGGAAAATAGAATATGTCGATTATGTAACAAGGGTGGAGACGGAATGACACTTCATCATGAAATGCTCAACATATAAAGACATCCGAGCTAGCTATGGGGATACCGTGCAGGTTGATAATTTAAATACCTTGTTTGAAGAGTCAAGGTTGGACAAAATTGCAAACTTCATCATCAAAATTCACTACAGAAGGGCTGATCTCAAACAGAGTCTACAAGCTGTCTAGGACCTTTATGTGGGAGGTTCTTGTGTTGTTCTTAGGTCCCATAGGCTTCTTTGGTCCCGTGTACTTCATTAAAATATTTTATTTCATTTCATAAAGTAAACTTGAAAGAGTCTTAGTATTCCATCAAATAGATAAATTGAAGTTTGAAAATTTTGTCCCTGTCACGTCAATAGAGGTCGGTCGCCCCCTTCGAAATTTATAGGGAAAGTCGAGACAAAATCGTAGGTCATTTTTCTCTTTTTCCAGTCCGTGAAAATTATCAAATGTGGGGTCACAAAAATTCTGTTTTATATGGAATGCCAGCGAGTCTCTTTTGGAATCTTCCAGACATTTCATTTCAAATCAAACGTGAATTGTATTGATGTGGAATACGGGGTAAACTAGGAACGTTCCGCGTAATATAACAAACGAGGCGGGGCCCGCAGTAGTAGCAATCCGCCTAATAGGCCAAATGACGCGGGGTCTGCACCCAAAAGGGCGTCGCTGGGGGTCAAAGTCAGTGGGCATGTCGTACGAAACGGGACTTTTATGTGACCCCACATTTAATAATATTTTTGTGGACTCGAAAAAATCGCCTACAGTTCTGTGCCGACTTCCTTTGAGAAATTTCAGAGGCGACGACGGGCTTATTTCTTTTAGTATTGACCTAGTTTACCAACGCAATCAGTGAAGAGTTTTCAATTAAAAACCACCAAATCTTTGGGTAAATTCTCTAAGTAAAAATAATATATTATTTGATTAATTATATAAATCTAAAAATGAGAATGGTAATTCAACTATCTAAGAAAAAGAGAAATAAAAAAAAAAAAAATTGACATACTCTTATACTCATCATTCCATTTTTTAGTAATTTTTTTGAAAAATACCTTGTTTGATTATAATGTCAATTCTAGGGTCATAGATGTTGATATTATATTTTTGAAATTGTCCTTGTAGAACTCCCTAGCCTTGCATTTTTCTCTTCGGAAAATGAGCATTGACATTTCTTCCAACAACTTGAAGGTTACTTTTTCAATTTTAGAGCTCCATTATAAGGAAATTGGGTATGCAACTACTATTATACTATGAATTTTTCAAAGTTCTCCACCTTTTTGTTGAGACAAACTATTGAGGATTACAATGGGAATCTTCTCCATTCCTCACTTTATTCTTGAAGATGTTGCTAGCTCTAGCGGTAGTTGTGAGGATTGATACACATTTCTTCTTGGTGGTTCTAGCTAGTTATATTTTATAGATTGTGTTATCTCTAGACTTAATGATATGGCTACAAAATTACAATTCGTAGTTTTTGTACTATGTAATATTTTTCTATATATTAATATAATATAAGTGGTGTACTGTATTTAAAAAAAAAAGTGACAAAAAATACCCTAGAAATTGTTTGAAGGTATGAGCCTAGCCTCTAAAGCACACCTAATATGTTACTTAGAAATAATGAATGGTTACAACACATTCTTAAAATATAATTCTCTATCACTTGAAAAATAATAAATTGAAGCTCTTCAATCCTAAAGGAAAATCAACAATATAACCTTGGAGAAGATAATGCATAATGCTTCATATCAAGCCCTTAACATATAAACACATGGAGGCTTAGAAAATCGCTAAAAAGGAATACCATGGACCCAAAGGAGGTCCACTATAGTAATAATTCTAATTACTCACTCAAGATAATATCCTCCAAAATAAAACATATTTCCTCACACAAACATCTTAAACCTTCATTATGTATATTATACTATGTAACACCAAGCATTCCCCAATAAAGAACTTCCTACATCCCATGCCCAACTAATAATCAAACATGATCTTACAAGTCCATTATGTAACCCCCTATGCACTATTGGAGAAGCAAATAATGAATGCCATATTCAAATAATTATTGCATTTCTTTCAAAAGGAGAAAAAAAACTTTGGATGTCATGGGAAAGTAATATGCTACTTTTGGTAGCACTTTAGGAGCACATAAATAATGTAACCATAAAAAAAAAGACTTAGTGACTATAAAAAGAATGATCATTTGTATTCAAGATGGCTACAAATGAACTAAGGTTGTGGATAAACCATGTAACACGCCCCCTAATCTAGAAATTAACAAACACAAGCACCCAAAAAACAATCCAAATAGGTTGAATATGCTAAATTTTCTACAAAAATGCAATTGTTGACCCAAAAGGGAAAACATAGGCAAAGGGAAGATTGGCCTTGTACTAAAAAAAATCATTTTTTTACAAATTTTCAAACAATGGCAAAAAAATTGTAAAAATACAAAATTACCAAATTTGACAAAATGAAAGGTATTTCTTTATTTCTCGAGCCTTTTGGACACAATGCTACTATTTCTTTGGATCCACAACTCTCCAATGATAGGGCTATGTGTGGGAGCCACTTTGATGTGGCAAGGAACATGCTCTCATGGATCTAATACCAAGTTGGAGCAACAAATAATGAATGCAATATTCAAACTTCCACAAAATGAATCAAGCATAATGCATAAAAAAATAAACTATCATAGAATATATGTAAATATAATGATCACTCCTTGTTTATATAGCTCAAGGATGAAGTAGGAAGGTGAAATTGAAAGACTGGCTAACCCTCCAAGAGATATGAAACATGTAGAACACTTGACATAAGTGTGAGGGCATGTGTCAAGTGTTTATGAGGTGATACAACTAAACCACTAAGTTAACTTAAGCTAGTGTGAATAGAACTACTAGGTGTAGGAATTAGATTAAAAAAAAATAGATGCATAAAAAATTATCTTCACAGTAAAATTCATAACCTGATTACAAATAAATTTTCCAAGGACCCGAAAAAAGGAATAATTGCATATCTCTCCACCCTCACATGGGTGTCCAATTTTCCCACTCCATGAACTTTGGAGATGAATACAAAATTATTTTCCTATAAAAAAAATATAATTTAGTCTTTTCAAATTTAACAACACACTTAAGACGGGTTCCCATAGAGTTAGTACAAGAACTATTTTTGTGAAGTAGGGGGTACCTTGAGAAGGAAAAAACTATCTTACAAGTCAATTTATAATCTTGAAAAAAAAAAAAAGAGTCCTTACTTTTTAGATTTTAGATTTTAGTGTGGTGGGGGGGAGTAGGGGGCAAGGGGTGTCTTTGGGGTGGGGTTGAATTTTCCCCAACCCAATTGGGTGAAAGAACAAAGTTGAGTCCACTTAAGGTGGAAGTTTTGGACTAAGAAAAACACTTGAAATTGGGAAAAATGAAATGGGATCCCGTTTCTTAGCAAATGGAATCCCATTTCACTTTGGGGCCCCAAGCCAAAAACAAGATCTCATTTTTTTAGAAATGGGATCCCATTCTAAAATAGGATCATGTTTCATAAAAAAAAAAAATTGTATGCTTTTATGAAATAGGATCTTGTTTCATAAAAACATAAATTTTTTTTTTTATGCTTTTAAGAAATGAGATCCCATTTTGTAAAACAAAATCCTGTTTTAAAAATAAGATCTTGTTTCATAAGAGCATAAAATTTTATTTTATTTTATGAAATGGGATCCTATTTCTACAAAATGAGATCCCGTTTTTTAAAATTTGAAATTTTGGTCGGGTTTTTGCTTTTCTTTTTTAGTTTGGGAAAAGGCTTAGGGACCCAAACCTAAGCTTTGGACCTAGTTTGACCTGCAACTTGAAGGTCATGTTAATGTCACAAGAAAATAATGAATTTGGACATATGTCTAAAGACCTTTTTTGTTGAATTTTTTGATGAAATTAAAACCCATTATAGATGAGACAGTGTAGATTCTAAATATGTAAATTTTTATACAATTCAATTATTTTTTCTATTTTTCAATTAATTATTGATGAAACTGGTTCATAAACTTGAAATATTAGGGGTTTGTAGTATTTTAATAACTTTTTATTGAAATATTTTTTGAAAAATGAATTGTGTGAAAGCATACTTTAAACAATTCTTTTCAATTTGAAAAAATAAAAATAAAAAATGATAAGTTTAGGTCATCTAATGCGTAGTGTACATGATGATTTTTCAAAACAACAAATATGGCCAATACAAATTAACAAAATAAAAATATTGAAAAAAATTACAAAAAAATATCATGAGTGTTCTTCAGTGTGTTACAAATATTTTCCCCAAATGATTTATAAAATATGATTATTTAGGTCAAAATATGGATGACGTACATGTGTATGGTATGGTAAAAAAATGACTTTTAAAAAGTGGTTTTTAGAAATGCATGTATTGAAAATAAATTTGTATCATCTAGGTATTAAAATAAATTACATATTTGGAAACTAGACTTTGAGTACTACATTTTACGATTAGTGACTTTTTTAAAGATTTCATTTGTAAGTGCTTCAAATTTTAAGCTCAAATGTGACAAATTCTGAAAATCAAGGAAAACACAGACTCAACTTCTTGCACACACCCAATTCCTAAAATCTTATCACCACATATCATTCATCTATATTTTTTAATTCTTTCTAGTAAATTTTAAATTTAAACATTATAATTGTCTATTTAGCTTTTTTTGTTTTAAAAAATTAATCATGAGACCACCAACTTCCTCAAATTCTAAAGCCTAAAGTTTAAATATTATATATTACTAAAAAAAATCATGGGATGCCTACTTATAAAGGCTCCTAAAAATTCTCAACATCAATTGCTAACATGTTTTACGATGACCCCTTCTATGGTACCACAAGCTTATTCCTAACATTCCACATGTTGGCTCTTAAAATTTCAAGCCCTCTTCTCTAGCACTATTACTCAAGTTAAGATAAGGTGAATAAGATATCTTAGGCATAGAGGTGGAGATATCCGCAAAGAAAATATAGTTTTGGGCCAATGCATAGGATTAGGGAAAATCCTCTTCTTGCTTGGGATTCACTACACCCTTAATATTAGTGTACATAAGGTTATGAATATTCAGTTTATGGCTATCTTAACTCTTAATTAAGTCATATTATTATGTTATTATATTGCTATTTAGTTAATTAGGTTGGCCTAAGGCTTATATAAGGATATATAAGTCAACTCGGGTGACATCCTAAGCATAAATAAGGTATATATAAGAGGTAGTGAGTTTTATTTCATGATATTATGAATCATATTCTCATTGGAGATATTTGGAGGCTTTGCCCATAAAATTGATTTTTTATTCTTAATTGTTATCAATACCATCTTATTCTTCTATTGTGGAAGTTATTTCATTACAAGTGGTATAGTAACACGATCTTTTCATCATAGAGGAAATGCATTTTCTTAATATTTGAGGTCATTTTGGTAAGCATATATCTCTTAGATTTTGGAAATTTTTTATTTATTTTAAAATGGTTTTTAAATAAAATATTCAAGAAGCTATGGTCTATATTTCAGAGAAATTAGAGCAGAATTCAATGATTTATTGTAGAATTAGGGTTTCTACCTAATTTATTTGTAAAATAAATATCTCCCACATTCTACATAATTGGTTTCTTATTTATAGTTGATTTTTGAAGAAGTAATATAGGAGCCTAAAATCCAAATTTCAAAGAAATTGAAGCAAAAATAAGTGATTTATTGCAAAATTAGGGTTTCTAAAAAATCATATCTAAAGGCTATAAAACACCTTTTTTGCGATAATATTTTGGGAAAGTGTGACCTAGGCCCTGGTAAGTTATACTAAAATTTTTAGATTATTTTTTATTTATTTGTGTGATTTATTGCAAAATTATTTTCTACCATCATGATGAGGCTTACAACAAAGGGCAAAAAGAATGCTACCACATTAGGGAAATATTAAAATAAGGATGAGGTTAAAATTGAGGATATTAACCCTAATGATGAAATAATTAAGGTCAAGGGTGAAATTTAATCATTTAGGAATGATATATTTATTCATTTTCTAGTAAGTTAGACACAATTATTTAGGGGATGAAGTATAAGGGTGAAGATTCACCTAGTGAGGTGAAAGATAATACTTTTGTTGGACATAAATTATTTGGCCTTGACTAATATTTCAAGAAGGATCATTCCTTTAATCATCTCATGCCTATGGAATTCATACCCAAGTTAGATATGAGAAAGTTTGATGGCAAGGACCCAACCAATTGGATTTTCCAAATGTAGTAGTTATTTGTTCTTCATCATGTTCCTAGTCAACATAAGGTGGATATGGCATAATTATACTTAGAACCAAATAAATTTATTTGGTGTCATTTTTTATGTGATGAGAAGATAAAGAAGGGTTGTGTGGTCACATGGTCAATTTTTCAAGAGGAACTTGTCAATCATTATGGGGATAACTTTATGGATAACTATTTATACCAACTCACTAAATTAAAGTAAATAGATATGATCAAGGACTATATTGAAAAATTTAAAACCCTTTATCTAAGAGTGAAGAATGAGATCGAGGAAAATTTGAAGGAATTATTTCTACTCTGTTTAAAGGATCACATAAAAAATGATGTGTGTTTGTTATAACAATAATACTTATCACAAACAATACTAATGGAAAGAAAAGTTGAGGAGAAGTTTTTGGCCAATAGGAGACAATGGATTGTAAATTTAAGCAAAAGTATATCTCCTAAAAATTCATTATCTTAGCCTACTAGGTTGAATTCACAACAAATTGAGGAGAAGAGAGAAAAAGGGTTTTTTTTTAATTGTGATAGATAATATAGTCAAGGACATAAAAGTAGTGAAAAGAAATTGTTCTATACTAAAGGTCCAAATGAGGAAGAAAAGGAGGAAATAATATAAGAGAGTGATAAGGTTAGATGAGGAATCACATGATTCCCAACCAATCATTTCTTGTCATCCACTCTCAATTTTTAGTTCCCCAAAAACTCTCAAGGTAGTGGGTTTCTTAAAGAAGAAAAAAGTAAAAGTATTGATCAACTCGAGTAGTACTCATAATTTCATTAATAAAAAGTTTCTACTTGTCTAAGGGTATGTGTAGGATCATGATGGACCAAAAAGTGGCGATATGATGCGTATTTGTAGGGCATGTTGTTGATGACTTTTTTTTTACCCAAAAATAATGAAATAAAAAGGGTTTTTAAAGGAGATTCTCATATTTCAACAAATATAAATTATGCTTTACTTTGAATTTAATAAATTATTATTATTCATTTTCTATTTGAATTACGACTAAATTCCTAATTGATAGGCTGATTGAAAAACACTTATAGCTTTCAAATGGTATCACATTTTTTGAATCCAAAATATGCACCACATTCTATGCTTTGCATACTATAGGATTAAAAAAGAAAATTTTAATTTCATGAAATTTTGACCAAGTTAAGTTGGTTAGACATACAAGATTTTATAATTTTTAAAAGTTGTAATAAAAAATTCATAATTAATTATTTACTTGAAAAAAATTTATAAAAATATAAGCATCACATTGGGACATGAGTCCTCTACTTATATCTTAAATATTATAAAAATAAATTATCATTTTATTGTGGTTAGGGTGGTCAGACAAACACCTACTTCTTATTTTTTCCTAAAATTTAAGTACTATTGCATTGAAATTTCAAATTTTCATCAAATAGATTTTTTACTTTTTTAAATAAACCTAGTAGTTTGGAAACTACATTCAATTTTATATAGATTCTATTCTTACATATTTTTGAAATAATATAGATAGCTTATTCAAAATTTAATGTCAAGTTGCCTAACTCTGATTTTTTTGAATTTTTTGCCACTTAAGGTCCTAATTTTTCCATGATGATCCTACACATACCCCTAAATTGTTTTATATATCCAACTCTAGATTTTTAGGTCTTGATTACAAATGGTGGTACTATAATTTTTTTCGAAAATATCATCATTAAATTATCCATGGGAGATTATCGCCTTGATAGCCCAATCCATGCTATTGCCATGAGTGCAACATATATTATTTTGGGAGTACAATGGCTTACTACTTTGGGAACTTGATTGAGATGAACTTCCAGAAAGAAAGACAATAGATATAAGAGGGTTCAAGGAAATTTCCACTCCAATGGTAAGCTCTCATCAAATGTAGAAGTTTCTTAAGAAAGGAGTTGATGGATTTGTGGCCCAATTATGTTCATTAGAAGTCTATCCATGTAATGCTCCCACCAATCGAGATTTACAAGAAATTATTGGTCATCACTCAATGATTTTTGTAGGATTTTATGGTGAACTCCTCAACACCCTGGGATCACCTGTAAGACAAAATAACTTCCACAAGAGAGAAATGGAAAAAATATCATGCTATGATTACGGATGCAAGATTGTAAGAATTAAATTGTTACAATGTACATATGAAGGCTTGATTATATAGGCATGGTGTGATGATGTACAAGCATTAAATGACTATGCCAAAATTAAATGCATGTTCCAATACATTAAATAACCTAGGACACAAGTATGAAATAAAATCTAAAAAGATAAGATAAGTGACAACTAATGCTTAACTAGAAAGATTCATTCCTAGGACCTAAGTGGACTTAACATGTAAGTAGGACCTAGATGGAGGTATATGCAGGATTATCATGGAAAAATCATGCCCTTAAGTGGTGAAAAATTTAGAAAAATTAGAGTTAGGCAACTTGACGTAAAAATTTGAATAAATTATCTATATTATTTCAAAAATATGTAAGAATAGAATCTGTAGAAAATTGAATTTAGTTTCTAAACTACTATGTTTATTTTTAAAAAATCTATTTGGTGAAAATTTGAAATTTCAATTCAGTAGTACTTAAAGTTTAGGGAAAAAATAAGAAGTGTCTGTTTGACCACCCTAACCACAATAAAATGATAATAATTTCTTATAATATTTTAGATATAAGTAGAAGACCCATTTCCCGATGTGATGCATATTTTTTTGTAATTTTTTCCCAAGTAAATAATTAATTATGAATTTTTTATTACAACTTTTAAAAAATATAAAAAATTGTATGTCTAACCACCTTGGTCAAAATTTCATGATTTTTTTTTTTTAATCTTATAGTATGTGAACCATAGAATGTGATGCATGTTTCAGATTCAAAAAGTGTGATACTTTTTGAAAGCTATAGATGTTTTTCAATCAGCCTATCAATCAAGACTTTAGTTGCAATTCAAATAGAAAATGCATAATAATTATTTATTAAATTCAAAGTAAAGCATAATTTATATTGGTGGAAAGTTGAGAATCTCTTTTAAAAACCCTTTTCATTTCATCAATTTTGGGTTAAAAAAAGTCGTCTGCCACATACCCTACACATACCCATCATATCACTGCTTTTTGGCCCATCATGAACCTACCCATACCCATACGTAAAAAACCTATTTATACCAACACCCCCTTTAAGTAAAACTTAGGGAGTACTTATACAAAATGACACAAAGATGGGTCTTGGCTATGAGACCATGTTAGGTACCCATGTACATATGTAAATAGAATCTCATGTAAATGGAGAAAAGGAGAAAACCTAGTGAAAGAAACTCCTCCCAAAAAGAGAGATTTAATACAATAATATTCTCCATGAAAAATGAGAAGACACAACCATATTTGAGGAAAATGACCCCCCCATAAGAGAGACAAAGAAGAGACCATTCAACTCCTCTATGAAATAACTTGCTATAAAGAAACATTGAAAGTACACTAGTGGAGTAGCTCTAGAATCCTTAATTAGGAAATCTTGAACAAAAAATATTATGATGCTAGAAACTGTATGAGGTTCACTCAAGGAATCAAGTTAGAATAAATATAAAGCAATAACAGACCCAATGCGAAGGAATAGTGGAACACTCTTGATATGGTGCAACCCTCAAATTTGAATGAAACAATAGGATATAGAACATCGTTCCAAAGTTGAAATGAAGTGCAAAATTCAAAATTGCACCCTCCCAACTATCAAAATATCCAAGTAATCTCCAAGACACCCACAGAGGAAAAACAAAATAATGATATACCTAAGATAGATACAATAAAATTTGCATGGCTTGATAGAGCTCCGCAATACCTTTCCAATGCCGCAAGAATTGTGAAAATAAAAAATTGTGGCAAAAAGTAATGAGCTCAGGAGCCAAAAATGAAGATCTAACTTAAAACAAAAATAAATACCACAAAATAAAAAAATATGAAAAATAACCTACACCACTATAGAATTGGTGAAGCCATCTTTCCAATGATATCTTGTTTGAAAATATTCACCTCCTGGATTGCAAGTTATGAATGCTTAAAAAAAAATGGTCTATTATAGCCTCGAGGGTACAAAATTAAGCTCTTGGGGGCTAAAAAGCTAGGCAGGTAGTCATTCATATGACCTTGTTGGCATAACATAGTAAGAAAATGTGTTGCCCTAGCAATAGAGGCATCATTGGGGGATGACGAAGCAAGGGAGGTGGGTTGAGGCTGCACCACTTGGGGTTTCGTCCATCTCGCTAAGGTGAGACTATAGGCTTAAAACCCCTTATGACTAGGTGTGGTGGTTTAAAAACCAAAACTTATAATAAATAAACCTACAAATATATTTATGAAATTGTACCACCATGTGAATAGAAGAGACTGATTTGCAACCCATACTAGGTAATGAAGGACCACAAAAATGATGTTGGGTGATGGAAATTAACACCAGTAAAGGAAAAATATGCCTTAGAATATTATGACCAAATGCCAATCACTATAGACTATTGACACCATATGGTGTGTCCAATACAACCAAATATAGATTGTATGACCTAACATTTTTTTCCTGATGCCCCGATGAAAAAGTGTTAAAAATAGATGAATTATTGGTTGATCCTTAGGTTTTTGGGCCTTTCAAACATAATGGAAAGGTCAGTTTTTTCCCAAAGTGCTCTAAAAAATCAGCTGCCCTTGAATTTGGCAACTGAAACCCTTCTTCAAACCCTTGTAGATAAGTCAATATATGATGAAAATTGATGAAACAAAAACCAAAAATAAAATTTTCTGATGTTTTGGATTCAATGGGGAGATTCTAAAAACCCCAAATCACACCCAACAAAAATTTCACACCAAGATTGGTCCCTCAGATTTGGGAAGAAGTCTACAAAACTAAAGCTCTGACACCATGTACGAGTTTATGGTGGACTCCTCAACACCCTATGATTACTTGCAAGAAAAAATAACTTCCACAAGAGAGAAATGATAGAAATATCATGCTATGGTTATGGATGAAAGATTAACAGAATGAACTTGTTCCTTGATGTACACATATGAAGCCTTGCTTATATAGGAAGAATCAAAATGGAGAATTTAAATAATGGAAAATTCAAGTTATAGAGGTTAAAAATGGAGGATATGCTCATAGATAGAGATTTTTGAGATACAATATCTAGTACAAAACCAACTACTTAGAAAACCCAAGTAGATTACAATTTGATGGATCAAAAAGCTAGGGGTTTGATAAGACTCTTCTTGGCTAATTTCATGCTCCTAAACATTCATGAAGAGAGAACTACTACATCTTTATGGAAGAAACTTTGAAAAATTTATTAGGATAAATCCTTGCTAAATAGGTTGTTCTTGAGAAAGAAACTATATTATCTAAAGATGGGAGATGGAGGATCTATAGCAGATCACCTACATGTGTTCAACATGCTAAAAATTCAAATGGGTTTTGTCAAAGATAATATTGAAGACTAGGATCGATGCATGCTTCTATTGTGTTCTTTTTCAATCTCGTGGGATCACTTGGTAATGGTCATTGGGAGTACTACTACCATTTTCAAGATGGATGAGGTGGTTGCTTTGTTTTTGTTTGAACAAATGTAGAGGTCCAAGTCTTATGAGATGGATAAGGAGGCCCTTGTTGTTCGTGGAATATCAAAAGAGAAACGAAAGAAGACATACAAGAAGTCAAAATCAAAATATCCGGGGAGATCTAAGTCTCTTGGAAAGTCCAAGGAAAAGTGTTGAAGCTACAAAAAATATGTTCATTTTAGAAAAAGAGGTTAAGGAAGAGAAGAATAAGAAGAAAGAAAAAAATAATTTCTCATATTCTAACTTTGATGAATCCTCTCAAGATGATGCAAATTAATTTATCGTAGCCATAGCAACCCATGCATAGGAAGATGTGTGGTTGATAGACTCGGGTGCTTCTTTCCATATGACCTCACAGAGAGGCTGCCTCTCAAAGTATGAAGAATATGATGGTGGGAAGGTGTATATGGGTGATGACTCTCACCTGAAGAGTGTTGGCTATGGAAGATTCAAAAATTAGATTCCTTGATGGAAGAATGAAGGGGATTGATGATGTCTCAAGCATATCCTAGGTTTGGCATGAAACCTACTCTCTATGAGTAAATTGAATGATTTAGGGGTGCAAGTTATTTTCTTGAGTGGATACAAAGCTTTGGGATTCAAGATGATAAGAGGAGCTATGGTATTTGATAAGGGTGTTTAGATTGGAACCTTCTAGAAGTTGGATGTGTGCATAGTTTAGTGCAATAGTTCCTCTGATACACTGAAGAAGATACCTTTAAATTATTCATCCTCACCTTTAGATCATGCAAAGAAGAATTTTGTAGTAGCTACATCTAATGGTCATGCATTTCAGGTACCTAAGGGTGTTCATTCCTTAGAAATGAAACTTCTTGTTGGGAAGAAAATTTTGTGGCACCAACAACTTGGTCACATTAGTAAGAAGGATCTTAGAGTCCTGAAAAATATGAGCCTTATTGAAGGCTTTGATGATTGTAATCTTGAGTTTGAATTTTATGAATATTGTGTGTATGGAAAGCAACACGATGTTTCTTATTTTTCTAGTTCTCATAAGTCTTCTGGGGTTTTGGACTATGTTCATGTAAATGTGTTTGGCCCTATAAATGTACCTTTGATATCAAAATATGAATATTCTTTTTCTTTCATAGATGATTACAATAGAAGGACATTTGTTTATTTCCTCAAGAGTAAATATGAAGTCTTTAGTTGGTTCAAGGAGTTTAAGGCCTTGGTTGAAAATCAAACTAGTAGAAAGATTAAGCATTTGAGGATTAATGGTGGTGATTTTTGTTCGATGGAATTTGAAATTTTTTATAAAGAGCATAGGATTGAGAGACATAAGACAAATCCATAAGCCCCATACAAAAAAAGATTTGCAAATAGGATGAGCACGACTTTGATGGAGAAGGCTAGGAGTATGATGTAAGTGGTGTTGGTCTTGATTAAAAGTTGTGGGATAAATTTAAAACCATTGCATGTTATGTAATCAATAGGTCTCCTACATCGTCTCTTGTTGAAAAGACACACATGGAGGTGTGGTCTAGTAAAAACACTTCAATGAGACATCTTAGAGTTTTTGGCTGTGAAACTTATGCTTATACATTCTAATTGAGAAGAGGTATAAGTTGGAGAATAAGATAATTAAATGTATCTTCATTGGCTATGGTGTCAGTGTGAAGTGGTACTAAGCTTTGGGATCCAATGGTCTAGAAGGTTCTCTACAACAGATGTGTAATTTTTCAGAGAGATGAAACCTTCCAATTTTGAGCTACAACCAAAGAAATAGGAGAAACAAACAAAGTAGGTATTTAGGATTCTACCTACTCCAATGAAAGGTGAACTATGCACTCCTACTAAACCTCATGGTGAGAAGAGCTTGAGAAACTCTAATTTTTTTTTTTTGAAGAATCTCAACCATAAGTGAGGAGGTCCACATGTGTCAGGTGGAAATAAAAAAGGTTTGGTTATTCCTTGTTGGATTTGAGTTGCATTTTTTCTTTGATTGCTAACACTAAAAAGCCTAGGAATGTTAGAGAGGCTATGGGTATGAGTGATGTAGATTTCTAGATGAAAGCCATTGATGAAGAGATGGATGCATTGAAGAAAAATAAGACTTGGGATTTGGTACCCATACTTATTGGACCTAAACATGTTGGTTGTAAATGGGTGTTCAAGAAGAAGTGTGGTCCTGGTGGTAGTATTGAGAACCATAAGGCATGGTTGGTCACTAAGGGATATTCTCAGGTGGAGGGAATTAACTTTGGTGAGATATTCTCTCTTGTTGTGAAGCTGACATCTATCAGATTGCTACTATCATTCAAAACAATGTATGATTTAGAAGTGGAACAAATAGATGTGAAGACAACACTCCTTCATGGTGACTTGGAGGAAGATATTTATATATCATAACTAGAGAATTTCATGGTTAAAGGTAAATAAAATATGGTTCAAAAACTAAAGAAGTCTCTATATGGTTTGAAATAGTCTCCTAGAATGTGGTACCAGAGGTTCAATACCTACGTGTTGTCTTTAGTATTTTTGAGATCTAAATTTGACCATTGTGTGTATTACAAATCTAATAATGGTCACATTCTCATTATTATTTTATACATAGATGATGTTTATTGGGAATGGTAAAATCATGATTTTAGATTTGAAGTCTCAATTGTTAGGATAGTTTTATACGAAATATCTAGGTGGTGCTAGGTATATTATGGGAATGGAAACCAGAAGAGACAGAGCTAAAAGAAAGCTTTAGTTAAGCCAAAGTAAGTATGTGAACTTAGTGTTGGAGAGATTCAACATGATAGATTTTTTAGACAATTAGATGTTCTTGTAATGTAAGGGAAAAATATTTTTGTGAATGATTGTCCAAAATATCCTACTTAGATGGACATGACCAATGTAACATATGTAAGTGTTATTGGTAGTTTGATGTATTCTATGGTTTGTATGAGGCTAGACATTTCCTAAGCAGTGGGAGTCCTTTAGTCAATTTGTGGCTAATCCTAGACAGGTAGATTGGAATGCAATGAAGAGAACTTGTTCAAGTACTTGTGGGGTACATTCAAGCATTCCCTATGCTTTCATGGTTATCCTACTAGACCTCCACATTCAATGAGTATTCATGGATACGATTCAAATTGGGCAGGTGACATTGATAGAAAAAGATCCACTAGTGGTTATGTGTTTATGATGTTTGGTGGTGCCATCAATTGGATGAATAAGCAATAGGTTGCAGTTGCTTTTTCCACAATAGAATGAGAGTACATGGAAACTACTCATGCTTGTAGGGAAGCCATTTGTATTAAGAGATTGTGTTCTAATATTGGTTTAGATGCAGGACATATTACTATCTATTGTGATAGTCAGAGTGTCATTTTCTTAAAAAATAATCCTACTTTCCATGCTAGAACAAAGCACATTTGTTGAAAATGAAGGTAATATTGTAGCTTAAAACTTTTAAAACTACGAGACTGTAGATTTAATTAAGTGTTCTTTTTCACAATTCTTTGTGTATGATTAATCTGTTTAGATCAATTTTACCAATTTTAGAAAGAGACAAAAGATTGTAGAAGAATGAGACAAGGAGATAGAAATGACACAAAAAATACGTGGAGAAAACCTTTCAGGAAAAAACTCCACCAAAATCAATAGTTCTTGTATTATTTAACCTTAGAAGATGATTACAATAATACTGCATCAATCATTGATTAATATGCTTCCTTGCCTTCAATAATCCTTCTTCACAATCTACACAAAAATCTCATGGAACTCTCATACACTTGCTACAATTAATAGAAAATAAATGAGCATGTAAAATTATAAGAGTTGTCAAATACAAGAGCATAAATTTCCTTTCAAAAATCTACACCTATATTGGGCAAGTAGATTTCCACAATGTAATCTGAAGTCAAACCAAAGTCATCCTCAATTTAGGTGCCCCAAACTAAACACTTAATTGAACTTAGGTCAATAAAATATTTTGCAAGTATCACCTCAAAGTTAGTGCTTAAACTGTAGATTTTTGGCACCAATGCACTTCTCTATCCCTCCTAGGGTTTTTCACCTAAAAGGAGAGAGGTAGGGCCAAAAATGCTAAAGGGTTCATTCAAATTATGTTATGTATGATTTTGTTTAAGCTAAATGAAGTGAACTAAATTCAAGTAAGTGATCTATATGAATGATTATGAATGCAATACTAGGATTTAAACTATGCTGGAAAACACACTATGATATGCAAACAATGAACTAAAAGATGAATAAATGCAAAAAATAAAGAGAAAGGTTGAATTAGAGTGCACTTGGGCAAGATTTGAGGAATCTGGAATGGTCTAAATGCTGTATGGAATTATTGAAAATCAACAGTGGGACTCATTCGCCTAGGGTGGCGAATTAGTCTTGCTACTAGTGAAATATGTCGGAAGCAAGTTTCTGACTGTCGAGATCCAAAATTTGACAAAATCTAGATTTTTAGTCTTAAGGTGAGACTCATTCACCACTGGAAGTGAGTCCGTCCTCTCCCAAAATTTTGAGAAATTATAAGACAACTCTGCAACACTAAATTTGGAATTGTCTGCTTTTTGGGTTGCCGAAGTCAATTCTATAGGAAACAGACAGAAAACCTTCTCCAAGCTTGAAATATGATTTATTTTACTTGAAGCACCTACTTGAAATGTTGACCAACCTTCAATCACCTAAATGCTTATTAAATTTGCATACTTAGGTTTACAAACACACATGCAAGAGGGAAAAAATGGTTGAGAGTTAACAAATAGGGGTTTTCCTTGGTCAAACCCCACTTTGGTAATCAAACCCTTAATAAAATAATGAAATGCAAGAAAATGATAAACAAATAACATGCAAAAGCTATCAACTTACCAAACCCTTGTTGATGAAAATATGAATTTGTGTCAATGGATGCTCCATAATGCTTGAAAAGTGCTTGATTTGATGTTGTAAGATGCTTGAATGCTTGAGAAAATAGGTGAATGAGTGAACTTGATGAATGGGGGCTAGAATAGATGTAAAAACACTTATTTATACATTCTTGTGCCTTAGTAACCCATTAATACCTCATCATAGGCCGACATCAAGTGATTTTGAATAAAAACCTGAAAGGAAATTTAAAATATTTTGAATTTGGTGCCAAGGGGGACTCATTTGCCACCCATGGAGAATGGGTCCCACCTAGGACCTAAAAAATGGGTGTCGAGAATTATCTTGTATTTAATGTTGTTTGTTGGGATTACATTCAAAAATACACTTAATTAAAGCTTATAAGGGCATAAAAGGGTGTGTCATAGAAAAATGGCCCCTTGTCATTTTCATGGCCTTTTAGGTCTTATTTCATGGTGTTGGAACTATATTGCTTTGATTTTATGTTGTAACATCACTTGAACATACTTATTTAGTTACTAAAACTCAAAGAACAACATCCTATGAAGGTGTTGTGAAGTGTTGTAAGACATTTCTACATTCTTCTAGAATCTATTAATTGCAATTCACTTAAAAATCACATTTTTATCCATCAAAAAGCCCTATTTTGAAGTCTTGTAAAGTCTTGTAACAAGCTTTCATGCTTTTCTAGGCACATTTTCACTATTTATCCCTTTTTCATGCTTTATTTGACCCCTTTATGCTCTCATATGCTTAATTAAGTGTATTTTTGAGTATTATCCCAACAAAAAACATTAAATACAACATATTTCCTGACACTTGTTTTTAGGTCCTAGGTGGGACCCATTCGCCATGGGTGGCGAATGAGTCCCTCTTGGCCTCAAATTCAAAATATTTTAAATTTCCTTTTGGGATTTTATTCAAAAACACTTGATGTTGGCCTGTGATGAGGTATGAATGGGTAACTAAGGCATAATTATGTATAAATAAGTGATTATCATCTCATTCCAGCCCCCATTCATCAAGTTCACTTATCCATCTATTCACTCAAGTATTCAAGCATTTTACAACATCCTTTCAAGCACTATTCAAGCACTTTGAAGCAACCATTGACATTACTTCATAATTGCATCATCAAGGGTTTGGTAAGTTAATAGAAATTGCATGTTGTTAGTTTATCATTCCTTTTCATTTCATTATTTTATTAAAGGTTTGATTACCAAAATGGGGTTTGACCAAGGAAAACCTCTATTCACTAACCTTAAACCATTTTTTCCCTATTGCATGTTTGTTTGCAGACCTAGGTCTATAGATTTGACAAGCTTTTTGATGTTGAAGATTGGTTTATAAGTCAACTAGGTACTTCAAGTCAACTTGAGTTTATTTCAAGCTTGGAGAAGGTTTTCTATCCATTTTCTATAGAATTGACTTCAACAACCCAACAAGCAGACTTTTCCAGATCTGGTGTTGTAGAGCTGTCTCCTGATTTTTCAAAAATTTGGGAGAAGACTGATTCACCATCTATGGAAAATGAGTCCCACCTTAGGACTGAAAATCTAAAATTTGTTAATTCTCGATCTTGATAGATAGAAACTTGCTTCTGATAGTTTTTCACAAAGAGGACTAATTCGCCACCCTAAGCGAATGAGTCCCACTATGAAAAATCAGTAATTTTTGTCAACATCCAGAACACTCGAGAATCATCACATTTCATCCAGGTGCACGCAGATTCATCCCTTTTCTTTTTCTTTTGCATAATTTCTTCATTTACTTAGTTGTTTGCATATCACAGCGTGTTTTCAAAATTAGCTTTAATTGCACTTTTGCATTCATTTTTATTCATTTAAATAAGTCAATTGCATTTAGTTAGCTTCATTGAGGTTAGACAACATAACACATAACATTAAATTGAATGAACCATTAACATTTTTGACATACTTCTCTCCTTTTAGGTGAAAAACCCTATAAGAGTTAGAGAAGCCCTAGGAACCAAAAATCAACAGTTCAAAGGGTCAAATAATGCATAAGAAAGGTGTAAATAGTGAAGTTGTGCTAGAAAATCATGAAATCTTGTTACAATACTTTACAACACTTCAAAATAAGACTTGATTAGTGATGAAAAAGTGATATTTAGGTGAATTGCAATGAATAGAGTTTAGAAGAGTGTAGAAATGTTTTACAACACTTCACAAAACCTTCACAAGACATCATTATTTGAATTTTAGTACCTAAATATGCATGTTTAAGCCACATTACAATATAAAATCAAAGCAAAATGGACCAAACATCATGAAAGAAGACCTAAAAGGCCATGAAAATGACAACAAACCATTTTTCTACGACATAATGCCCAAGAATGGTCCCACTTGATCGATCCTTGTAAATATCTTCTCATGCAAAACATGTTAACTGAAAGATGCCAACTTGGGTGCCCAAGGTGGTCCCAAGTCAATCTTAGTTAACCGAAATATATCTCTCCACCAATTCATGCAAACACTATGCATGATTGATCACCCCCACTTAACTAAAAGTATCCACCTATTATCTGTCATGCAACTAAAGTTACTAGTCATGCAACTCAAGTCAACTAGAATTCAACTCAAAATAACTGCATGCAACTGAAGATAACTGAACTGATATAGAACTAATAGTGCCACTCTCCACTCATGTAAATATCAATCCCTAATTTGTAGGATCAAAACATGCATTATTGAAGTGTTATCAATCCTCCAAACAGTTAACTCAAGCAAGGTAGGTTCCACCTTCCATGTGGGCACCCCATGTGCTCGTATTTTGTAGGAGCTCTTCTTTGACATCCCCACATGTTACTATCATTTAGGAATAATCACAAATGTTAGTCTACATGTTCATTTCATTCGAATAATTTAATATCTTTCTAATCCTAGTGTTGAGGAACACTTTCCAAGGACTTGGGAGATAGATGAAATATGTTTAGGATTGCAATTAAATGGCATCCTATTGCCGATATTCTCCCACTTGACATTATACATTGCAATTATTCTAAACAAGGAATCATTATTATAAATCAAGTACAGGACTCAAGCCCAATGGCCTTCCTACACCAAGAGAACTTATTTGTAGGAACTAGTTTTGTAAGATAATTTGCAGCATTGATTAAAGTGTCAACTTTCTCAATCAATACCTTCCCACTCTCAACCATTTCTCACACAAAGTGATACTAAACATCAACATGCTTATTACGAGCATGATACATAGGATTTTTGGCTAAACAAATAGCACTCTATCTCATTCAAGTCTAATTTTCTTGCAATTAAAACCAATACCTTTCCCAAGTCTCTATAACCAAACTGCTTCTTTAGAGGAATGTGTAGCAGCCATGTACTCTTCTGTTGTGGTGGAAAAATCAACCGTGGGTTAACTCTTACTCATCCAACTAACCGTAGCTCCAAAAAAAGTAAACACATAGCCACTTGACGACCTTCGACTGTCTAGGTCTCCTGCCCAATTTGAATCAACAAAACCTTTTATGTCCAATGATCTGTGTATAATATCAATATGATTAGCACCATGATAAACCAAATAGTAATCAGAAGTACCTCGTAAATATCTAAACACCCTCTTAACATAAGTCCAATGTTCTTTACTAGGGTTAGACATAAACCTACTTAGAACTCCCACTCCTTGGGCTATATATGGTCTTGTACAAACCATTCATACATCAAACTACCAACTGCACTAGCATATGGAATTTCAAAAATTTCCTCATGATCAAAATCAGATTTAGGACTCATTTCTAAACTTAACTTTGTGCTAACTGGTAAAGGAATATTATTTGTTTTACTCTCATGCATGTTAAACCATTTCAAAATAGTATCAACATAGTTGCTTTGACTTAAGCAAATATTTTTGTTACCTCTATCTCTATTGATCTCCATACAAAGGATATATTTTGCAGCCCCTAAATATTTCATCTCAAATGTGCTAGAGAGTTGTGCTTTTAACTCTTTGACCATTACCTTATTGTTACCAATAAACAACATGTCATCAACATACAAGATCATAATTAAAATTTGATCATCAATAACTTTTATGTAAACACAATGATCTTCCTCACTCCTAACATAATCACTTTTCAATGGAAAAGCATAAAACTTCTAGTACCAAATTCTAGGTGTCTATTTCAATCCATATAAAGTTCTCTTTAACTTGCAAACCAATGATTCTTTTCCTTTCACAAAAAAACCATCAGGTTGCCTCATATAAATCTCCTCATCAAGATTCCCATGTAAGAAAACATTTTTCACATCCATTTGCTCTATCTCAAAATCATAAGTAGCAGCAATAGATAAAAGGAATCTAATAGAAGTTAATTTAGCAACATGAGAGAAGATTTCATTAAAGTGAACTCCCTCTCTTTGGGAGTAGATCTTGGCTACTAATCTAGCCTTGTACCTTTGAAGATTATCATCTTCTCCAACTTTGATTTTAAAGATCCATTTACAACCAATGGCCTTTCTTCCTTTGGGAAAACTCTCAAGATCCCATGTGTCACAAATATCCAAGGAAACCATTTCCCCATGCATAGCTTGTGACCAAAGCTTGTTCTCATCTGAAGAAAAAGCTTCCATGTAAGATCTAGGCTCATCATTAGTACTCATCAAAGCAAATATACAATAGAAATAAAGTGGGCCATACCTACCAATGGGATTCTATTTTCTTGTGGATCTTCTCAAAGAAGGTTCTTCTTGTTCCTCAATTTGCTCGTCATGAGCATCTATCTCATAACTTTGTGAACTTTCCTGATCCAATCCATCCAATTGTTACTCAACATGAGCATCTTCATGCTTCTTAGTATTTATCTCAAAATTTATTGTTCAATAAGTATCCTTCTCCTTTGGTTGTTCTTCTCTTGAATAAGATCTAAATTCCTTGAAAATCACATCTCTAATAAAGTATTTTTTTTTCTGTTAGAGGATTCCAAAGCTTGTAACCTTTTACATTTTCACCATAACCTATGAATATGCATTTATGCGCTTTTGGATTCAACTTAGACTGCATTTCTTTAGGCACATGAAAAAAATTCTCACAACCAAAGATCCTAAAATGTGCAACACTAGGTTTCCTACCTAACAAGATTTCATAAGGCATTTTATCTTTAATAGATGAACTAGGAGATCCATTGATTAAATAATAAGTACTTATAGCCTTAGCCCAAAGGCACCTATCTAGTTTAGCACTACTTAACATACTCCTAGCTCTTTCCATTAAGGTTTGGTTCATCCATTCGACTACTCCATTTTGTTGAGGTGTATATGGAGTAGTTTTATGTCTCACAATTCTTGCATGCTTACAATAATCATCAAATTCCTTAGAACAATATTTGCCACCATTATCTGATCTCAACACTTTTATCTTATGATCTGATGGTTTCTCAATCAAAGCCTTAAATTCTTTAAACTTATTGAACACATCAAATTTGTTATGCATAAAATAGATCCAAGTGTATCTTGAGACATCATTAATAAATGTAACATAATATATATATTTTCCAATAGAGTCAATATCCACAAGAGCCATAACATCTAAATGAATAATATCTAATAATATTTTAGTTTTATTTGTTCCATTAGAAATTGAAGATCTAGATTTCTTTCCAAACACACAATCCTCACAAAAATCATTTTTTCCAATATTATAATTAGGAATATACTATCAACCAATTTCTTATTAAGAATGGTCCTAAGACCTTTTTCACCAATGTGGCCCAATCTATGGTGCCACAACATACATGTATTTTCAACTTCAATTACATTGGCTAATTTATTCGAATTAGAGGTATTAAGCTTAAACAAAGTCCCAATTTGAGATCCCCACCATATTCCCTTTCACCAATCTATAACCAACTTTGTCAAATGTCACATGCATTTTAGAATCATTGAACTTAGATACAAAAAGTAGATTTCTAGCAAGTCCTGGAATATGTAAAACATCATTAAGGGTCTTAACCCTACCATCACTGAAACATAACTTTACGTCTCCTTTGCCCACAACCTTTGTTGTGCTATTATCTCTAAAGAAGAAATTCCCACCATCATATGCAGTATACTTAGTGAATCACTTTTGTTAGGAGTCATATGATAGGAACAACCTGAATCAATAAGCCAAGAGTCATCACTAACAGTTTTACATGAAATGATCAATGCATTATTACCATCATCCTAGGATTTCTTTATAGAAGCATTAGAAATATTTTTCTTGTTCTTATAATTCTTCTTTACATGTCCCAGTTTCCCACAGTTCCAACACTTTACCTTACTCTTACTAGGGGTTTTAGACCATCCTTTGGACTTACCCTTTCCTTTCTTGTCTCCCTTAGGTTCCTTTTCCGTAGGCCTACCTCTTACAAACAAGGAATCCTGGGATCCCATTTTAGACTTCCTCCTCATCTCCTCTGATATGAGAGTGGGAATTATATTGTCCATCTTAGGATCTACACCACTACCACTAATAGCAACAATTAGATTTTCCCAAGACTCTAGTAAAGAACAAATTAATAAAATGCATTTATCTTCATCTTCTAGCTTTACATCTACATATGTTGACATAGAATCAAATTGAAAGCATTTAAATGATGTGCAAAAAAATCACCATCTTTCATCTTTAAAGAATACAAATATCTTTTCAAATACAACTTATTAGTAAGACTTTTGGTTTGATAGATATCACCTATCCTCTTCCATTATTTATATGCAGTAGCTTCAGCTGAAACATTCAAGAGAAAAAAATCAACAAGACATAACCTTATGGTCCCTCTTTACTTCTTATAAAGCTTAGCCCAATCCTCATCTGACATCATTGTAGATGAATTTGTCTCAATACAAACAACTAACCACTGATCTATCTCTTCAAGGAAATCCTCCATTTTTAGTTTCCACATTTCATAACTAGATCCATTGAATCTTTCAATATCTAGACAAGAAGTAGAACTCATTGTAACACACTTCTTTTACAAATCTACAATAACACAATAGTAAAAGCTCCCACTATAGCTAAAAATCCTTCAAACTTTTAAGAGAAAGGCATCTCAAACTCTAGCTAACCATTAGCTTTGATACCAAATTTTGAAAATGAAGGTAATATTGTAGCTTAAAACTTGTAAAACTATGAGAATGTAGATTTAATTAAGTGTTCTTTGTCACAATTCTTTGTGTATGATTAATCTATTTAGATCAATCTTACCAATTGTAGAAAGAGACAGAAAATTATAGAAGAATGAGACAAGGAGATAGAAGTGACACAACATATACGTGGAGAAACCTTTTTCAGAAAAACTCCACCAGAATCAATAGTGCTTGTATTATTTAACCTTATAACAAGATTACAATAATAGTTTATCAATCCTTGATTGATATGCTTCCTTGCCTTCAACAATCCTTCTTCGCAACCTGCACAAAAATCTCATGGAACTCTTATACACTTGCTACAATTAATAGACAATAAATGATAATGTAAACTCATAAGAGTTGTCAAATACAAGAGCATAAAGCTCCTCTAAAAAATCTATGCCTAGAATGGGAAAGTAGAGTTCCATAATGTAATTTGAAGTCAAACCAATGTCTTCCTCAATTTGGGTGCCCCAAACTAAACAATTAATTGAACTTCGGTCAAGAAAATATCTTCCAAGAATCACCTCAAATTTGGCGCCCAAGAATGGGTCCACTTGACTGAGCCTTGTAAATATCTTCTCATGCAAGAGGTGTTAATTGAAAGATGCCAACTTGGGTGCCCAAGGTGGTCCCAAGTCAATCTTAGTTAATTGAAACAATCTCTCTACCAATTCATGCAAACAATATGCATGATTGATCACCCCCACTTAACTAAAATTATCCACCTGTTATCTATCATGCAACTAAAGTCATTAGTCATGCAACTCAAGTCAACTAAAGTCAACTAGCATTCAACTCAAAATATCTACATGCAACTGAAGATAACTGAACCATAATAGAATTGAACAGAACAGAACTGATATTGAAGTGATACTAAACTGATAGTGCCACTCTCCACTCATGTAAATATCAACCCCTAATTTTTAGGATCAAAACATGCATTACTGAAGTGGTATCAATCCTCTAAACAATTCACTCAAGCAAGGTGGGTTCCACCTTCCATGTGGGTGCCCCATGTGCTCCTATTTTGTAGGAGCTCTTCTTGGACATCCCCACATGTTCCTATCATTTAGGAATAATCATAAATGTCAATTTACATGTTCATTTCATTCAAATTTAATCTATTTCTAATCCTAGTGTTGGGGAACACTTTCCAAGGACTTAGGAGATACATGAAATGTGTTTAGGATTGCAATTAAATGGCATCCTATTCCCAACAACAGTGGTGTTCAATTTTAGTTTTTTCATGATATGGTAGAAAATGGAAAGGTGAATGTGGAGAAGATTGATACTTTGGTGAATGTTGCAGATGCACTAACAAAATCAGTGAGCACAAAGAAGTTCAGGTGGTGTTCTGATTCCAAGGGCATTGGGGCTCTAAGTAGTGATTTTCAGATGACTCTTGACAGGGCTTTGACAATTGGGAGAATGTTGGGATTATAGTGTCTCAACCTTAGAGTCCTAGCATTTAAATATTATTATTTGATGTTATTTATTTATTTTCTAATGTTTATTTTCCTACCAAATGTGTAGTCACTTTATGGAACCCATTGGTGATGTGGCATCCTACATGGAAGGTGAAATGTAAATTTAAGTTGTATTTGTGGAGATAGGCATCCACTTTGGAGGACCTATATTCTAAGCTAGATTGATGGAAATTTTCATAAGTTGCTATGACATGCACTATGATAGACTATGAAACTTGCCATGACAATCTATGGCAATCGTAAGAGTCAATATGACAACTACTTAATCAAGACTTATGAGTAATTGGTAGTTATAAATATTGAATGTTGTAGGCACCTTACATGTTGAGGCTAATATCTTGCATGTATCCTCATGTCCTGCATGTTGAGAGGATTGATTTTGTTGCATAGTAGTTCATTAAAGTTGGCCTATAAGTCAAGCATTTATGATAGTTGTATAGGTAGGTGAAATTAGACTCCTTGCATGTTCTCCATCTCATGTTGCATGCATGCAACAATTGTAGAGGTGGTGCATGGATGTCTTGGGTGCCCATGTTGCACATATATAAATTGGTGATGCACCCTATGTGATAGGTTGAAAATTATTGACATGCCATTATGTTGCGAAAATTGCTCTAGAATTTTTTCATAGTGTGAAGACTCTTCAGCATTGCTATGAGATTGTATTGTAACTATTTATGTCGTTGATAATACAAGGTGATCTGCATGTTTGGAGTGTGGGTTTTTTCCCAAAAGGGTTTTCCCACGTAATCATTGTGTTATGGTTTGTATTACTTATCTATTTTATGTATTTTGAATGTGCATCTTTATGTATTTATAACTGTTAAAGGTGTTAAAAGGAAATTTTTGTAACTCTCCCTATTTGTATTAGTGTAGGAAGTTGTTTCTGCTCACCCGACTTCCTTTCATTTCTTACCTTAGAAAATTTTGCAATTTGCAAAGTGAATAGTTTAGCATGTTATGCCATTTAGTTTGACACTTTGAAAACAATCACACATCTTTGAAGGATATTTCATTAATCGATTTGAAGCAATTTAAATTCAAATGCTCACCTTACCCATCAACTCAATTGAATGATCTACTCATGCCAACTCAACAAAAACACATGCAATGTAAAATGGCAACAAAGTGATTGACCAATCTACCTATGCCAACTACTAGAATGTTTTCATGCCAAAATGCTAGAATATAGGTCAACATGTTTGTAAATGGATTTCAATGAATTCAGATCTACACAAAGGTGAAACACATGCTTGGAAATGGAGCGAGAAACTAAATTCAAAAGGATTGAGTGAATATAAAAATGTTGATGGCATGATGTTTTGAAAATTCCAAGGCATGAAGTGCCTAGAAACCCTTGAAATTTGTCAATTTTATTTTTCTATTAAATAATGATTGTATGTAATTGATTCTTGAAGAATTTTTTAAATATAAATACATATAAAGGTTTGAGTAAATTTATGTTTCTATATTTTATTTCAATATATATTTACATTGATATGTATGTAAGAGTGTGGGTTGGATGATATGCTAAAGGTGCAAGATTGGATGGTTTGACAAGGCCCCCTCTATATTGTCTACATCAAAGAGCAACCAATACATCATGCTATCCATTCAACCTCTCATCCATGAGCACTTCCAAGATCATGAAGGTATAATGCTAGCTTTTATTGCTACATTTTCTTATTGTTTGTGTCTTATTTACTCTATTAGAGGAGTGATTTAATTTGGATTGGATGATTGTGTTTTGATGCATTCCACCTTGTTTTTGGTTCAAATTTAACTATCATAGATAGAAGCCAACCTATCATGGAATTTAAAAGCCCAAGATACAAAAGCTGATACATTAGACAATTGATTAAAATAAGCAATATTATTATATATATTGATAAGAATGATACAATTTCAATAACATTTCATCTATAATTTAAACTATATAATTGCTCTAATTCAACTATAATTAATGAATATTTGAACTAAAAACATTTAGTTAACACTATACAAAAAACAGCAATCCTTATTTATTGGAGAGGAGAGCATGCACCTAATAATAGATATGATTATTCTATACTTTTATAATTAGAATAAAAATATTATATTTAAGTGTATAAAAATATTTCTTCAACTTTACATTTATTACGACTCCTAAGTCCTAGTCTTAAATAGAGGGTGAATACAAATACATCCCAAAACAATTTCGCATTGAGATTAGCGAAACATGATAACAATCCTAGTGAACTGATTCTATCAGCTTGAAGATCGAAGTAAGCCTAGCTGTCGCATTGGGGTCCGAGATTGTCTCCAGAATTCTAACGACCTCATTCATTGTTGGACGATTTTCAGGTCTGGGAGAGGTGCAAGCCAATCCCAACTGCACCATATTAATCATTTGTTGCTCGATGTCGTCTGCTTCGTCTTCAAGCGTGTGAAGATGAGGAGCAATCACTTGAAATGGTGTGCCAGTCACGGAAGTCCTCAGTGCCCACTTTGGAAGTGTGTTCTCCTCCCTAAACATCGCGGACGTTGGATTTTGCCCTGATATCATTTCTAAAATGACAATTCCGTAGCTGTACACGTCTCCTTTTGCTGTCATTCTCCCACTTAATGCATACTCTGTAGAAAAAATAAAAACAAGAAATCTTGATCTTAAGAAAATAAATACAGTGCACAAGTTGTTTTAAGTGGGTTTCTTATGGAGAAGTTGCACTTACCAGGCGGCATGTAACCGATGGATCCTTGCAAATTGGAGGTGCTAAATCCGTGGCTCAAGTCATCGTATTTCAGAATTCTTGAAATCCCGAAATCGGTAATCCCGGGCTCGAAGTCCATGTCCAGTAAGATGTTGGACGGTTTTAAATCGCAGTGCAAAATTGGCTGCGGACATTCATGATGAAGGTACTTCAATCCGTGAGCCACGCCCCGTGCAATTCTCAAACATCTGCTCCAGGTGAGTGTCTTTTCTTGAATGTGTGAGGCCAAGGTTCCATTTGGCATCATCTCCATAACCAAAGCAATGGTCTTTGGCGCCCAACAGTAGCCCAACAAGCGAATTAAGTTACGGTGTCTTGCCACGGCCAGTGCTCGGATTTCAGCAATCAGGCTCTCACTCACTGTAACACTGCTGTCAATTTCCTCTTTGAATCTCTTCACAGCTATAGCTTGTTCGCTGCCGGATATATTTAGCCTCCCGCTATACACGATTGCCATTCTACCGGAGCCGAGTATGTTGTTGTCGTTAAAACCTGTAGTCGCATGGAACAGCTCTTTGTGATTTACTTTGACTATTTGGCTCTCTAAGGACAAATTCCTCTGTCCCGGGTAATGATAGTTGGTGTCTGAAGTCCTCTCTTTTCTCCTTTGAACATACAAGTAAACCATGGCCGTTAGAACAACAGCTCCAAAACCAAACGATCCAAGGATAATTAAAAACTTGGATCGGTTTGAGAGACCGCTGGAGGATTGAGCTGATGACTTGGGGCATTCTAGGCTGCAGAGATCAGAATTCCCAATGAAAGAGCTGGCCGACAGATTTCTGAACACACCCCGGCTGGGAATAGGACCAGACAAATGGTTATAAGAAATATTCATAAAAAGGAGGGTTTCCATGTCGCCAAAGTAACTTGGTATGGGACCAGATAAATTGTTGACAGAGAGATCCAAGTGCGTAAGAGTAATAAGTGCGCCCAAGGTTCGCGGAATTTGACCATTAAATTGATTGCTTGAAAGGTTCAGCTGCAGCAGCTCCACGCAGTTGCCAAGGCTCTCTGGGATTTCACCGCCTAAATGATTGCCGGCCAGGTCTATTACAGTAACAAATTTCATACCCACTATTTCTGACGGAATTTTTCCATTAAGTAGATTACGGGGCATTGAAAATGAGTGAACTATATTCCGCAGGCTTGCAATGGCGGGAGGAATGTTACCATATAACAGATTGTAGCCGAGGGACAGATCCTGAAGATTGGTACAGTTTGAAAGGGATCCCGGAATTGTTCCGGACAATTGGTTGTGCTCCAAATGCAATATCGCTAGGAAGTGTAGGCGACCCAGCTGTGGAGGTATGGACCCGCTTAGCTGATTGCCGTGGAGTCTGAGAAGGCCCAAGGCCGAACAGTTGCTCAGCTCCGCTGGAATCCTTCCACTGAAGTTATTATTTTCTGCTGCAAATTGTTGAAGGAATTTTAGTCGGCCAAACTCGATCGGAATAACTCCGCTCAAGGAATTTTCCTTCACTCGTGCAAGCTGTAGAATTGTAAGATTCCCCAGCTCTGCTGGAAGAGAGCCTGTGAGATAATTATATGAGATGCTCAATTGGGTCAGGCGTGAAAGTTGGCCGAGTGATTTAGGAATGTTACCCGTGAGGGAGGAGTGGTAGATGGCTAAAAGGATGAGAGACGATATGTTCCCCAGCGAAGGAGGAATTGGCCCCTCGTATAGACTTTGTCCCATCCATAGCTGTTCCAGGAATTGCATTTGGCCAAGCCATGAAGGAATTGGGCCGCTCATATCGGTTTGTCCTACTTTCAATATCCGGAGTTGAGTCAGATTAGAGATAACGGTCGAAGATAACACACCGGAGAGACAATTACCGGTTAGACCCAGGTTTTGGAGTCGGGTGAGGAGGCCAAGCTGTATGGGTATGGTTCCGTTCATTAAAAGGTTAAAACATAAATCTAGCGTTACCAGATTTGTACAGTTCGATAGAGAATCAGGAATTGGGCCTACGAAATTGTTACCATGGAGGATGAGCTGCTCTAACTTGGATAGCTTCGATAGGCTGGAAGGTACGGGACCAGTAAGGTTATTAAAAGACAGGTCGAGGATTTTAAGTGCGGTACAGTTGGAGAGAGATAACGGAAGTGTGCCGGTGAGATTGTTCCGGTCCAGATCAAGAAAAGTGAGAGCAGAGCAAGACGCGAAGGCAGAGGATGGAATTTGGCCCGTTATGCGATTGGAGGAAAGATTCAGTGTAGTGAGGCGGCTAAAGTTGGGGATGTTAACTGGGAACGAGCCAAAGATGGCCTTATTTTGCAGATTGAGGGCGATTACGCTTTGCTTGGAGTGATCACAGGTGACGCCCGTCCAATTACAGAAGTTGGAGAGGTCCCCCTCGAGCCAGTCGTCGACGGGGAAGGCAGCGAAGCTCTGTTTCAGAGCCACAAGTGACTCCGCATCTCGCGGAATGGCCGTTGCCTTTATAGTCAGTGCGACAACTGAAATGAGTGCCAGACAAACCGCAAAACTGGCCATCGCTACGATTACCTAATGACAGTATTAACAGAACAGATGGATAGGAGGAAGGACATCCCACTCTTCTTAAAAAGAATTCAGTTCAAAGAGTGAAAAGTAATTTTGACCAATTAAAAAAAAATACCACTTTTAGTTATGTATGAGGTGTAAATTTTATATTGAGTGATGATGTTTAAGTTGACTACATCTAAAAAAGAGTGGTATTTAATATAATTTTGGGTTTATAGAAAAATAAAATGTATATAACAAGTTATATCATTATGGGATGGTGAAGTGAGCATTAAATTGATATTATTTTTTGAGTGTATTTATTTGAAATTTAGATTAGTCTTTTTAATTGTCTTTCACATATTGATTATTTTAAATAATTTAGTCTATATATTTGTATAATGACGAAATTTTCATACTAACATTGTTGTGATTAGGGTTTCCAATATAGGGATATCTTAGATCAATAGGGGTTTTAATATAGGATGTCTTAGACCATGCAATCTTCAAAGTTAACACAATGAATTACAATCGAATAAAGAAAACACATAAATATGAATAGAACATTATTTCTTTTTCAATTTTCTAATGAAGAAATTTCGCAAGATCCCACAAGAGATGTCGACAACAAAATGACTTAGCACTCTAATTGTAACCACTTCTATCTTCCTTTAGAATCATCTTCCCTATCTACTCTCTCTAGCTTATTCATTGTAACTTCCTTTGACTACCGACCTCTAGGAACCTAAGCATGATAATTAAATGGTTTGTCGTTCTTGCCAACCAATCATTTGAACATGATGTTTCATATCCCCTCTATAAGTAAGTTGAGTCAACTCATGAACAACACATTATTATGAGTCCCAATTTAAGTGTGTGCAAATAGCAATGATTATGAAAAGCATCATTGACCAAAAGAGAATGACATGCAAGCTACCCTAATGCATGGAGAGCACAAGGTTCCCTCATACACAACATTCACATCTATCCATTAGCCCCAACCATGTGTAATATTTAAACATTTATTGTAATTAAACTACACAACTATGTGTAGGCATTGAAATATCACTAACACTCATTTTTGTCATATATTAATTAACACTTTATTAAAAGTAAATTTATTTAATAATTTCAATTTTTTAATTACATTAAATAAATCACTTTTCTACAAATATTTAAAATAATAAAATACATTCTTTTAAATCTATGGGTTGATGAAAAAAAATGGGTCCAAAAAATGTTCAAAAAGTGGAAGTTTTATTGTTGTTTTTCAAAATTTGTCACACTTGGATTGAAAATTTAAGGCACTTATACAATGAATCTTAAAAAAGGTCAGTGATATGAAATTTAAAATTTTCAATCTAGTTTCCAAATATGTAATTTATTCAAATAACCAGATGATAGAAATTGGATTTTGATAGGGATGTATAAAAACCACTTTTTAAAAGTCTTTTTTTTTTTTACCATACCATACACGTGTATGGACACCACTTTTTGACCCAAATAGAAGTATTTTGCTAATTCCTTTTGGGGAAAGATAGCTAACTATATACGTCTAAAAATGGTCATGGTTAATTAAGCTTGTCAATTAATTAAATATAAATTATTTAATTAATCTTCTAAAGTCATCTACATATAAATAAATTTAATCATTTATTTATATTGTTCACTTTTATAATTCTTCTATCTTAATTAAATAAATAACTTTATTTAATTATTATCATCTTCCATATTCCTCTTAATTAAATTAAATAAATTTTATAATTTATTTATATTAATTATCATGTTATTCTAAATTTGAATATTTGAATTCAAATAATGGAATATTACTCCAAACACCCTCTTCATCTCATAGTTGAATTAAATATTATAAATATTTAAATTAATACCTTTCTCTCATCTCCACACATAATTAAATATTTTAAATATGTAATTACTTTCCATTTTCATCACTCTTCACATTTAATTAAATATTCTAAAATATTTAATTAGAAACTTTCCTCACTCTCTAGTTAATTAAATATTCTAAAAATATTTAATTAGAAACTTTCTTCACTTCATATTTAATTAAGTATTTTATAATTTTAATTAATGCTTTTCTATCTTCTTCTCACACATAATTAGATACTAAATATTTAATTATGGAAATTTCTAAAATCACCATCACATGTAATTAAATAAATTTATTTAATTAATTATAACACTTATCCCCTACTCACTTCTCAAATGGAAACTTTCCTTTAAATTTGAAAGAGAAAATTTGTGTAGAAGGAAACATTCCATTTCTCTCAACTTTCAAAAATTCCCCACTGCCCATCTCGAGAAGCTTGATCTAAACCGTTGATCACATCAGCCAATCAAAGTCCTTCAAAAACTCTATAAATACATGTGCAAATCTAAGCATTGGTTACAGATACACACACCCGAATAGATATAGACATATATACGTTATTACATCTTTAGCATTCTAGAAATAATCATATCTTAGCATTAATCTCATCATAGCACAGCATAATCTTGCATATTAGTATAGTATGCAGTTTACTTTAAATCTCATTCTCGAGTAGTCCATTTCGTTGAGCTTGGCACACTGAATCTGAGAGCAACTTCAATCAAACGAAATGCTAGAGATAGAGAGCAATAGAATGACTTTGGAGAAGCTTCTATTAATAGTTTGTTTATATTTTAGTTTTTTCGATCTAATGTTTTATTGATTATGTTTTGAATCCTTTGTAATAGGCATATTTTCATACACATAAAATGGCGCCCACTATGGGGCCTATGCCCCGATTTTGACATCTTTTTGCAGAGCTTTCTGACAGGTTTCCGCATTTTGGAGTTCGAATTTTGAAAAAGTTTTGCGTTTTAGCGCATTCGACACTTTCTGCAACGCATATGAGGGTTTAATTCTTCTATTTTGCAAATTTTTTTAGCGCATCTGGTGACTATTCTAGTGCATCTGAGGGTTAATTTAGTGCATCCGAGGGACATAATAGCACATATAATCTCATTTCATTTAGAGTTAAATATGCATTTATTTAAAGTAGCGCATTTACGAACTATTTTAGCACAATTAGGGGTTAGATTAGCACATTTAAGGTTTATTTTAGCACATTAATGCTGTAATATTTACAGAGTTAAATTTGCATTTAATTAAAGTAGCACATTTAGGGACTGTTTTAGCGCATTTAGGATTTTTTTTAGCGCATTTAGAGTCTATTTTTGCACATATACTGTCTGTTTCGGCGCATCTGTTATCTATTTTGGTGCATCTACTGCCTGTTTCTGTGCATATACTATTTGTTTCAGTGCATCTGGGTTGTAACACAAAATAGAATTATGAGTCTGACGCCTTCCATAGACAGAATTTTCTCTGGTTAAAAAGAAGCAACCCTAGGATAGTCACATATGGATAAAATGAATCAATCCTAGGATAGACATGGAACTCAAAATGAAGCAATCTAGGATAGTCACCACACAATAATCTTGCTATTAAAATTGAACAAACTTATTTCTGTGAAGCAATATCTACACTTAGATTAGTTCATTATGACTTGGGTTTTTAAAAAGAACATCTGTTAGCTTTGTTTGTGGCTATAGGTCTATGCTCTCCCCTTAACTGGGTGATCAAAATACCATACTTTCCTTTTCAATTTCATGAAAATTTACTACTTTATTACATCCTTTAGAGAGCCTACTCTTGTGGGAAAAAGTACTCACCCAAGAGGAATGACTCAAGTGGGTTCAAACCAAAGCCAAGCTATTCTGCCCCACTATAAAATTTAAAGCAAATCTAGGGAAACCCTCTTTTTCCAGTAGTGTGCAAGATAACCATCCCTAAAGCCTTTGTTCTAAAGGTTGGGAGGTCTCCTGAGGGAGTTTATTATTGTCACATCGAACAGAAACCCTTACTATGAACCTAGTGTAGTAGCTAGCTGAAGTCAGTTTCCGAACATCCTAATAATCACAGTGCAAGGGGAGGGAAGAATCTGTCCCCAAGACTCTCACCATATAACTTCCAAGGAATGTTTTCTTAGGGGATCTGGTATCCAATTTCGTCACTCTGAGTACGCACCTGGAAAAGACAAAAACACGGGCGCCCCTTTGGGGGTGACAGGGTTGTGTGAGTCAACGCAATTCTAAGATGTGGGTTGTTGATTACTAGGATGAACTACTTGAGTACTAAGAGTGAGTCTGCCTGAATTGTCTTTGATGTGCTAAACCTGTGAAAACACTTGTTGAAAAAATTTTCTTGATCAAACACTTGATGTTAGTATAGGGTTTTAAAAACAACTATTTTCAGAGTGTTTGTTGTGTTTTCATTCACATTAATTCAGATAAAAGATCATCCGAAATGAACATGAAAAACATCAACTGAAATATTTTACACACTTGACTTTCTGACAACTGATATTTCTCCCATGCTTAGAGATTGGAAATCAATAAAATTTTCCAAAAAATTAGTTTCTAATAGGATTAGGAAACCCAAGAAACCATTAAGTTACAAGAAAACATTGCAAAGAAGAAATTTTTTGTACAAAAGTTGACACGTCTTGCTTCATTACCGAGGATTTCTTCATGGATACCAAGATTTTGTTAAGGGATTTACCAACAAGTATGTTGTAGATCCTTTGGATTCTTGAGCTTATTATCAGAGATTAGCTCTATCTCAACGACATAATCTTAACCAACCTCTTGAGTTTGATAATATCCCACAACCTTCTATTGAATATCCATCTCATCCCAGTCAAATCCTTCAGTGATTTTAAAACATTTCTTTGAAAACAAAGATCAAATCTTTAAGAGTGCACCTTTCAAACAAATTTCTAATTATTGATTCAACTTCCCCAGTAGGATTCTGACATCCTTCATCATTGGAAGCCACAATCAAAAAAAAATTTAGGAACATCTTTGGTCATATCATAGGATTCACATCTTATCAGATCAAGATGTCATCATCATTGCACTTACCAAAAGTGTGGTCTAAGTTTAGAAGAACTTTTTAAAATCATATGCCTATCTCCACAAGATCTCGATACAATAAGTTGAAGGACGAAATCCAACAAGAAGGTCATACCCAAAACATTCAAGAAGAAGGTGAAAGCAGTAATCCTCTTTACAATATAAGTCGTAATCCACTTTTTAACAACGACATGGATAACAGAGAAGAAAATCCATTCCACCACTATAGAGACATGAGAAAAACCCATATAGATAGTGATGATGAATGAGATGAGGAACGTCTTAGAGAGGCTGAGCAAGATCCTAAATTTCACAAAGCCATAGAAAAGATCTTGCAGCGTGATAAAGAAAAATATTTCCTCTATCTAGCTGACCAAGGAGCTAAATTGCCTCATGACTTTGATACTGAGAATTTGAAAAGCAAACCTGAAGAAACATCCCTATGTGATCTTAGTGCTTTGACTCAACAAATTAAGGCACTTCAAGGACAAATTAAAGAGTTACAAGGGGGAACCACAACAAAGAAATATACTCTTGAGGAAAATTTTCCTTATCCTTTCGATCAAAGTCTCAACATGATTCCATTTCCCAAACATTGTGAAATTCCAAAATTTGATTGTTATAATGGGAAATCAGATCCAATTGATCATGTTAGAGACTTCTGAAACATGACTTTAGAGTTAGCTCATGAGGACACTTACTTGATGCGTTTGTTTCCTAGGAGTCTTGGAGGCCACTCTATGGAATGGCTATCAAAGATCACACCTCCTATCAAGACATTCAAAGAATTAATCAATCTATTTATATCACAATATGCATACAACATCCAACCCCAAATCACTATGATAGATCTCTGCAAAGTTGTGCAAAAATCTGGTGAATCTTTCATTACTTTTCTTTAGAGATGGAGAAGAATGTTTGCTAGATATCCATGTCCGGTTCCTGAAAAGGAAAAGATGGTAACCTTCATTAACAACTTGAATTTAGAGATGAGCTATCATTTGAACTTACATTGTCCTCCCTCTTTTGAGAAATTGATTGAAGATGCTATAACCATTGAAAGTGCTTTGGTCAAAAGAGGAATCATAAAATTGGACAAGGACAATCTTGGCTCATCCAACCATCATAACAATTAGGACAAGTCTAAATTTTGGGCTCGTAACAAGAACGTGGTGAATGATGGTGTTGTTGATATGATTAATGTCTCGACTAAACCATTTGTTCTTAGTGCCCCGAATGTTCCTCACAACAACAACTACCACAATGTCAACTCGGTTGCAAATCAAGGAAATAATCCTCCTCCTCTGAGGAACAATGTGAATCAAAATTCTACTCCTAATCAAGGGATTGCCAAAAATTAAGGTTATCAAGGAACCACTAAAAATAACAACTCCTTATGGAATACCTCAAATAAAAATCCACAACAATTTTCATTCTTCTCGAATAGAAGAACTTACACTCCACTGGGTCAATCTTTGGAATCTGCATTCAAAGAATTAATGGTTAAAAATTTCATTACCTTACCACCTCAATGAAACTATGAACCCAGTGTGAAGCCTCCATCATGGAACAAGGCATACTATTGTGATTATCATCAGTGCAAAGGTCATCACACAAATAACTATCAAGCCTTGAAGAATACCATTCAAGACTTAATCGAAAATGGAACCATCACCATAGAAGGACATCAACAATCAAATGAAGATCACCAAGCATTTCGCAACTCCTTGCCCAATTATGAAAAGGGTGAATCTTATGGAAAAAGTGTGAATCATATTGAGAATCCTATAATTTATCATATCTATACTGACGATGAAAGGATCAATGTTATTAAAGTCAACGAGAAGATGGAATATAGGGAAGTCAATGCAACAGAAAGGGCGCAAGCCAAAGTTGTCTTAAAGGGTGCCTCTTCAAAATCCACTGGGCCTTCACCTCAACATCAATATGACTTAGTCAACCAACTTCAGAAGACTCTTGCTCAGATTTCCATCTTAGAGCTCTTGAAGATTTCCCCAACGCATAAGGAAATTCTCGAAAAGGCCCTCATTGAAACAATTGTATCCACTGATTTGGATGTGGATCAATTTCAAGCCATGTTAGGACACTTGTCCTCAACCACCTGCCTCTCATTCTCTAAAAAAGATGACGTTTCCATAACTCATCCTCATAATTCATCATTATACTTAGAGGTCATGGTTCACAAGTTTTGTGTCAGAAGAGTTCTAATAGATGGAGGTGTTGGTTTGAACATATGTACCATGAATTTGGTTAAAGCTTTAGGATTTTCTGAGGACTCCATTGATCCTAGAAGAAAGATTACTATAAAAGCCTATGATGATGAGGAAAGAGCATCCAAAGGTTTAATCACACTACCAATCAGAGTGGGACCTGTCATCAAAAATACTTTCTGTCAAGTATTAGATCGTGATCTTGCATTCAACATCTTGTTGGGTCATCCTTGGATCCATGAAATGCAAGTTGTCCCATCCACATACCATCAATGTCTCAAGTTTCCTTATGATGTGCAGGAAATCACGATACCGACCGATAAATCAAAGGTCCAAACTTGTGCCAACATCAAAGCTAGCCAAGATACGTTGGTTCCTAACAATCGAGAAGCTCGTGCTAGTACTTCTCTCAGGACTGACACACAAATCAGCCAAGTAACCAATAGTTTTGACAAGAAATTGAAATTCAAGGACCATGGAGTCGGGGAATACTCTTTCTGTTTGGCTAATTTACCTACATCGCCTCAGTCACACGGACAACCTTCTATCACGCAACATCAAATATCAGAAGCATCAACATCAATGCAACCACCAACAGAGCCAAGCACAAAGTTTAATGGACAATTCATCAAAGAAAAATTCCCCATGGAAGATTCTGAAGATAGAGAAATTCTAAACTGTCTCTATAAAGATGAAGAAGAAATAGTCTGTAATGTCAAATTACCAATGGATATATATGGAAAAGGGTATTCAATCATGCAGAAGATGGGCTATGATAAAGGTCCTATTAGAAAGAGAAAAGAAGGAGTAGTGGAGCCCATTCACCTTTGAGGACTTGCTACCAAAGAGAAAACTAGATTAGGCTATGACACTAATTCAAAAGAAAGAACATCTAAACAATCACATGACACTGTCTTCACATTGTGAGAAGGTTCAGATTCAAGAGAAGCATGTTTGACAACAATTCAGAATTTCATGGATAATTACTCTAACACAGACTCTGCTGAATATGAAGGGGACACCATTTAGAATGATGAGTTCTAGAGGGACAAAGAGGTTGATGTAATACACCAGTATACCCCAACTCTAATTGAAGGTGAAGGGTCAGGGTCTCAACCACAAGAATCTGAACTACAAGGTGACTATGATTGTAGTGATACCAAGTTAGATTTAAACAAATAAGATTATCATGAGAACAGTACCATCATTGATATACCTCATACCTCAGATCCTACAATCAACTCCATTATGACCATAACCATAGCCAATTTCACATAATCCGATGACCTGCTATCTTTGATCCATCCCGATCTCATTGATTAGGATTCATCCAAACCTATCGACATACCTATGTTTCCAAGTGATGAAGCTATAGTAAACTTCCTTTCCCCAGATGATACAAATGATTGCTCCACTAGCGATCTTCATCATAGAGTCTTTAATCAGGAGAGTTTCAAGTCTCCCAATAGCAAAAATAAAATTCAAAAAGAAAGATCTAATGGTGAAAACCAGAATCTGGTAGTGTTAGATCAAACAAAAGATAAAATAAAGAGCGTAGCGGATGGTGAAAACCTTTTTAAGGCACTAGATGATGGGAATCGTGCGTAGCGGATGTTGGTGAAGGATTTTACCTTCAATTTAATGGCATCTAGTCTTATGATGGGAGATCGTGCATCACTTGTCTATCCCAAAGAAACACTGCACCATGTTGCGAGCGAAAAATCCTGGGCTTCATAAGATCAATTTTGGATCTCCAACATTGTTTGAGCCTACAAATGTTGATCTTAATCATGTCCTAAGGATGAACTTCTATAGAAAAATGCCATGTATTCATTAATGGAGGATTTTACCAGTGTCCATGGGGAACTGCATCTAAAGAATGGCAAAGAAAGAAATACTAGATGTTCATGGAATTTCTAAAAGAAAATCAAGTCAACTTTGCTTGGTCTTATGCAGACATGCCAGGTCTAGATCCTGATCTTATCATGCATCACTTGTCTATCAAACCAAGGGTTAAGCCTGTGAAACAAAAACTCAAAAAAATGCACCCCCATGTTGCATTATTGGTTAAGGAAGAACTGAGAAAAATCCTTGATGTGGGCTTCATAAGATCAATCAACTACGTAGAATGGATCTCCAACATTGTTCCTGTATCCAAGCCAGATAAGAGTGTCAAAGTGTGCACATATTTTTGAGATCTTAATAAGGCATGTCCTAAGGATGACTTCCCACTACCAAACATCGACACTATAGTTGATCTAATAGTTGGCCATGCCATGTATTCATTAATGGATGGTTTTTCTGGTTATGACCAAATCAAGATTGCACCTGAAGACCAGGAGAAAACAACTTTCACATGTCCATGGGGAACTTATTGTTGGAACGTCATGCCTTTTGGTCTAAAGAATGTTGGGGCTACCTGCCAAAGGGCCATGGCTACAATCTTTCATGACATGATGCACACATTCATGGAAGATTATGTAGATGAAATATTAGCAAAGTCACACACCAGAGAAGGAAATCTGGAAATATTGTCCAAAATATTTACAAGATTGGAGAAATTCAAGGATTGCTTGAACCCTAAGAAATGTGTTTTTGGAGTCACATCTAGAAAGCTCTTAGGATACATAGTATCAAAAAAAGGAATTGAATTAGATCCTACCAAAGTATAGGTGATTATGGAAATGCCTCCACCAAGGAACATCAGTCAATTGAGATCCTTACAGGGATGCCTTCAATCTATACAAAGGTTCATTGCACAATTGGCTGACAAAAGTTTACCTTTCACACATCTATTGCACAAGAATGTTCCTTTTAGATGGGATGACAAATGTGAGATGGCCTTTCAACAAATCAAGTAGTACCTAATGAACCCACTAGTTCTAGTACTACCAAATCTGGACAAACCTCTAATCTTATATATTGTAGCAACAGAGATGTCCTTGGGTACATTGCTAGCGCAAGAAGACCATAGAGGGAAGGAACGTGCAATCTATTATATCAGCCAAACATTAACAGGGCATGAACTCAACTACACTTTCATTGAGAAGGCTTGCCTAGCAGTGGTCTTTGCTTCACAAAAGTTTTGACACTACATGTTAACTCATACAATCAATCTTGTTTCAAAGAATTATTCACTCAAGTATTTATTAAGCAAGGCTACATTGGCAGGAAGACTACAAAAATGGGTTATGATATTAAGTGAATTTGATATCCATTATGTTGATTGTAAGGCAATCAAAGGACAAGTTATTGTTGATCAACTAGCTGAAGCACCATTACATGCAGAGCATCCCATGCACATTGAATTTCCAGATGTTGATGTCTTCACTACCGAATCAACACAACCATGGTCTTTATATTTTGATGGTTCTTTCACTCAACATGGATAAGGGGCATGCATACTCTTTGTCACCCCTCAAGGTAATACCATTCCTCGGTCATATAGGCTGATGTTTCCATGCACCAACAACATAGCCAAATATGAAGCCCTAATCACTGGACTGAAGATTGCATTGGAATGGAGGATCACTAAACTATAGGTCTATGGTGACTCGTAGTTAGTCATCAATCAAATCAATGATGATTATCAAACTAAAGATGAAAAACTGTTGCCATATAAAAAGATGGTTGACAACTTCAAGAAGTACTTTGTGAACATCAACTTCACACAAATCCCAAGGCTTGATAACAAAGTAGTCGATGCCATGGCTACGATCGCATCATTGTTACAACTCCCATAAAATGAGGCTTGCTATGAATTTCTAGTGGAACAATCATTTGCACCTGCTTATGACACACTTGAAAGACAAATCATTTGCCACTTAGTAGGATCTGATTCACCTTGGTATGGCAAGATTTATGCCTATCTAAAAGATGATATCTTACTACCTAATTTATCCCATAACCAAAAGTGAAATTTTATTCACCAATCCTCTTGCTACACCCTTATCACTGACACCCTTTATCACCATGGTCTTGATGGTACTTTACTTTGATGTCTTGAATGAGATGAATCTAACAAAGCTTTACAAGAAGTTCATGGTGGCATTTGTGGTACTCATTCAATTGGACTGACCTTATCTAAGAAATTGATTAGAATGGGTTACTACTAGCCTACAATGGAGAGGGAAACATTCACTTTTGTGAAAACGTGCTCAAAATTCTAGATTCATGGGAATCTCATTCACACTCCTGCATAGGAAATACAACCATTTACACCAACCTGGCCATTATCTCAATGGGGGTTAGATCTAGTTGGAAAGATTCATCCTTCATCATCAAATGGGCATAGGTTCATCATCATGGCAATAGAGTATTTTACCAAGTGGATTGAGGCAGTACCTCTCACTAAAGTTACCGACAAACAAGATCTTATCTTTTATACTCAACTATCTCATTTGTTGGTATGGCATTCCCACCTCCATCATCACAGATAATGGACGACCATTCAAGAATCAAGATGTTGATGAACTTTGTGAGCGATTTCATATTCAACACAGATATTCAACACCTTACTATCCACAAGGGAATGGCCAAGCAGAGGCCTCAAATAAAATAATATTGAAATTTTTGAAGAAGACTGTGAATGATGCGGGGAAAGATTGGCACATTCAACTCAATCCCACATTATGGGCCTATAGAACTAGCATCAAAATGCCAACAGGATCCACACCATTTTCTCTCATCTATGGAGCAGAGGCTATACTTCCTCTAGAAGTTGAGATTCCATCACTTAGAGTTTCACTGAAAGGTCTCACAATAGATGATGATTACAGAGTTTCCCGACTGCAAGAACTAGAACTCCTAGATGGAAAGAGACAAAGAGCAACTGACCATTTAAAAGCATACCAATAGATGATGTCTCGTAGCTATAACCACAAAGTAAAGCCTCGTACCTTCCAGGTGGGTGATCTAGTTTTGAAAGAAAACCCACGAAATCAACAAGACAGAGAAAAGAAAGGAAAGTTTGAACCAAATTGGCTAGGTCCTTATGTGGTTATCGCAGTCTACAGTTCAGAAGCCTATAAGCTATCAACACTAGAAGGGGACTTGTTTGATGAACCCATCAATAGCATGCACCTGAAGAAATATTATGTTTAAGTCGAGCTATCATCATCCAAAAAATGTCCTGAAGAAATACCAAAAATAGTAGAAAATGTCTTGGAAAAATAGTTACCTGGGTGAAAACCTGGCAAACAGGCATCTTGGTAGCGACAAAAAAATAAAACAAAAATAAATAAAAAATAGTCAGAGGGTGAAAACTTGGCAATAGGCAGTTTATTGAAAAGAAAAATGCAATAAGAACAAATAGTGAAAATCTAGCAAACAAACGCTATTTGTAGCTCTCCATCTATTAGTTCATATTCTGCACTTGGCTTCTCAACCTTCATTTTATGCATCTTTTCATCATCTTAGGGCCATACCAGCATCATGCCATCATCATTTTCCTAAAAATGATAATGTCTTACCATGGCTTGATCATTGTACATATTCATTTCAACAAGTTGTGTCAATACTGGGGGCAAACGTTGACATACTAGGGGCAATCAACTTTCAAGTTTCACTGAAATAGCTAGACAATGACATCCAATCAGACGAACAAACAATCAAATCCTATGAACAACTATCCAATCATTGAACCATATCACAACAGTTTCCAGCAAATACCATATCATGATTCATATCAGGATGATCTAAAATCTGAATAATGTTTGGACTAGCAGTATTATATTTTGAACAATGGTTGTTTAATTTTCAATATCATCTCTCTAGAGCACACTCGATGATGTACTAAACTAGAGTGGCTAGGAAAGAGGATGATTTTTCTTTATCTATTGTCTTCAAGTTAACTATCCATCTGTTGCAAATAGGTCGTGAGACATGATTTCCAAAGTTTATCATTGATGAAAGTTCCAAATTTGCATCAGAAGGGGGTTAGTCTTTGTTTGTTTATGCAAGAAATGCTCAGGTCATCTCGGTTCAATTATACCTCGATGCTTGTGTTTACTTGCTATATCAAAAATCATGAAAGTTGTACTCAGTTCATCATTGGTGCTAATTTACCCTCTGATGCTTGTACATACTTCCAACATTCTAAAACGCTCTATGATGATTCAAGAAAGCTAACAAAAGGCTCAAAAAATGGTTTTTTTCATTTAGTTGCATTTCATTTAGCTCATAGTACATATTTGCATATTGGATTTGCATCAGAGTTTTGAAAGGCTAACAAAAAAAAACATCAACGAATGTCATGTCCCTTTGGACTATTTATGAAGGACATTCAAACATTTGTTTTATCATTATCTCTCATTTCATTATCATTTCATATCATTATCATTTCATCTCAGTCCTATTATTTATCATTTATCATTCATTTTCATATCATTTAGATTCTTTATCACCTTCATTTCATTTTCATTTTTGCACATTTGCATCCCATCTAACATCTCATTTCACTTATCATTTATTATTTCATTATCCTTCATTTCATTTCATATATTATATCATTTTTCATTTCATTATTGTTCATTTCATTTCATATATCATTTATCATACCATTTCATTATCATTTCACTCTCATTATCATTTTGTATCACTTTCATTTTCATATTATCATTTCATATCATTTAAAATTCATTACCATTTCATTATCATTTCACTATCATTATCATTTCGTATCACTTTCATTTTCATATTATCATTTCATATCATTTAAAATTCATTACCATTTCATTATCATTTCACTATAATTATCATTTCATATCACTTTCATTTTCATATTATCATTTCCTATCATTTAAAATTCATTACCATTTCATTATCATTTCACTATCATTATCATTTCGTATCACTTTCATTTTCATATTATCATTTCATATCATTTAAAATTCATTACCATTTAATTATCATTTCACTATCATTATCATTTTGTATAACTTTCATTTTCATATTATCATTTCATATCATTTAAAATTCATTACCATTTCATTATCATTTCACTATCATTATCATTTCGTATCACTTTCATTTTCATATTATCATTTCATATCATTCATTATGATTTCATTATGATTTCATATCATTCAAATTCTTTATCATATCATTATCATCTCATGTTCATCTTCATATTATCATCTCATTATCATTATTATTTCCATTATCATTCATTTCACTTATCACTTATCATTTACTTCTTATTCATTTCATTATCATTGCATCTCATTTTATCATTGCATTTCATCATCATTGTCAATAATTACGTTGCATCACATATCACTTATCATCTCATTATTATTAATCATCATTATTCATATCATATCCTTATTCATCCTATTAGTTTTCATATCACTTCATATTACAAATTCATGATGCATATCATAAACACACCATTCATTTTCCATCATATTATCATTATTTTATTTGCATTTGAAAATCCAAAAACAAACACATACATGCATTATCATTTTCCAAACAACATTTTTCATCAACATATCAAATATCGCAAGACATATTCTCATAATCACATCATAGGTCATCCACCTGTATGAAATTATTAGTATGCATCATCAATCATTTTTTTCATCATCATAAACACATCATCCTACATATCATGTTAGTCATCATATCATTGAAATGAATATCAAAACTCATTACATATAGAAATAAACGCATATCACATAACCATCTCATAAATGCACATCATATCATCAAAAAAAAAATCATCGCCGCTACATATCATCAGTCATCATAAATAATACAAATGTCCAAGGACAGATACATAAGATATGATCAAAAATCAATATACATGCTCCAAAAATGATATACATATGGGAAATACATCTGCATCAGCTGGTCGATGCCCCTGATGGAGCTGGTCCGAAAGGGGGTGGTCTGCCACTGGTACCTACATCTGGATCCTGCTGAGGCCCAATAACCGCCATGCTCTATGTAGCCGTTCGTGACCTGCTCCTGTTCCTGTTGCTAGACCGTGGGAATGGCTCTCTATGCTTAGGACACAACTCCTCATATCTGACATGATAATACTCGGCCTCCCTCGCCATCTCCATGCCCTCTGCGATAGCATCTCACAACAATACACTCTCAACAGTACCCATAATCCTCTCAGCGATGCCCTCGGCCTCCACTGCCCTCTGTCTCAAAGCATCCCTCTCTGTGACCAACTAAGTTATTTGTGGGTCTGGGGCAGGTTGAGATACTTGTGCTTGTGTCTGTGCTTGAGCCTGTGCCTGTGTAAGTTGCACCTGTAATTGCGCTATCAAACCCTAAGCCTGATCGAGCTGACCTTGCATAGCCTACACCTGCACTTGCTATGATGAGGACACCCTGATAATGGTCCATGGTCTACCACCAGATCTGGGCCTCTGTACAATCTACGCATTGGCCAGGCTATCAAATCTCTGCCTCACTACCCTCTCTGCCTCCTGTCCACCATCTCCCCCATCATCCCCACCATCTGAATTGTCATCATCCTTGTCACCCTTCTCCTCATCTCTGCCACACTCCTCCCCCTCCTCTCCTCCACCCACCACTTGCTCTCTGCCGGCCAAATCCTCCTGCCTATCCACCCCTAGTTGCTGTACCACTGCAATCGACCCTGGCTCATCGGGATAGGTAAATCAAGGGAAGTGATGTGTATGGAAGTACTCTAAGTACTCATCTGACATTCCTGCATCTATCACCTCTGGCCTATATGCCCATACCTCAGCCTACAAGCTAGTGTACTTTGTATAGGCCACCTGGTATGTAATACATAGGCCCCATCCAAGATCATCCTAGCGCCGCCCATAATGAGCAACACCCTGTGGCATCCCCTGTGTGAATTTGTACTATCTCTTAACCTGCAAGGCCAAAAATCTCTCAATAATGAATGGCGTCCGTCCTATCAGATACTAGGGTATGCAAACAAATGGCATCTCCAAATGATCTTTGTCCCAGGGCTCGCAATCTACATATGACCTCCATATCACTACATCCACATCATCCAATATGCATCACCAATACTCAAACTTTCCCAGCTTGGGCTGGACAAGTGCACCTACATACACCTCCACATATGGCCTACCTAGTGGCCTAGCCCTCACACACTCTGGCCTCGTCACTGCAATATGCTCCCATGCCCAGATCTGGAGTAGTGTCAAACCACTGGCCAAACTCATCAACCCTCAGTATACATCCTGATGTAGATCATGATACAAGTGGCCCAAATTGTAGCTCCCCCAGGCATACCTCCATGGTTACATCACCATCCACTCTAGCATCCTACCCCACCCAACTAAAAATCCCTTCGACTGATGGTCCGGTCCAAGGAAGCCTCCAATGAATGCAGCCAATACAGCAACTAAAGTTGGGTATCTGCTGAAATCCACCCACAACACCCAATATCTGGCTATAGACAGGTCGCCGCAGATCCTCCTCAGTGCCTTAGTCCCTCCTATCTCGTTGTGGTCATAAACCACAAGGGAACCTACCATAGGAATCCCTAGAATCCTGTACATGTCCTTAGGTGTCACGGTCATCTCACCTGTCCGAAAATGAAAGGTGTTATGATCAGAATGCCACCTCTCCACCAATGTAGTCAACAGTCCCCTGTTGACTCAAATCCCTCGTGGGATAGTCAACAAAGATCCTAGTCCACAAGCACCTATCCACTGAACCTCTGCATGAGTCAGCTCTCCTAGTCGATCCCAACATATCAGGAACCACTCTCTAATCTGGAGGTTGTCAAAAACCTCATATTGTTGGTCATCACAAGGACAATTAATCAGACTCATACAAATGATGCATATCATATACTCTATCTATCAAGTGAACTATCTTAGTGACCCATATCAAATTCATCAATGACCCATATCACATAATCAATCATATCATACAATCATGACTACGTCTATCTATTTGAATATCAAAAGCAATCTACTCTATCATCACTATACTATTTGTTTTTCTTTCCAGGAAAGCAAATTTATCAACAATCTAATCATTTTGTACTTCAGTCATGAATACAAACATGTTAAAATCATAATCTACTATTTGGTTTCTATCATAGAAAGTACATTTATCAGACATTTACTCTCTTTTTTTCATTCATGCGAAGCAAAGTTATCAGACAATTAGTTAATCACATCAATCAAATCTACTCTTTTTTTTCATTTTTGGGAAATAAAGTTATCAATTATCTACTCTTTGTTTTCTATTCAGGGAAGCAAAGTTATCAGTTAATCATCATATTTTCTATCATTTCTATATCAACATAACAATATTTTCCCATATTTTTCTAGTAGTAGCCTCTACAAATGAGTTTTTGTGTGAGGGTCTTTTTTCCAAAATGACCTCCACAACTACCTACATGATCCTGCTCGAGTGCCATATTGATTTTAGAATCCTTAAGACATCTAAGTAAAATTCCATCAAAGGACCATCTATATAACACATCGAAAAGAATTATGTATTTGGTGGCTAATTGTTTTAAATGAGCTTGAGTGTTGTTTGTTATAGGTTCGGGAACATTACCATCTTTTATATAATTATATATGGCATCATACCATTCACTCAATTTTTTCTTGCTTGTTGTTAATGCTTCTACAATGGTATCATTGATTGAGGGTTTCAAGATTGGATGAACAGTGAATATAACATCCTTTGAAGGATCTTGAGGAGATATAAGAGAAGAACACTTGCCATTGCATTTGCATGTCGATTATCTTTTCATGGGATGTTATCAATAGTGAATGAGTCAAATTGTGCCAACAAGGTTGTTCTAATATCTTTATATTTCAATAATTTATAATGTTTATCTTGATAAGCTCAGTTTATTTGTTTGATCACTAATTGCGAATCACCAAAGATCTTAATAGTTTTGATGCTCATGATTAAAGCAGTGCATAATCCAACAATTAAGGCCTCATATTTAGTTTTGTTATTCATACATAGGAAATTCAATTGATATGATAAGGGAATATGATTTTCTTCAAGTGGAATTAATATCACTCCAACACCGAAGCCTATTCTACACTTGGACCCATCAAAATATAATTCTCATGTAGAAACCTCTGTGGTCAACACACTATCATTAGGAAAAGAGTCATTGCCAGGGAGTGCCAAAGGAGAAGAAGCATCAACTAAGTGGTCGGTCAAGGCTTGAACTTTAATTGATTTTCATGAAAAAAACTTAAGGTAAGAATCACTCAACAACATAACCAATTTAGCTAAATGTCTTGATAAGTTTGTTTTGTTAAAAATATGTTTGAGAGGATCACATTTTTTCATCATGACCTATATTTCAGCATTTAGTAAATAATGTCACAACCTACTAGTAGCGAATACAAGATCCAAACATTGTTTTTTCATTGGTTTGTATCGTGTTTCATAATCGATTAAAGTTTGACTAATGTAATAAATAGGATTTTCTTTTTCCTTATCATCTTGTTGAGCCAACAATGCTGCAAGAGCATGGACTGATGTGGCTATATAAAGGATGAATGGTTTGTTTGATATAGCGGGTTGTAAAACAGGTGGAGTTGCAAGGTATTCCTTCAAACTATCAAAGGCTTATTTATAATCCTCATTCCAATCAAAATTCACATCCTTCTTGAGGATATGTGTGAAAGGTAGCGTTTGATCGGCTAAGGAGGTGAAAAAATGATGGATGGCTTGAATTTTTCCTTGTAATGTGTGCAATTGAGAAATGTTCCTAGGAGGTAGCATGTTTATGATAGTGTCAATTTTCTTTGTGTCCACCTCAATGTCTTTGTGAGATAGAGAAACCCTAAAAATTTTCCACTATCTACTCCAAAGACACACTTTTTCGAATTAAGCCTCATGTTGTATTTACACATCCATTCAAAGATTTGTTGAAGGACATTCACATTGTCTTGTCTTGTTAAGGATTTGGAAAGGATGACGTCAACATAATATTCCAAGATTTTATGTATGAAATCATGAAATATCAATGCCATTGCTCTTTGAGAAGTTTTTCCTACATTCTTTAATCCAAAAGGTAGCATAACACAACAAAACATTCCCCAAATAGCTATAAATGTTGTCTTGTATTGATCTTGTGGGTTGATGAAGATTTGATTATAGCCAAAAAATCCATCCATGAATGACAACAAAGCATTTCCCTCAGTTGAATCCATAGTCATGTCAATATTAGGAAGGGGAAAATTTTCCTTTAAGGAGGCTTTATTCAAGTCACAAAAATCCATACATATCCTACTATGATTATCAAGTTTAGTAACTATGACAATGTTTGAGATCTAAGGAGAATAATCAATATGGCAAATGAAACCCGTATCAAGGATTTTTTCAAGTTCTCCTTTAACATGCAAGGCTATCTTAGGATTCATTTTTTGTATCTTTTGTTGAGCAGGCTTAGGATTTTTTGCAAGAATAATGTTATGTGTGACTATCTTTGGGTCTATTCTTGGCATATCTAAATATTTCTAGGAAAGTTTTTCAAGAAAATCATGAAGCACGGTTGTAGTGTCCTCTTGTTCTTCATCATCAAGGAACTTCCCAATATTAATGAGATTTTCTTTATCACCTATGTCCATTGGTACATCAATTGTATCTCCTAAGGGGAGTTCATTTGACCTAGGAAATTTAGGAGCATACAGTTCCATGCTTGTGTTTGTCTCATTAATATCTTTTTTCTTGATACTTATCATAGTGTGGGAAAAATTTCTCTTAGAAGAAGATGGATTATCAGAAGTACCTAACATTTGTTTCAAGGCTTCATCACTTTCAACATACTCTCATGACAGTGGGGAATCCATATCAAGAAATTTGGGATGTTTTAACATAAGATTAGTTTGTGGTTTACATGTGATGGTGTTGATGTTTAGCGATGGTCGTTGAGTTGCTTTTGTTGTCTTAAGAAAGGAGTATCCCAAACTAGTTTGTCTCTTGTGTATTAGGTTCTATAGGAACTCAAATACCATGTTCATTCTTTGCACATCCTTTACCATTATATCCCAATCGTTTCACTAGTGCATAGCATTTCCCATAAATTCTTTCCATTTCCTTCAAGTTAGGAAGATGTTGATAATAAATCTCATCAAAATTCGTTGTGTATGTTCTATTTTCATCCAAAGCAGATGAGGTAGATATTTGGGAAGGTTCTTCTGAATTCTGAGTTGACATAACCACGGGTTGTGCTTGCTTTTCATCCTCTTTTCATGTGATTATGTGTTCATCCATAAATGAAGGTGTGAATTCTATTGTACCCCAATCATCATCTAGCAATTTAGATATGGGTTCTTCTTCTTGTTTGCTATTCACAAAGGGTTCTATATGAAATGTTGGAATTAATGTGTTTAGAGGACTTGTTGTTCCTTTTTCAAGTTGTAAGCAACTTTCAAGCTTCGAGTCTATTTCAAATTGATAAACTTTGTTGTTATAGACATATTTCATTATTCGATGAAGGGTCGAAGGCACCACATGACTCTCATGCATCCATGGCCTTCCCAAAAGAAGATTGTATGCAAGATCATAGGGCATGACATGAATAGGAGTTTGCAAGGTTGCCACTCTGACTGTGATAGGCAAAGTGATTACACCAAGTAGTTGCTTTGTAGTATTGTCAAATCCTCTAATAGATAAGGAAACAAGTTTGATTTGTGATTTATCCACATGTAATTGATCTATGAGATTTACACTACACATGTTAAGGGTAGAGGCATTGCCAACAAGGGTTCTTTTGATGCATGTTTTATTATATTGATAAATTATCATAAAGGCTTCATTTTGTTTCCTTAATTCTAATGAAGGGAGCTCATGTTGATGGAAGGTAATGTCTATGTTAGCTACATTCATTCCTTGTATAAGAGTTTCCACATCACTTGAGTTTATACCAAGAGGAACTAGTATTTGTTGCAATGTTGTTTGGAGCATTGAATGATAATTTGGTGAAATTTTAAGAAGATCCCAAAGGGATATCTTTGCAGGAGTATTCTTACATTGTTCGATGAGATAATACTCCCTAAGGTATGAATTTAAGCAAGGAGGACTAGGAAAGATGGGGTTTGGTAAAGGTAAGGATTTTGGATTGGGTTGTTGTGGTTGTGGATTATTTCTAGTGTAATGGGTGTGAGAAACATCATCATGTTGAGGTGGGTAAAGAGTAAACTCGGGCTTATGTGGAGGTTGAGGTTGATTTGAAGGTGGGTAAAGGACAAGTTGAGGTTGTATTACATTGACATCTTTTTTTTTAGCTTGCTCACAACTAATCTTAGTGGATGCCACTGGCGAGATGAAGTCCTCAAGGGCTTCATCTAACATATCAAGGTCATCACTACTAAAAGGTTTGGGAGATAAGTTACCATTGGTTGGTGTAGGTTTGTCATCACAAGCCTTAGTGGATGAACTCAGTGAGAGGAAACTCTATAGAGATTCATCTAACTTATTCAAGTCATCACTAATAAAAGGTTTGGATGATATAGTTTTTCTAAAGTGAATCATATTTTTTATTGTTTCATTTGATGTTTTGAGGTTTTTGTTTGCATTTTTGTAAAAATCTGATCTAAATGAACTTTAAACTAATGCTGAAAATGAACATTGTAAAAATCTAATGCTATTCATAATTGCCATGAAAGTAAATGATGCTAATGCTAATGATTCAAATGTAATAGAAAATAACTGAATAGAAATAGAAGAATAATTCAAGAAAATTGTAATTGAAGAAACTGGAAACAAAATGTTGAAAACACTAATGCAAAATGAGTATTGGGACTAAGTCACCCAAGGTTGCGAATTAGTCCTAGTAAGGGAATTTTTTTAAGTTTTTTTGAATTTTCTGATGGATATTGATGTATTTTGTATTGTATCATGTAATTCTATAGTGTATATTCATAATTTAACTATTATGCAAGGAAGAAAATGTAAGAATGTAAGCTTAAATGAGCTTTTCACTAAAGCAATTTTTAAAACCCTAAGATGCAACAAAATGAAAAACCTAATGCAATGTTGATGTAAGTTAAACCTAGGATGTAAATGCACTTGAAATCAAAAAGAAAATGTTCAAAAGTTGGGTTCACCAAAATGTGGACACCGATTTTGGGTATCCAAGGGTTCTCTAAGTCTTCTAGGGTTTTTCACCTAAAAGGAGAGAAATGGACCCAAAATACTAATGTCTACATTCAAGATTAATGTAAGGATGGATGCAATATGCCTAAATATGATTTATAATGCAATAAACTGAAAAAGAAAGATGATTATTAATGCTAAACCTAAGAAAGGAAAAGTGTTTGAAAACATAGTGTGATATGTAGAATGATAAAATGAATGCAATAAAGAACAAAATAAAGATGATGAACAAGAACTGTGCACCTAAAAAATAATGAAGAGAAGAATGGAGATTACAGGGACCTTAGAAATTCTACAAAACTTGATTTTTGAGCTAGCTGGGACACTTACACCAAGCTGGGCAACTTAGTCCTAGATTAGGGAAACTGTCCAGAAAGCTATTTCTACCAGATGGGTATATGAAACTGTAAAAATATTTGAAAATCTAATGCAGTGGGACTAAGTCACCACTGTTGGTGACAGTCCACTTTGGATTTTTCGCAAATCTGAAAGTGGAAATCTAAGCCCACAGTCTGCACTCTATTTTCTGACGAAAACCCAAATCTGAATCTACAAAAATACCTACAAAACAAAGTATAAATTGATTTCTAATGGGGTTTTTTCCTTTTTCAAACCCCTAGTTGGTATTTAAACCTTGAAAGAGGTAAAATCTACATAAAACCTTAGCCCTAAGTGTGTCTAAGCCTAGGAAGTTTGATAATAAGATGTAACCCTATTCTAATGTGCAAGAATAAGATGCATAAATGGATTTAGGACAATACAAGACTCATTCTAAGAGACATTAAATCACATTAGAAATGAATCTAAATGACATGCAAACCTTCCTCATGCTAAATATAGAGAGAAAATGGAAGATGGAATCACTTTGAAACCATGTCTTTAGGCTTGATTTGATGGATAGTTGCATCTCCTCAACCTAGATTTCTTGATGATTCTCTATAGACATCCATGATCAACCCTTTGCAATTTAAGATCTTGGACAAGAAGTGAACTTGAAGACCTACAAAAACCCTAGTTTGTTACCCTAAAGCTTCAACTTTTTTGTAGATAGACTAATGAATCTTCTTGTGAAAGATATTTGACTCTTGACTCTTGATTTTGATTTATGAAAATGACTTAATGTTTTTAAAAATGACCTAAAAACATGTATTTATAGGAATTAACACCGAATCATTTATTATTTTAACTTCACATGTTGACATCCATCATGAATTTGAATTAAGTCGGTGATTGTCCTGCTCAAAAGTGAAAAATACCTCAAAAGGGACTAAGTCACCACACTAGGTGACTTAGTCCCACCAGGGATTTTTGAGGTGGGTTTCATGAAATTTGAGTGAATTGAATGTTTCATTAGGGGCCTATAAATGCAATTTTTAAGGGGTGATTGATGCAAGGGTGTCTAATATAGGACCAAATTAATTAGAAAATTGCATCTTTCTTCAAGAGTATACAATTTTTGGTGACACACCTAATACTAGGACTAAATTGCCACCTTGGGTGTATGCATCCCAATACTACCTTTTTCTAGATTTCAGGAGATCTAGATTAGTCACTAAGAGATTCTAGTTCCTGTACTAAAACCCTAGTCTAGGACTAAATCACTCAAATTGGTGTATGAGTCCCAATGAGCTTCAAATAGTATAATTTTAGGATTATGGAGCTTGTTTTGACCACATATTTCTTCTAGGTACCTTTCTTTTCATTCTCAATTTATTACTCTGATTTTCGATCTCATTTCCTAGGTCATTTAGTTAGACTTGCATGTTACATTTCTTATCATTGCATTTCTTTCTTTCCAAGCCTTTTCTTGGTGTTGAACCCCCTTTAGTCTTCAATCATGCCCATAGGACACATTATTACAAATCTCTTTCCATCATTTTTGATCCCTATATTGAGATCTCTAAGGTTTCCTTAAATGAAACTTGAAGAAAATTGTTGGTTCTATCTCCCAAAATATAGAGCAACAATTTTCTATGTTTCACTAGATAATGGAAATTTAGAGAAATCAACTATTTATAACAATATTTATATAATTTAAATGATAATAGGAATGGATTTACAAGCAAGAAATAACTTATAAAGCTTCATATCATTGAGTGCTCTTAAGATACCTATAAGGGCGAGAAAAAGGAAAAATGTTGGGGGCTATTTGGAGATTTTCCTTAGTTATATCCTTTCTTTGGTATTTCTACCTGAGCATAGTAGCCAAGATAGATAAGAGAAAAATAGTTTGTGAATTCTCCTATCCCAAGTGTGTCTAATGGTCAAAGTTGTGAATGTACAAAATAACACGTAAATAGAATGAAAGAAAAAGGTTGTGAGAATCCCAACGTGTTGAATGATGCAAAAAGAGAAATAATTGAAATAATAATAAAAAATAGGATTTAAATATCATACATACAAAGGATTAAGGAATATGGAGAGAAAAAGAGAGCTAAAAATACTACTATAAGAGTGATGTAGAAAGTTATAGAGATTGAGAGATCTATGAAGAGATCTTGAGAGTCCAATAGCTTTCAAGTGAAAGCCGAGAGATTTCCAAATTAAAATATCATTCAAACGGAGAGATGAGGAAAGAGGAAGAGGTTGGTGAGTCATTTGGAATCATCCCAAGTTGTTTCCATTGATCTAGAAATGTGACAAGTGCAAAAATGTTGAGAAATGGCCACAAAATAAGAAACAATTGTAGGACTCTAGTGTGATGTATGGACATCCATCTGATACACTAGTTTCCTAATAGTTTGGGCTAAAAATTAATGAGAGACTATAATAACATAGAAATAGCATAAAAGTAACATAAAAAAGTGACCACAAGAAATAAGGACTAAGAACTATGGGAAGAAAAAAAGGGTAATTCAAGGGTTGAAGGGTAAAAGTACAAAGTTGTGTCACACTTTTATAAAGGAAATGACCAAAACTGATCTAACTTTTAAACTTCAATCACTAGAAAGTGGCATATATGTTTTGAATTTTGAAATGATGTAAACTAATAGAATGTGTATTCTTTAGTATATTTTATATTTGTATTTTTTTGAAAAAATTAAAAAATTGTTTGAATATAGTTTTTAATAAATTAACACTATAATTTAGTTGATAAAATACTGAAAAATGATGTTACATGAGATGCCAAGCTTTATATAGTAAATTTTCTTTTTTTTTTCCTTCAAATTTTTTTATGTATATTTATAATTAGAAACTTTAGGGCATGGATATTTTTTTGGAATTTTAATAAATATATATTTTTTTAAATAAATATTTAAATGCGCGTGAATTAAAACACAACCTTTTTGTAGTCGACACCAACTTTTTTATTAAGTATTTATCTAAAATAGAAAACAAATTATGCTATCTTAATCTTGATTCTTTTATCTAGGGCATCATATTTTTTTAATAATTTTTTAGTATTTTTCTTGGCATGCTAATCAACCTAATATTTTTGTGTTGATAACCTACTTTTAGTAAAAAAATAAAAATAAAATATAAATAGTAATTGAAATATTAAAACAAATATATATTTTTAAATTACACTTATGGATCTACAAAAGGGTATTTTTACATTTAAAAAAAGAATGTTATTTATATGAGTAGGAGTTATTGAAACATTAAATTTTTCAAATAATTTCATTTTTTAGTAAATTGGCCTCAAAGTGGTGCTACATATGCATTTAGCCAACAATTTTAGTTGGAAAAGTTGTAGAAGTATTTAATTTATCTAGAATGAATCTTACTAGATTATATGTTTGACCAAACTGATTTTTAGTTATAAATACTAAAAATCACTTGTGTTGATAAGTTGGCCGAAAGTGTGATAACTTTGTACTTTTACCCTGAAATGAGCCTACAAAATTACTAAGAGAATTGACATGAAAGTGAACATAAAATATACAATGAGATTGCAAGGATATACAATTTTTCATATTACAATACCTTGAATTGAGTGAAAAGAAATAATTTTCAATGACTTCTTATGAATGGAGTGGAATGGATGGGAGAAATAGACGTGAGAAAGATAATGACAAGGAATCCATAGATTTGATACCACTAATGATGATTGCAAAGGAGAGAAGTGATATTAATTTTTATAAATTATAAATGAATGAATGTGAGTATTCAATGGAAAATGGGTTAAAAAATTTCATTAGATTTTTCCAGAAAGCTTCTATTAAAACTAGAAAAGGTATTAAGGAATAAAGAGAAAAGTGTCTTTTATTTTTAAAATTTTATCTTCCTCCTAATTTTAACACACATGTTTATTTCCAATATTTAAATACTAATCTAAATTTAGGGTACAAAGATAAAAATATTTTTTTGTAAAAGCGATTGCCTTAGTTAATCCTTTATTTGGTGTGTTTCAATCTCCACAAAACACAATAAGAAAATTTGGAGTATATGTATGCCTACTACGAATGTGAATGTTGTGTGGGCAATATATCATGATCTAAAGACAAAACCATAGGGAGAACTAAGGAAGAAGATGTGTGTGATTATTTTCAAGATCAAAAGATATTGTAAAGAGTATAAATAAGGATAAAAGTTATGTAAATGGATGAAAAAATATCCAAATTAGAGTGTGAGAACAACATACATTCTATTTTTCAATTTCTCTATTTCTAACCTTGTTTTTATTTTCTTTCTTTTTATTTATTATGTGCTACTCTAGGGACTTGATCCTCTCACTATTTTTCTAGTTTAATATAAAAGTTTGGAGCCCTTTCAAAAAAATACCAAGTTACATTTATAAAAAAAATAGGGAGGGAATTAAAACTTTTGGCTTGGAATGAGTGAGAAAATTTTAATGGTTTCTTATAATGAAAATATTTAAATTGATGGGAGAAATTGAAAGGAAAAGGAAATCAAAAGGATTTCATTTTTTAAATTACACTAGGGGATATGTAAACTTTATATTTTCAAATTTCAATCTTCTTACCACTTTCTAATGAAATCATGATAATTTAAGGAAAAGGAAATCAAAAGGATTTCATTTTTTAAATTACACTAGGGGATATGTAAACTTTATATTTTCAAATTTCAATCTTCTTACCACTTTCTAATGAAATCATGATAATTTACCTATACGTTGGAGAAGAAAAATGATAGTAATTTTTTCAAATTATGAATTATTGAATGTGATTATTGGAGGAAAAAAGTAGTTTTAAAATAATTTTCATACTAAGTTTTTATGATTATTTTTTAAAGCATAATAAGGATTATCCAATGAAGAGGTGAGTCACTTAAGATTTTAAAATTTGATTGTATCCACTAATGTTGGGTTAGTTAAAGTTTTTGTGAAAATTGAAGGGCCCAAACTTTTATGGCTGGTAAATGAGATGTTTATAGGGATATAATTAATTGAATGATCCTTATATGACGAAAGAGAAGGTTAGGATTAGGTGAAATTATTACCCTAGAACACAATAGGGTAACAAACATTAAAATTAGTAAAATACATAAGGTGGAGATGGCAAAGTAGGAAATTGTTAACCATATAGACTTATGGATTAGGACGAGTTAAAGGAGATATTCAATTTGTTGTTAATAGATAGTATTGGTCAAATTTTGATGTTGATAATATTTTTTATTTAATTTTGGTGGATGTTCCTCTTATAGCCATTTATATAGTTGTATTTAATAGCCCATGTTCATATCACAAGAAAGTGGTCTTTTATAGTGGAGGATAAATTCTAGGCTACTAAGAATAGGAAATCCTTCATTTTTTATGCTTTTAATGGTGGTGAAAAGTGTTCAAAGATCCAAAGTGGTAGAATTTTTTCTTTCCAAAGAGGAAAGTTAATGTTGATAATATCACTCTTTGTTAAAGAAATATTTGTATTGAATTACCAAAAAACATGGATGGGTATGATCATCATGGAAAAAATAGGCCCTTAAGTGGCAAAAAAAAAAGAAAAATCAGAGTTAGGCAACTTGACGTGAAATATACAGGCCATCAAGTTATCTATATTATTTCAAAAAATAAGTAAGAATAGAATCTTATAAAGAAATTGAATGTAGTTTCTAAACTACTAGGTTTGTTTTAAAAGAAAAAAAAATCTATTTGGTGAAAATTTGAAATTTCAATGCAGTAGTACTTAAATTTCAGGGAAAATAAGTAGGTGTTTGTCTGACCACCCTAACCACAATAAAATGATAATATTTTTTTATAAGATTTTAGATATAAGTAGAGGACTCATGTCTCGATGTGATGCATATATTTAGACATTGAGATACCTTGACACTGATAGTATATGAAGCATAGAATGTGATGCATGTTTTGGATTCAAAAAATGTGATACTGTTTGAAAGCTATAGATGTTTTTCAATCAGCCTATCAATCAGGATGTTAGTCATAATTTAAATAGAAAATGAATAATAATTAATTATGAAATTCAAAGTAAAATATAATTTATATTGGTGGAAAGTTGAGAATCTCCTTTAAAAACCCTTTTCATTTCATCAATTTTTTGTAAAAAAAGGTTCGTCAGCCACATACCCATCATATTGCCACTTTTTGGCCCATCATGATCCTACACATACCCGGATAATGAAATATACTAAGTTATATTTTACTTTAAAATTGTCATAATATGTATTTACATGTGTGTCACTAGTTGAGGGTTTCTACCACTCCTATCTACTAAGTTTTTAGCTTTTGGGGACTAAAATTTCCATGATTAGGTAACTTTAATTTTAAAAAAGATGATATTGTGTAGTCTTTTGCATAATTCTACAAACTAACTATGATTTGTTTATGTTGAGCTATGTGTAGGGTGAAATGGGGTATCAATGTATATGCTTTGAATGATGAAAAAGTGGAAAAATATGGTTTTTTTTTATTGAAAAATATTCCAATTTGCACTCCTTATAGTAGTTACACAATCACCAACCTAAAAAGGTACCTAGATAAAAAAATTTATAGGAAACATTCTACATCTTTTGACATTCCAAAATTCAAATATTTTATTTTCCCATTCTTCCTTTATGTTAGTGTAATTAAGTTTTTCACTTAGGGTAGATTACACTGATTAGTTTCTCCTAAGTGGTTTTCCCCATGTGGGTAGTTTTTCCACCTAACACTTTTCTCATGGCTTTAAAAGCCTATACATTGTGTAAATTAATCATCTCATATTTTCATTTTCTCTCTGGTGAAGTAGCATAGTGCTCCTCTCTATCCCGTGAAGGTATTTTCTATAGATGGTTTTCCTAGGTTGGTTGCTCTCACATGGTATCACAGTCACCCAATCTGTGAATCCTTCCTAAGATTTTTTGTTGGAGATCTGTGAGATCATTTATTTCAGCATTTGAATTTTTTTCAAATTTCAAAGATGCCTCATTTTGATTATTCATTTTTCTATTTTTTGGATGCAAATTTGTATTTGAAAGCTTGTGAATCTGTTTGAGGGCTCATTTTTTGAAGAAGTGATTTCTCTAATTGCTAGAGGTGAATTTTTCTTTGTTGAGAAGGCCCGATTTAAATTGTTGTTGGAAGTCGATCCTTATAGTTGTCGGTGTTCATTTTCCTGAAGGTGAATTTGAATTGGTTTGTTCATGGTATTTGTGATTTCTCTTTGAGACAAAATTTCTTGAAGAGGACGTGTCCTTTTGGCTTTTTTTGTTGCCACAATTTTATCTCTGTGTGTAGACACATAGAAATGGACTCAACTTGCAAACCATATTTTCTATGACAACCATGCTTCTCCCTCACCTAAAATTAAATAATTACCATTACTTATTTAATAACATGACCATTTATGCTTCAATTAAGTAAATTTATTTATTTAACCCACTTTCCATCCCACCAAATAAATAATTAAAAAAATTATTTATTATCTTTTGTCTCTTTCCCATTTATGAATTAAACCATTATTTAATTCATAATTCAACATTCCTCCATAAATTAAATAATTTCTATTATTCCAACTATCTCTTTTTCTCCACCACTGATTTGATTATCTCCAATTAAATCTCAACCCTTCATTTCAAAGCTTTCCCTAACTTTGACCTAATGTTTCCCTAACCCTAATGCTCCTCATCACATTGAATCCTAGCCATTGATCTTATGGCTTTACCAACTTCTAATCCTCGCCATCCATTGCCAATTTGGAATTCTTTAAAAGGCTCTCTCCCAAGCCATTTTAGACACACATAGATGCTTGAGGACTTGAATGCTTGAGGACTTGAATACTTGAGCACTAACAAATATTCAATATTTTTCTTGTCTTGATCATAGGCTATGGTTGCACTTCAAATCTGATGACAATTTTACAAGTGGTAGCAAGATGGAGAAGGCCAGTGGAGGTCATTCAATGGAAGCTTGAAAATCAAGTGACCTTGTTTCATGTTATTTTGCTTCTTGCTTTCCATTGTGCTCCATTGTTGATTGAGATTTAGTTTTATGCTACTTGCACTTATAAATTGAATTTTTGTCCTCCATTACATTTGGTGAAACTGATGTACCTCCTTTTGATTTACATGATATGCAGTTTTGATTTTGCAAACGATCAATAAACAAAATTGTTTTGATGAGCATTTTAATTTTCAAGTTGTGTGTTTTGATTTTCATGTGATCCCTTTGAATACTCTAATATATTTATAATTTACAGTCCCATTGAACTATTTTGTCATCTGTGGACAACAACATACTTTCTTTCTAAAGGGAATTTTAAAGTTTGGTTTGTATATGGTGCAGGTGCACCCTTGTAAGCACATGCCTGCAAGAAGTAATTTTAGGATTTTGGTTTAGTTTTTTCAATATCATGTTGTAATAAGGTCAATTGGATCATTTTAAGTTTTTTTTAGGTCTTTGAAAGTCATTTTGGGCATAAAAATTTAAAAAGTGCAAATTTGACAAAATGTTGTCAAGACGATTTTGTAAATATGCAAAAACTGTAAAATCATGGAATGCCAAGGGTCAGGTAGTTGAAGAATTAGTTTGAAGTGTTGGGATTGGTTATTTAATGCCTTTTGAAGCATCACAAATCTTGAGGGAGGTTGGGAGTTGATGTATGAAGAAGATTATTAATGAAAATTTCTATTATTCTGGTATTTTCTTGTATTTTGATTGTTTCATTCCATTGTACGACCATTATTTGTGCTCAAATCCCCTTATCCTCCTTAGGAAATTAAATACCTATGAATCTAGTTTATAATATTTTTGGTTTCATTTAAATTCATTTAGTTTTGCAAAAGATATTGATAAACTTCTCTAGGTGGGTAAAACCCTATTCTAGTGTAAACAAGGAGCATTCTTAATTTTGTTTCTCTTGTTTTTACCATTGGAAATTCCTATAACTTGGTGGGAATGAAGTTTGATATGAAATTAAAAATATTCCAGAGTTGTAGAGTCTGAGTAGATGGTTTGGGGCAGTTTCTATAAACCCCTAGTTCTGAAAAATGTGAAAATTTTGGAATTTGATAGTGTTCTACAAATAATTTATGCTTTGATAATATAAAGAGTAAATTATTTTGGTTTCATTGATTTGAATGGTTGTAGTGTTGAGACTTGGTCCCTCTGTAGGAAAGGTTGGGTGGATAAAAAAAAAAATTGTCCATTTGTACACTGATCTGAGTAGGGCAGTTTTCTGACGGTCATATTTTGGAGTCAAGATTGTTGGTTTAAAGTAAGGGTTAGATGAAATGACATGAAAAAAGATTGGGTAATGAACTAATTATGTTTTGCATGCATTATTGTACTTTTTGGGGCCTTTGGTGAAGGTAAATGGGATTGGAAATGTGATATTGACTGCTTATGAGGTCTAAATGGGCCTAATCCAATTTGTGAGTTCACATATTTGGGATGTTAAAGTTGGAGTTTGGGCTTGAATTTGTTATTTTGATGTTGTTCAAGGTGGTTTGAGGTTTCTACAAGAGGTATATTGCCTTATTCTTAGTTTGATGTCTTGAATTCAAGAGTTTGTGAAGAAGTCCTAATTGCAAGGACAACAAAAATTGGTTTAGTTTTTTATTAGTTGAATTTAGTTATTGAGTTGTGGGTATGTGCAGGATCATCATGGAAAAAACAGGCCCTTAAGTGGCAAAAAAATTAGAAAAATTAGAGTTAGGCAACTTCACGTAAAAATTTGAATAAGTTAAATCTATATTTTTTCAAAAATATGTAAGAATAGAATCTGTAAAAAACTAAATGTAATTTCTAAACTACTAGGTTTGTTTTAAAAAAAAAAATCTATTTGGTGAAATTTTGAAATTTCAACGCAGTGGTACTTAAATTTTAGGGAAAAAATAAGTAGGTGTCTGTCTAACCACCCTAACCACAATAAAATGATAATTTTTTTTTATATAATATTTTAGATATAAGTATAAGAATCATGTCCCGATGTGATACATATTTTT
>VDFB02281492.1:281855125-282007276 GCA_007258455.2 Sequoia sempervirens
TGAATAGAAATAGAAGAATAATTCAAGAAAATTGTAATTGAAGAAACTGGAAACAAAATGTTGAAAACACTAATGCAAAATGAGTATTGGGACTAAGTCACCCAAGGTTGCGAATTAGTCCTAGTAAGGGAATTTTTTTAAGTTTTTTTGAATTTTCTGATGGATATTGATGTATTTTGTATTGTATCATGTAATTCTATAGTGTATATTCATAATTTAACTATTATGCAAGGAAGAAAATGTAAGAATGTAAGCTTAAATGAGCTTTTCACTAAAGCAATTTTTAAAACCCTAAGATGCAACAAAATGAAAAACCTAATGCAATGTTGATGTAAGTTAAACCTAGGATGTAAATGCACTTGAAATCAAAAAGAAAATGTTCAAAAGTTGGGTTCACCAAAATGTGGACACCGATTTTGGGTATCCAAGGGTTCTCTAAGTCTTCTAGGGTTTTTCACCTAAAAGGAGAGAAATGGACCCAAAATACTAATGTCTACATTCAAGATTAATGTAAGGATGGATGCAATATGCCTAAATATGATTTATAATGCAATAAACTGAAAAAGAAAGATGATTATTAATGCTAAACCTAAGAAAGGAAAAGTGTTTGAAAACATAGTGTGATATGTAGAATGATAAAATGAATGCAATAAAGAACAAAATAAAGATGATGAACAAGAACTGTGCACCTAAAAAATAATGAAGAGAAGAATGGAGATTACAGGGACCTTAGAAATTCTACAAAACTTGATTTTTGAGCTAGCTGGGACACTTACACCAAGCTGGGCAACTTAGTCCTAGATTAGGGAAACTGTCCAGAAAGCTATTTCTACCAGATGGGTATATGAAACTGTAAAAATATTTGAAAATCTAATGCAGTGGGACTAAGTCACCACTGTTGGTGACAGTCCACTTTGGATTTTTCGCAAATCTGAAAGTGGAAATCTAAGCCCACAGTCTGCACTCTATTTTCTGACGAAAACCCAAATCTGAATCTACAAAAATACCTACAAAACAAAGTATAAATTGATTTCTAATGGGGTTTTTTCCTTTTTCAAACCCCTAGTTGGTATTTAAACCTTGAAAGAGGTAAAATCTACATAAAACCTTAGCCCTAAGTGTGTCTAAGCCTAGGAAGTTTGATAATAAGATGTAACCCTATTCTAATGTGCAAGAATAAGATGCATAAATGGATTTAGGACAATACAAGACTCATTCTAAGAGACATTAAATCACATTAGAAATGAATCTAAATGACATGCAAACCTTCCTCATGCTAAATATAGAGAGAAAATGGAAGATGGAATCACTTTGAAACCATGTCTTTAGGCTTGATTTGATGGATAGTTGCATCTCCTCAACCTAGATTTCTTGATGATTCTCTATAGACATCCATGATCAACCCTTTGCAATTTAAGATCTTGGACAAGAAGTGAACTTGAAGACCTACAAAAACCCTAGTTTGTTACCCTAAAGCTTCAACTTTTTTGTAGATAGACTAATGAATCTTCTTGTGAAAGATATTTGACTCTTGACTCTTGATTTTGATTTATGAAAATGACTTAATGTTTTTAAAAATGACCTAAAAACATGTATTTATAGGAATTAACACCGAATCATTTATTATTTTAACTTCACATGTTGACATCCATCATGAATTTGAATTAAGTCGGTGATTGTCCTGCTCAAAAGTGAAAAATACCTCAAAAGGGACTAAGTCACCACACTAGGTGACTTAGTCCCACCAGGGATTTTTGAGGTGGGTTTCATGAAATTTGAGTGAATTGAATGTTTCATTAGGGGCCTATAAATGCAATTTTTAAGGGGTGATTGATGCAAGGGTGTCTAATATAGGACCAAATTAATTAGAAAATTGCATCTTTCTTCAAGAGTATACAATTTTTGGTGACACACCTAATACTAGGACTAAATTGCCACCTTGGGTGTATGCATCCCAATACTACCTTTTTCTAGATTTCAGGAGATCTAGATTAGTCACTAAGAGATTCTAGTTCCTGTACTAAAACCCTAGTCTAGGACTAAATCACTCAAATTGGTGTATGAGTCCCAATGAGCTTCAAATAGTATAATTTTAGGATTATGGAGCTTGTTTTGACCACATATTTCTTCTAGGTACCTTTCTTTTCATTCTCAATTTATTACTCTGATTTTCGATCTCATTTCCTAGGTCATTTAGTTAGACTTGCATGTTACATTTCTTATCATTGCATTTCTTTCTTTCCAAGCCTTTTCTTGGTGTTGAACCCCCTTTAGTCTTCAATCATGCCCATAGGACACATTATTACAAATCTCTTTCCATCATTTTTGATCCCTATATTGAGATCTCTAAGGTTTCCTTAAATGAAACTTGAAGAAAATTGTTGGTTCTATCTCCCAAAATATAGAGCAACAATTTTCTATGTTTCACTAGATAATGGAAATTTAGAGAAATCAACTATTTATAACAATATTTATATAATTTAAATGATAATAGGAATGGATTTACAAGCAAGAAATAACTTATAAAGCTTCATATCATTGAGTGCTCTTAAGATACCTATAAGGGCGAGAAAAAGGAAAAATGTTGGGGGCTATTTGGAGATTTTCCTTAGTTATATCCTTTCTTTGGTATTTCTACCTGAGCATAGTAGCCAAGATAGATAAGAGAAAAATAGTTTGTGAATTCTCCTATCCCAAGTGTGTCTAATGGTCAAAGTTGTGAATGTACAAAATAACACGTAAATAGAATGAAAGAAAAAGGTTGTGAGAATCCCAACGTGTTGAATGATGCAAAAAGAGAAATAATTGAAATAATAATAAAAAATAGGATTTAAATATCATACATACAAAGGATTAAGGAATATGGAGAGAAAAAGAGAGCTAAAAATACTACTATAAGAGTGATGTAGAAAGTTATAGAGATTGAGAGATCTATGAAGAGATCTTGAGAGTCCAATAGCTTTCAAGTGAAAGCCGAGAGATTTCCAAATTAAAATATCATTCAAACGGAGAGATGAGGAAAGAGGAAGAGGTTGGTGAGTCATTTGGAATCATCCCAAGTTGTTTCCATTGATCTAGAAATGTGACAAGTGCAAAAATGTTGAGAAATGGCCACAAAATAAGAAACAATTGTAGGACTCTAGTGTGATGTATGGACATCCATCTGATACACTAGTTTCCTAATAGTTTGGGCTAAAAATTAATGAGAGACTATAATAACATAGAAATAGCATAAAAGTAACATAAAAAAGTGACCACAAGAAATAAGGACTAAGAACTATGGGAAGAAAAAAAGGGTAATTCAAGGGTTGAAGGGTAAAAGTACAAAGTTGTGTCACACTTTTATAAAGGAAATGACCAAAACTGATCTAACTTTTAAACTTCAATCACTAGAAAGTGGCATATATGTTTTGAATTTTGAAATGATGTAAACTAATAGAATGTGTATTCTTTAGTATATTTTATATTTGTATTTTTTTGAAAAAATTAAAAAATTGTTTGAATATAGTTTTTAATAAATTAACACTATAATTTAGTTGATAAAATACTGAAAAATGATGTTACATGAGATGCCAAGCTTTATATAGTAAATTTTCTTTTTTTTTTCCTTCAAATTTTTTTATGTATATTTATAATTAGAAACTTTAGGGCATGGATATTTTTTTGGAATTTTAATAAATATATATTTTTTTAAATAAATATTTAAATGCGCGTGAATTAAAACACAACCTTTTTGTAGTCGACACCAACTTTTTTATTAAGTATTTATCTAAAATAGAAAACAAATTATGCTATCTTAATCTTGATTCTTTTATCTAGGGCATCATATTTTTTTAATAATTTTTTAGTATTTTTCTTGGCATGCTAATCAACCTAATATTTTTGTGTTGATAACCTACTTTTAGTAAAAAAATAAAAATAAAATATAAATAGTAATTGAAATATTAAAACAAATATATATTTTTAAATTACACTTATGGATCTACAAAAGGGTATTTTTACATTTAAAAAAAGAATGTTATTTATATGAGTAGGAGTTATTGAAACATTAAATTTTTCAAATAATTTCATTTTTTAGTAAATTGGCCTCAAAGTGGTGCTACATATGCATTTAGCCAACAATTTTAGTTGGAAAAGTTGTAGAAGTATTTAATTTATCTAGAATGAATCTTACTAGATTATATGTTTGACCAAACTGATTTTTAGTTATAAATACTAAAAATCACTTGTGTTGATAAGTTGGCCGAAAGTGTGATAACTTTGTACTTTTACCCTGAAATGAGCCTACAAAATTACTAAGAGAATTGACATGAAAGTGAACATAAAATATACAATGAGATTGCAAGGATATACAATTTTTCATATTACAATACCTTGAATTGAGTGAAAAGAAATAATTTTCAATGACTTCTTATGAATGGAGTGGAATGGATGGGAGAAATAGACGTGAGAAAGATAATGACAAGGAATCCATAGATTTGATACCACTAATGATGATTGCAAAGGAGAGAAGTGATATTAATTTTTATAAATTATAAATGAATGAATGTGAGTATTCAATGGAAAATGGGTTAAAAAATTTCATTAGATTTTTCCAGAAAGCTTCTATTAAAACTAGAAAAGGTATTAAGGAATAAAGAGAAAAGTGTCTTTTATTTTTAAAATTTTATCTTCCTCCTAATTTTAACACACATGTTTATTTCCAATATTTAAATACTAATCTAAATTTAGGGTATTAAAACTAGAAAAGGTATTAAGGAATAAAGAGAAAAGTGTCTTTTATTTTTAAAATTTTATCTTCCTCCTAATTTTAACACACATGTTTATTTCCAATATTTAAATACTAATCTAAATTTAGGGTACAAAGATAAAAATATTTTTTTGTAAAAGCGATTGCCTTAGTTAATCCTTTATTTGGTGTGTTTCAATCTCCACAAAACACAATAAGAAAATTTGGAGTATATGTATGCCTACTACGAATGTGAATGTTGTGTGGGCAATATATCATGATCTAAAGACAAAACCATAGGGAGAACTAAGGAAGAAGATGTGTGTGATTATTTTCAAGATCAAAAGATATTGTAAAGAGTATAAATAAGGATAAAAGTTATGTAAATGGATGAAAAAATATCCAAATTAGAGTGTGAGAACAACATACATTCTATTTTTCAATTTCTCTATTTCTAACCTTGTTTTTATTTTCTTTCTTTTTATTTATTATGTGCTACTCTAGGGACTTGATCCTCTCACTATTTTTCTAGTTTAATATAAAAGTTTGGAGCCCTTTCAAAAAAATACCAAGTTACATTTATAAAAAAAATAGGGAGGGAATTAAAACTTTTGGCTTGGAATGAGTGAGAAAATTTTAATGGTTTCTTATAATGAAAATATTTAAATTGATGGGAGAAATTGAAAGGAAAAGGAAATCAAAAGGATTTCATTTTTTAAATTACACTAGGGGATATGTAAACTTTATATTTTCAAATTTCAATCTTCTTACCACTTTCTAATGAAATCATGATAATTTACCTATACGTTGGAGAAGAAAAATGATAGTAATTTTTTCAAATTATGAATTATTGAATGTGATTATTGGAGGAAAAAAGTAGTTTTAAAATAATTTTCATACTAAGTTTTTATGATTATTTTTTAAAGCATAATAAGGATTATCCAATGAAGAGGTGAGTCACTTAAGATTTTAAAATTTGATTGTATCCACTAATGTTGGGTTAGTTAAAGTTTTTGTGAAAATTGAAGGGCCCAAACTTTTATGGCTGGTAAATGAGATGTTTATAGGGATATAATTAATTGAATGATCCTTATATGACGAAAGAGAAGGTTAGGATTAGGTGAAATTATTACCCTAGAACACAATAGGGTAACAAACATTAAAATTAGTAAAATACATAAGGTGGAGATGGCAAAGTAGGAAATTGTTAACCATATAGACTTATGGATTAGGACGAGTTAAAGGAGATATTCAATTTGTTGTTAATAGATAGTATTGGTCAAATTTTGATGTTGATAATATTTTTTATTTAATTTTGGTGGATGTTCCTCTTATAGCCATTTATATAGTTGTATTTAATAGCCCATGTTCATATCACAAGAAAGTGGTCTTTTATAGTGGAGGATAAATTCTAGGCTACTAAGAATAGGAAATCCTTCATTTTTTATGCTTTTAATGGTGGTGAAAAGTGTTCAAAGATCCAAAGTGGTAGAATTTTTTCTTTCCAAAGAGGAAAGTTAATGTTGATAATATCACTCTTTGTTAAAGAAATATTTGTATTGAATTACCAAAAAACATGGATGGGTATGATCATCATGGAAAAAATAGGCCCTTAAGTGGCAAAAAAAAAAGAAAAATCAGAGTTAGGCAACTTGACGTAAACATATTAATAAGTTATCTATATTATTTCAAAAATAAGTAAGAATAGAATCTATAGCAAATTGAATGTAGTTTCTAAACTACTAGGTTTGTTTAAAGAAAAAAAATCTATTTGGTGAAAATTTGAAATTTCAATGCAGTAGTACTTAAATTTTAGGGAAAAATAAGTAGGTGTTTGTCTGACCACCCTAACCACAATAAAATGATAATATTTTTTTATAAGATTTTAGATATAAGTAGAGGACTCATGTCTCGATGTGATGCATATATTTAGTAATTTTTTTCCAAGTAAATAATTAATTATGATTTTTTTATTACAACTTTTAAAAATAATAAAAACTCATATGTCTGACCACCTTAACTTGGTCAAAACTTCATGAAATTCAATTTTTTATTTTTTTAATCCTATAGTATATGAAGCATAGAATGTGATGCATGTTTTGGATTCAAAAAATGTGATACTGTTTGAAAGCTATAGATGTTTTTCAATCAGCCTATCAATCAGGATGTTAGTCATAATTTAAATAGAAAATGAATAATAATTAATTATGAAATTCAAAGTAAAATATAATTTATATTGGTGGAAAGTTGAGAATCTCCTTTAAAAACCCTTTTCATTTCATCAATTTTTTGTAAAAAAAGGTTCGTCAGCCACATACCCATCATATTGCCACTTTTTGGCCCATCATGATCCTACACATACCCGGATAATGAAATATACTAAGTTATATTTTACTTTAAAATTGTCATAATATGTATTTACATGTGTGTCACTAGTTGAGGGTTTCTACCACTCCTATCTACTAAGTTTTTAGCTTTTGGGGACTAAAATTTCCATGATTAGGTAACTTTAATTTTAAAAAAGATGATATTGTGTAGTCTTTTGCATAATTCTACAAACTAACTATGATTTGTTTATGTTGAGCTATGTGTAGGGTGAAATGGGGTATCAATGTATATGCTTTGAATGATGAAAAAGTGGAAAAATATGGTTTTTTTTTATTGAAAAATATTCCAATTTGCACTCCTTATAGTAGTTACACAATCACCAACCTAAAAAGGTACCTAGATAAAAAAATTTATAGGAAACATTCTACATCTTTTGACATTCCAAAATTCAAATATTTTATTTTCCCATTCTTCCTTTATGTTAGTGTAATTAAGTTTTTCACTTAGGGTAGATTACACTGATTAGTTTCTCCTAAGTGGTTTTCCCCATGTGGGTAGTTTTTCCACCTAACACTTTTCTCATGGCTTTAAAAGCCTATACATTGTGTAAATTAATCATCTCATATTTTCATTTTCTCTCTGGTGAAGTAGCATAGTGCTCCTCTCTATCCCGTGAAGGTATTTTCTATAGATGGTTTTCCTAGGTTGGTTGCTCTCACATGGTATCACAGTCACCCAATCTGTGAATCCTTCCTAAGATTTTTTGTTGGAGATCTGTGAGATCATTTATTTCAGCATTTGAATTTTTTTCAAATTTCAAAGATGCCTCATTTTGATTATTCATTTTTCTATTTTTTGGATGCAAATTTGTATTTGAAAGCTTGTGAATCTGTTTGAGGGCTCATTTTTTGAAGAAGTGATTTCTCTAATTGCTAGAGGTGAATTTTTCTTTGTTGAGAAGGCCCGATTTAAATTGTTGTTGGAAGTCGATCCTTATAGTTGTCGGTGTTCATTTTCCTGAAGGTGAATTTGAATTGGTTTGTTCATGGTATTTGTGATTTCTCTTTGAGACAAAATTTCTTGAAGAGGACGTGTCCTTTTGGCTTTTTTTGTTGCCACAATTTTATCTCTGTGTGTAGACACATAGAAATGGACTCAACTTGCAAACCATATTTTCTATGACAACCATGCTTCTCCCTCACCTAAAATTAAATAATTACCATTACTTATTTAATAACATGACCATTTATGCTTCAATTAAGTAAATTTATTTATTTAACCCACTTTCCATCCCACCAAATAAATAATTAAAAAAATTATTTATTATCTTTTGTCTCTTTCCCATTTATGAATTAAACCATTATTTAATTCATAATTCAACATTCCTCCATAAATTAAATAATTTCTATTATTCCAACTATCTCTTTTTCTCCACCACTGATTTGATTATCTCCAATTAAATCTCAACCCTTCATTTCAAAGCTTTCCCTAACTTTGACCTAATGTTTCCCTAACCCTAATGCTCCTCATCACATTGAATCCTAGCCATTGATCTTATGGCTTTACCAACTTCTAATCCTCGCCATCCATTGCCAATTTGGAATTCTTTAAAAGGCTCTCTCCCAAGCCATTTTAGACACACATAGATGCTTGAGGACTTGAATGCTTGAGGACTTGAATACTTGAGCACTAACAAATATTCAATATTTTTCTTGTCTTGATCATAGGCTATGGTTGCACTTCAAATCTGATGACAATTTTACAAGTGGTAGCAAGATGGAGAAGGCCAGTGGAGGTCATTCAATGGAAGCTTGAAAATCAAGTGACCTTGTTTCATGTTATTTTGCTTCTTGCTTTCCATTGTGCTCCATTGTTGATTGAGATTTAGTTTTATGCTACTTGCACTTATAAATTGAATTTTTGTCCTCCATTACATTTGGTGAAACTGATGTACCTCCTTTTGATTTACATGATATGCAGTTTTGATTTTGCAAACGATCAATAAACAAAATTGTTTTGATGAGCATTTTAATTTTCAAGTTGTGTGTTTTGATTTTCATGTGATCCCTTTGAATACTCTAATATATTTATAATTTACAGTCCCATTGAACTATTTTGTCATCTGTGGACAACAACATACTTTCTTTCTAAAGGGAATTTTAAAGTTTGGTTTGTATATGGTGCAGGTGCACCCTTGTAAGCACATGCCTGCAAGAAGTAATTTTAGGATTTTGGTTTAGTTTTTTCAATATCATGTTGTAATAAGGTCAATTGGATCATTTTAAGTTTTTTTTAGGTCTTTGAAAGTCATTTTGGGCATAAAAATTTAAAAAGTGCAAATTTGACAAAATGTTGTCAAGACGATTTTGTAAATATGCAAAAACTGTAAAATCATGGAATGCCAAGGGTCAGGTAGTTGAAGAATTAGTTTGAAGTGTTGGGATTGGTTATTTAATGCCTTTTGAAGCATCACAAATCTTGAGGGAGGTTGGGAGTTGATGTATGAAGAAGATTATTAATGAAAATTTCTATTATTCTGGTATTTTCTTGTATTTTGATTGTTTCATTCCATTGTACGACCATTATTTGTGCTCAAATCCCCTTATCCTCCTTAGGAAATTAAATACCTATGAATCTAGTTTATAATATTTTTGGTTTCATTTAAATTCATTTAGTTTTGCAAAAGATATTGATAAACTTCTCTAGGTGGGTAAAACCCTATTCTAGTGTAAACAAGGAGCATTCTTAATTTTGTTTCTCTTGTTTTTACCATTGGAAATTCCTATAACTTGGTGGGAATGAAGTTTGATATGAAATTAAAAATATTCCAGAGTTGTAGAGTCTGAGTAGATGGTTTGGGGCAGTTTCTATAAACCCCTAGTTCTGAAAAATGTGAAAATTTTGGAATTTGATAGTGTTCTACAAATAATTTATGCTTTGATAATATAAAGAGTAAATTATTTTGGTTTCATTGATTTGAATGGTTGTAGTGTTGAGACTTGGTCCCTCTGTAGGAAAGGTTGGGTGGATAAAAAAAAAAATTGTCCATTTGTACACTGATCTGAGTAGGGCAGTTTTCTGACGGTCATATTTTGGAGTCAAGATTGTTGGTTTAAAGTAAGGGTTAGATGAAATGACATGAAAAAAGATTGGGTAATGAACTAATTATGTTTTGCATGCATTATTGTACTTTTTGGGGCCTTTGGTGAAGGTAAATGGGATTGGAAATGTGATATTGACTGCTTATGAGGTCTAAATGGGCCTAATCCAATTTGTGAGTTCACATATTTGGGATGTTAAAGTTGGAGTTTGGGCTTGAATTTGTTATTTTGATGTTGTTCAAGGTGGTTTGAGGTTTCTACAAGAGGTATATTGCCTTATTCTTAGTTTGATGTCTTGAATTCAAGAGTTTGTGAAGAAGTCCTAATTGCAAGGACAACAAAAATTGGTTTAGTTTTTTATTAGTTGAATTTAGTTATTGAGTTGTGGGTATGTGCAGGATCATCATGGAAAAAACAGGCCCTTAAGTGGCAAAAAAATTAGAAAAATTAGAGTTAGGCAACTTCACGTAAAAATTTGAATAAGTTAAATCTATATTTTTTCAAAAATATGTAAGAATAGAATCTGTAAAAAACTAAATGTAATTTCTAAACTACTAGGTTTGTTTTAAAAAAAAAAATCTATTTGGTGAAATTTTGAAATTTCAACGCAGTGGTACTTAAATTTTAGGGAAAAAATAAGTAGGTGTCTGTCTAACCACCCTAACCACAATAAAATGATAATTTTTTTTTATATAATATTTTAGATATAAGTATAAGAATCATGTCCCGATGTGATACATATTTTTTGTAATTTTTTCCAAGTAAATAATTAATTATGAATTTTTTTTTACAACTTTTTAAAAATATAAAAACTCATATGTCGACCACCTTAACTTGGTCAAAACTTCATGAAATCCATTTTTATTTTTAATCCTATACTATGTGAAGCATAGAATGTGATGCATGTTTTGATTCAAAAAATGTGATACCGCTTGAAAGCTATAGATGTTTTCAATCAACTATCAATCAGGACTTTAGTTGTAATTTGAATAGAAAATGAATAATAATTACTTATTAAATTCAAAGTAAAGAATAATTTATATTGGTGGAAAGTTGAGAATCTCCTTTAAAAACCCTTTTCGTTTCATCAATTTTGGTTAAAAAAAAGTCGTTAGCCACATACCCATCATATTGCCACTTTTTGGCCCATCATGATCCTATGCATAACCTTGTGAATCCTTTGTCATTGCATCAGTATATTAAGTGACTAACACATGTCATAAATTGATGCTCTAATATTTGGTTGTCGTGATCAAGACATAAAATTACAACAATCAAATAACAACCACTTCACCACAAAGCTTAACAATAATTTTTTGTTACCAGGAAATGCATAATTAGTTTGTATGGAAGGAATTCATGTTTGATTTGGAGAATAAGTAGTTCGCTCTTCACCAGACATCACAACCACTGCCAGCAAAGTGCAAACAAAATTTCTCACTTTAATGGCTTGGCTGCGTTGCCCCAAAAGTTAATGGTTTTAGCTCCTTCAAACTCTTCTTTGTTGAGTCGTCTCCTACCGACCAAGTGCCAATTTTTTCCATCTTCTCCAATCTAGACCTTCACTATGACCTAAAGACAACATATCCAAAAGCACGTGAAAGAGAAGACTTGGAAGTCGGTGATAAAAGATTTTGTTTTAAATGGTTTATTTAATTGGTAGTTCAAAAGTGGTAGGGATAAGCTTATATTTTAAATACTGTGTTTGACCATCACATGATCATTGCATACTATCTTTGTCTCATCAAAGTTGTGTGTATGAGAGGTGGCTGGCAGTTGGCTGAAAGATCACTCATAAATTTTGATATTGCTTGGCACACCTTGGTCATTAGTTGACTGCTCCTCACAGTTTAGTGCTCTCTGCATCAAAGGTCTCAAAAGTCAAACTTGCAACTCTATCTTCTTCTCAACAAAGCCATTTGTGGCTTCATGGTCTTGCCAAGAAGTTTTTTTTTTAGATTTTAATTTTAGCCTTTAATTTTTAGTTTTCTTTTTAGTTTTCTTTTGTAATGTAACTGTAGTTTTTATTTTTAATTTAATGTAATGGTAGTTTCTAGTTTTTATTTTTAGTTTTAAATTTAGATTAGATTTATTTTTAGTTTTAAATTAGTTTAGATTTTAGCGTCTTTAATTAGATTTTAACTTTTTAAGATTTTAAATTAGTCTGGATTTTAAATTACTTTAGATATTAGATTTTAGTCTTTTTCTTTAGATTTTAAGTTTAGATTTTAGATTTTTAGATTTTAATTTTTCCTTTATTCTTAATTAGATTAGATTTAACTTTAATTTTTAATTTAAATTTAATTTAGATTTAAATTAGATTTAAATTTGTCCTTTATTTTTAATGAGATTAGATTTAGTTCATTTTTTAATTTAAATTTAATATAGATTTTAATTAGATTTTAATTTTAATTTTTCCTTTATTTAGATTAGATTTAAATTCAATTTTAATTTTAAATTTAAAGTAGCTTTTCATTTAGATTTATAATCTATTTTCATCTAGATTTTTCCTTTATTTTTACTTTAGATCTAAGATTATTTAATTTTATAGATTTAAATTTTAAATTTATATTTAGATTTTTTTTAATTTTATTTAGATTTAATTTAAAGCTTTTTCCTTTATTAGTTTATATTTAATTTTTTTTAATTGAGTTTAGATTTAAGTTTAGATTAAGCTTATATTTTAAATTTAGATTTTTCTAACTTAGTTAACATTTAGGTTTTTAATTTAAATTCTTTAAAAATAAATAAATAATTTAGATCTTTAATTTAGCTTTTAGATTTTAGATTTTTTCAATTTAGTTTAGATTTAAAATTTCAATTTAGATTAATCAAATTTTTAACTAGATTAAATGTTAGTTTTCTTTTTAGCTTATTTTTAATTCTTGCAACTAATCTTTGCCCATCTTTGCAGGTGTGAATATCTCCAATTTGAAATTCTAACACTAAATCTTCACTTCTCAAAGATTGGAGGTCAAAACTACTAATCTTTTCCCATCGTGAGTGCCTTTTTCACATAGAATGATTAGTGGGCTTAAAAAGAACTTGAGTGCTTGATTTGACATCATAATCAGGTTTAAAATTTACTAGTGCTTATGTTATCTTGTGGTTTGCATTTTGTTTCTTTGTGTGTATATTCTTCTCTCACACCATTTGGCGATCTTGCAAACCAGAAACACCTTTAGAAATTTTTTATAACCACCCACACATTTGGATTTTGGAATTAAAATGAAAATTATGTGAGTGTGAGGAAAAGGTGTTTGTGTATGCACTCCCCTTGCACTTCGTGCGATCTTGGGTGATAAAAACATCTTTTTCTTGGTTTTGTTACATTTAGAGGGGCTTGCCTTGAAAGAGGGAATGACTCCAAATGATTTTTCACTTGGGCCGGTATATAAAAGGATAAGACTAAACTATCAAGTCCTCATGGTATGTAGGCCTTAGCTATGTAGTGTCATTTGAAATAGGGTACCTACCTTTTCTTTTAAAGGTATAAGAGCCCCTAGTAGAGTTATTAAAGCCTTAAGTGGCTTTCTAGATGCTCATAATGTGCCATGTCCCCAAGTATTCACTAGGTTCCCTCTTGTTTTTAGAAGCCTCACCTTTCAGTCTTTTCTTGGTATAGTGTTGGGTACAGTATCATGCTTGAAGATAATCACTATTGAATCCCTTGAGTAGAGATAGAAAATTCCTCTTTGGGGAATTCAAAGTTGGTGAGCCCAAGAAGTGAGTGCACTGTAAGGGGGAGTTTGTGCCACCAAACTTCTAAGCTATCTGTTCTCGCGAAGGGGAGGTGTTTAGCACTAATCCGAGGTATTTCAATGAGCTATACCAAGTATACAATCCCTTTCCAATTAGATTGTGCAAATTTTTTCAAAGTGTTTGTCAAGATCAAAATCAAAAAACATTTTGTATGCTTGTGTTTTATGTGTGTTTCTTTCAAACAAACAAGCAAAAAACCTTACAATTGAAAAACTTCACAACATTACACCAAGCAACATTCTCAAATAGTCAAAATCAGGTCAAACTCTTGCCAAAATCATATTCAAACCTTTGAGATCCATTTTTAGACCAACTTCTTGTTGTGATTCTTGTTTAAAACTAGAAACTTTCTCATTTCACTATTACATACCTTGCATCCACCATAGACAAAGAATTAATGTATCCTTTAGCTTGCATATACCTTGTTGTGCACCTTAATCTTGGAAACTTATTAGTATTGAGATTAGTCCATAGTGACCAAATCAATTTTTTCTTGACTTCAACCCTTCCATCATTTTAGTATTCTTGTCATCTAGGTTGGACCTCAACTCACAAGGCTAGTTTGAGACCAGCTTTGTCAAACCTTGTCATTTCGTCATCATCATTATTGAAGTCTTGATAAAATAGATTTGCAACTTTGGCTATCCTTAGTTTGATTAAGAAACCATTACTTTGGCCTTTCCACAAGGAGCTTAGTAGTCATACATTTAGTCATCATCCTAGTTCACATTACCTAGCATCCTTTCACACTTGCATTCCATTTGGAATACCTTATAAATTGCTAAGAATTTGACCTCATTGTGGCATTCTTGACATTTGACTATTGTCACTTTGATTCATTTTCTTGACATCATTCCTTAGACATCATCTTGCATAGACATTACCATAGCTTGGACCTCATTATGACATTTATCCTATTGACATCTTGACATCTTTCCACTTTGAATCCCTAACTTGGTATCATCCTTAGGCATATCCTATACTTTGAAAAATACTACAAAAAACAAAATAATAGCATAGGTGCATACCTTCGATTGCATTGGCATATCTTAGGCTTCATACCATTCACCACCATGTTTGCAATTTACCTTGATATGCTTGCTAGTAAAGTTGAATACCAATTACTCCACAATGGTCAATACCAACAAGCCATAGACTTCAAAAGACAATTTATCCAATCCAAATACCAATCAAACTTAACCCATAGTCAACCACCCATCTATCCCTCTTACCAACAATTCATAAACCCTAGTCCTCCATCCATCTACCCTCACTATCAAGAGTCCATTAGCACAATCCATGCCATTAATCCACAACAAACATCCACTTATTTCCCTTATCCTAACCTTGGCAAGGGAAACCAACTTTCCACTAATCCCTTCCAAGCCTCCATGTCCTATTCTAGTCCATTATTAACTAATCCATTCCAAGACACCGTATCCTATCCTAGTACACCATGCATTAATCAATACCAAAACTCTACATCCTATACTATTCAACCTTCCACTAATCCATTCCAATCCACTACATCCCAATCTACTATACCATCCAATAAGACCATGGTAATTAATGCTCTCCAAGGATGACTAGCAAGGAAACTTGCTCAACTCTGAAATGAAAAGAAAGTTTGACCATATAGTGAAATTGCTACTCCTACACCATCTAGCCATCTATCACAATCATGTTCACCATTGCCTACCAATCCAAAAAAGGATCCATGTCCAAATATTGAGTCCATTGAAGAAAAATTTATCATTCAATTTCCTAAATCATTCAACATATTTCAAGAGCATAACCCAAAGAATGATGAAATAAACCTCAAAACAAATCAAGATCAAGTTATCCATGATATCCCAATCATAGATCAAAATCTTAACCCTTTTCATTACATCCACATTTCAACCACCTCCACCATTGCATATGAGACAACTACTCCCATGAGACACATAGATGATCTTCCTCCAAAACAAGAGTTTCTTATTCTAGACATATTCACAAATGATCAAGCTATAGTTGATTTCATAGGACTCTTTGACAATAACCATAAAGATGGTTTGACATCGACTTGGAAGCACCAATAGAATCATCTAAATCTGATATGTGACAAAATCAAACTAAATATGTTAATTAATAATTTATCCCACATGTCAATGAAGCTACAACATCTTATCAACTAGGATCATTTATCTTTGCCAGAGCAGGCTTTCCTGTAGATGAGAAAATACTAAGTAATGATCTCCACATACACAATGATGTGATTGCATCTTGCTTCCAAAATGAAAAATACCCCATCGCAAAGAGAATATCTTAAACCTTCCATTTGGAACCAATTAAAATAAAAGTATTACAAATCCAAAATTCAAAATAATATGTGAAAGGCCATTGAATAAAAAAAAAGCCTAATGGACAAATGAAGTTAAAATGGATCCCAAAGAAAAATGGATCAAGCAAAGAAAATATGAGAAATCCAAAAGTCAATCAAAATGTGGAGCAACAAGAAAAGAGGACTCCCACATATAATAAATTTCCACCTCCTTCAAAATGGTCATCACACAAGGCATATAAAATTCATGGTTCCAAATGCTATCCTAATGCAAATTCCAAACTTTTCCATCCAATATCCTAGGCTTGGAAAATAAAAAGTGATTCATCCAAACATCTAAACAACCCTTCCACACTACCATCATCCATCATAATCCTACATCATTCCTAAAGTATAAAACACATACCTCCCAAATTCATCACATCTTGACAACAACTCTTTATCATAAGGACTCACATGAAACTCTATCGTGATGTGTGTATTCTGATAGGGCCAACTCTAGTATCAAAAAGGATTACAATGACATCAATTAGTTGTATGCAAGTGTTCTGATCTTGATAAGGAAACTACTTCATATAGGTCATTATTGGCATATCATGGCCTCAGTCTCTACATCAAGACCATCAGTGAAATCAGAACATTTAATGATCAACTAAAATATGAAGGCCCTATGGAAATATCAAAAATACAAAAAAAAATTAAAAAAAAAAAAATCACCTTGATGAAAACTTGACAAAACAAGTGCCTTGGTGACACCAATTTTTTTTTTTAAAAATAGTAAAGAGAAAAAATTCATCCAATAGCAAAAACCATTTTTATGGCGCTTTGGATAAGTAGCATGATGAAAACTTGGCAAACAAGTGTCATGTGTAAGAGAAATTATCTATGTGGACTTTTACACTTGGGGGAAAGTTGTCTCATCTCCCATACCCTTCCCATGACACTTCTTATGACATTTCCATCCATCAATATCATTCCCATCCATTTTCCCACCTACTTTGATCTTGATAAGGACTGGGGTACAAACATAAATCATGCTTTGGGAAAACTCTTGGCATGTCTATCCTTTGGTCATACACTATCCATGAAATATCATGTCATTTCCTTCATAGCATTATCCAAACCCATACCTCAAAGAACACATAATTATTCCTATGTGACATAGTCTTTAGAGATCATGTGTTGATTATAACATCCAATAATCCTCCCATCTCCTATCCTTTACCAAAATCAATCCATTACCTTTTCATACCTATTGTTGGAACTTTCTTTTCCCTTGTCATTTATTTAAGGATTCTAATCCTCTTATCCAACATCCTTTCATCATCCCATTAAATCCTAAAAATAATTCATTCCAAATGCATCCAGCCTAATCCATACACTCTTGCTATGTAACCTAACACATCATCCAACACATTCCTTGGCTTTGTTTCTAGTCTTGTTGCAAAACTTTATGCTTTAGTCACATAATCATCATCCTCACATTGTTTCAGGATGTGTCCTTCTTACATCAAACAACATCATCATTATCATCACTTTTCAATTGGTATTCATCTTGACTAGGGGCAAGATCATGGTTGTTCTTGGATTCTTGTGTGTTCTTGTGCACTCACTTGTAGGCATGATTCATATGCATTTTTTACGATCCTTATAGTCTTCATCCATAATAAGTTGGTCCTATACCCAACTAGGGGAAAGTCCTTTACCAATGTCACTATGTCAAATATTCCCCAAAAGACAAAAAAACAATCAAAACATTTCAAAAAGACAAAAAAATCATAAAAAAACCAAAAAACCAAAAAAAATCAAAACATACGAAAAACAAAAAAACATCCAAATAACTTTCAAAGCTCCAAAAATAGAGTTAGAGTCAGTTAGGTCAGTCTTTGTCCTTGTCAAACTACATTACCTCTATGATTGGACATAGGCAAGGCCATCTATTGATGTTCGCCTGAGGCATTAGATCATTCCTTTAGGTGTTGTCAAATAAAATCATGATTCAACACTTTGTCATTTCAACAAAGTCAAGAGTCGTGTCAAACTACAAGGTTTCTGAGTGCACAACATAGGCAAGGCCATCTGTCTATGAGCCCCCAAGGCCACCTAGGTTAGTCCTTTAGGGTTCATCGGGTGATCTCATAATAGTGGTTTACAATTTTTGGCCAAACTGGACATTGAAATTATTATTTTTAACTAAATCTTCACATTTGGGCACCTATAGCGGCTAAACTGTGAGGAATTTGAAGATGGTACAAACTAGAGTCTCATCAAATTTTGTCTGTAGATTCTAAAAATATTTTTTTCAATTTTTTTGGAATCAAATTGTACTTCTTTTTCCATCTCCCACGAAAATAGATTTTTTTTAGAAAACAACATTTTTAAAAAGTGACGCACACCGTATAATGCATATCTTTTTTTCCATGAAGGATAAAATTCTAATTCTTTCAAATTTAGATTTGTAACTCTGATATCTAGTGCTTCCATTTGGTTAGATAGTTTTTATTGAATACTTTTTCCTTAATCAAGTTTCAAAGTCAAACTAATTACAATTCGCAACACAGATAACATGTAACTTTTTTGTATATGTCAAAATTTATTTATTTTATTTTTTTGGATCAAGGACTTCAATATCTGTGCACTCATATTTTTCAATTTTTTTGATAATCTTCTATTTTTCCACATGTGAAGAACAAAGAAATTCATTTTCGATGAAAAACCTATGTTTAATAAAACTTAAAAACAAATACATAAAACCAAAACATATTAAAATTATATTCATTGGATAGCTTGTTCTGAGGAATACCATAATCATTTGAAATAAATTTTAAATGAATTCATTTGATCCCAAAATCTAAATCAAAAGTGATTTTTTATCAAAGATTTTGATAGGTGTAAAGGAGACGCATTTATAGGTATGGTTTAAAACTAGCGAGGTTCTATCCAAGGGGGTTTGATCTAAGGTGATTTGATCAAACCCTATTCAATTGGAATCCTTAAAATGGAACTTTTTAAGGCTTAAATCATTATATTTTCTAAAAATATGTGATTTCAGCTAAAATTCGTTCCTCTCAGGAATTGTAAACCACTATTATGACAGCACCCCATCATGTTGGTCAAATAATTTAGACATAGTCACACTCAAACACAAGACAATCATCAAAACAACAACATTCAATTTGTGAACCAATAGACAACATAGAAAAATCAGTCATCAAGTCACAAATCAATCAAATTTCCAAAACAATGTTGACCTAGTCACTTTATGGTCCCCTCCAAGATGCGTCCTTCTTGGAATTGGAAACCTGTCAAAATTGTTGGCATATGGCTTGGGGAGATTTTTTATGGCTTCTAGTGTTGTCATTGATGGAAACTAAAGTCATTATCTCGGTCCACAAATTAGGATCTTCTTATACCTGGAGAAAATGTAGAAGACAGTGTGTTACCAACAAAAAGCATGAAGAACAGGGTATCTGGTTAGTTAGTTGATCTGTATGCTTCACCAGATCATCATTTTTTGTTGTGGATCTCCAGGAAAGGTTATTAAGCATTTTTGTTACCTTATTGGTAAGTTTTGTGGTGTTGCAACAATCGGTGTATGAGTTAGGAGATTCGGTAGAATGATTTCTTGTTTATTTTCTCATTATGGTCGACTCAATTAATGTAGCATGTCACACACGTATAAGGAGTAGTTGTTTAATTGTTTCTAAGTTTGAGAATATTTTTTTGGGTCCCAGCTATGTCTTAGCTGACCTTTATGGATATGCATTAAATATAACTTGTGATTTGAGCCGACTATTGGAGAATATTTCATGTTTTGTTGAAGCCGACTTAAGTGATTAAAATCTTTCCTACCAGATATATATGAGATCGGTAATTCATTTTAGGGGTGTGAATGAAGTGGTGATAAGGTGTGAATGTGTGAAAAGAGAAAAATAGTATGAGCAAACATTAGAAGATTAGTTGAGTAATTTTTGCTTAAGTAGAAAAATATAATTGTGAATTAGGTCAAAGCAGAGCAAAGAAAGTTGCAGGATTAGAAAGAAGATTCAGAATCTATTTTATGTGCTTCACCGGAACTGAATCCATACATTTGTAGATGCTATCTTCTCATTTCATTTTTGTTGTAATCAAAAAAAATTTGTAAGGCAGTGAGCCTTCCTTATTTTGACTAGTGAGCTTTAGGTAGTGTGCCTGAAAGCAAGTGCATTCCCTTTTGTTCATAATTTTAATAGAGTATAAATTATGGATTAATCTCCACCATGGTTTTTCCCCTAGCAGGGTTTCCACGTAAAAATATTGGTGTTATGGTGGCTTGATCATCTTTTTTATGTGCTTGCATCTTTATTTTTGTTTATGTGCTGAAAATAATTTAAGATCTGTATTGAAAGTCAAAAATTGTTGAACATTGATTCACTCCCCCTCTTTGTGTTCCCTAAGTCCAAAAATTGGTATCAGAGTGCAGTTCCTCTATATAAGTTTAAAAACTTGAGGTAGATCTTGGAATACAATGGACTCTAGTCTTTAACATTAGCTTATGGTGGAACTTGATGATCTTGATCAGTCTAAAGTAGAATTCATGAAATTAAGAGAAAATCTTGTGGATGTTGAGAAATTCATTCAATCACTGAAGGATAAAATAAATGAGTCAAGAGAAAAGAGGAAGGAAGTTGATGATCAGCTAAAAGATAAAGAAAATAAAAACTTGGAAGATGTTCACCTGAATCAGACTCTAAAAGAGATAACTGAAGAATGTGAAAAACTTGCTAGAAATAATGCTACTTTGAAGCTTGAGATGGAATTTGTGGAAATGAAGCTAACTAAGGAGATTGAAGAAAGGAAGAAAAACTAGGAGAATCTAGCTTAATCCTTAAAAGAAAAATTTGAAGAATGCAGCAAAGTAAATAATGATTCACCCAGCTACAGATTGAATTGCAACAGTCCAAAAAAAATGAACAAGAACTTGAAAGACAAATAGTTATTCTTAGTAATGAACTCACTACTACAAATGAGTTCAAGGAGAAGTTTAGGATCAGTTCTGCTAAGCTTGATGAAATGACTAAAGGAAAGAAGGATGCAAATGATAAGCAAGGTCTTGGATATGAGAAGGAAGAAATCTTTGGATCTGAACATAAGGATTCTAGACAAAGAAATCAGACGAATAAAGGTAGAAGGTATCTGGTAAGACAACCTAATGCTCATAAGTTTAATGGTTACCACTTTGCTTGTAATAAATTTGGTCATATGGCTTCTCAATGTAGAAGTAAAATAAATTCAAGCAGTATATCATTTCCTGGTTAGTGTTTTAATTGTAAAAAGCTAGGTCACAAGTCTATTGAATGTAGAAGTATGTTTGTCAATTTAAGAAATGTTAAATGCTATACTTGTGGAAGATTTGGGCATGTTGCTAATCAATGGAGATCAAGAGGAAATCATTGGAATGAGTGGTCTAGACAGAGAAGTCTGGTGTGTTATAGTTGCAAAAAATTTGGTTGCATTGCAAGATTTTGGAGGAACTGGAACATGGATAGAAGAGGTTTGGTATATCAAGAAAGAAATTCATAGAAAAATGACAAAGAAAAAGGAAAAGTGACTGTAGAAGAAATAAGAGATCAGATGAAGGAAATAAGCCCGTACAGGAAGCTGCCTCTGGAAATCCCTTCGGTAATTCCTCTAGAAATTGAGCTTAGGCCATTGGCCTAGGGGGAGTGTTTCAAGGAAGATCCTTTGGCCCCTTGTTGGTAGCTGGCATCGAAATACAGAAAATTGTCAATAACTATGATAAAAATTTAAAAAGGTATCAATGATCATTTATGCAAGAACATGTGGAGCAGAAGGTCTTCAGAATTTTTTTTCTTTTGTTGTCTAAGAAAACAGAGTTACTAGAACTCCTAGGGAAAAGTATTTAATGCAACTAAAAGGTTAGATGTGCGAAGTCATAAAAGGGTATTTGGAACCCTCATTTGTCACCTTGAATTCTAGGAGAACAAAAGGAGAGCCCCTGTAGTGAAATCTCAAAGGAGTAAAGCAAATTCAATGGTGAATTCTTTAGGTACTTCACTTGATCATAGAATTTCAAAATTCTATGCTTGGTAGAAAACCTTGTTTGGTACGGAAAGTAAAATGAAGCTAATCAAAGGAACATTGACTTTGGATGAATATAGTAGTAGGAAGATTAGGGATATAAGAAATTTGTTGCTAGCTAGTGAATTGAAGTGGCTTGAAGGTGCAAAACATAAGAATTTGGACATCTGGAATGAGTTTCGCTATTTCTTCAATGAAAAAGTTGTCAAGTTTATCTTGAATAGATTGAATGATGATATCCTTACTCTGGACAAACCCTATCAAATTTCAAGAGAGGTGATTAGAAATTTAACAGGAGTATGCAATATTGGAGATGTTTTGAAAAAGAAGTCAATTTGGAGTAAGGAAGTCAAAACCCTAATTAGAGTGACAAGAGATCAAAGAGCTCTATTAATTTGAACAATCAAAGATCTAATAACAAGGTACATTGCACATGGAATTTCATATAAAATTTTCTTCATAAACAGGGAAGGATCAACCTTAGTAGGTGTAGTTTACATTTCTCACAAAATGATAATAGAATATGAAGACTTTGATTTAGGTGGATTGATGAAAGATCAATTGATTTAAAATGTGCAATTGTCGAAGGATACAAATTACGCCTTTAGGTTTGGTACTCTAGTTATATGCATAATGATGTATTTTCTAAATTTCCTGCCTCAGAATGACAATTTTTAAATATTTCAATACTCTAGAAAACTATGAGAAAGTTTATGAAAATTTCTTTAGAGAGTTGTTGGGAAAATTTGGAATAGTTGGCATCTCTCTTTTAGTAAGAGTAGTTGAAGTTGGTTCCTCTTCTAGTAAGGTGGAGAATAAGCATAAAAGGGCTCTAGAGTTTGCAAATGGCATTCCTCTAGAACACAAATCTCCAAGAACTGAAGAAAAAGGAAAAGAGCAAGTAATTGTGGATATACCACATGAAGATTTTGATGATTAAACTCCAACAGATGAACTAGAATCCATTGAACTATATGTGGTGATAGTAGAAGAAAGTGATGAAGAAGGTGCTTTATTCAAAACAAAGATACTACAGATTTTTTAGGAGGAAGATGGAATGCAAAAGATTGCTGACATATGGTTAAATGGACCATCATATGAATAGGACTCCATTGAGAAAACTCTAGAAAGATACTTTTTTCACAACAATATTCAATTGGAAATCTTGCATAATTTACTTCTAGAAGAATGGATTGAATGTATCAGGGAGGCTATGGACTCTGTGCCTCTAGGTAGGAAAGAGGAAGAAGTAATTTTACATCTGAAGGAGCAATTTAGGTTGTCTCTCACCAAATTGAAAAAGAGAATAAATGTGTTAAGGAAATGCATTGACTTAGCAAATAAGGTCTACAATTATTATCTTTGGTGGCCACATGTGGTTGGTAAATACAAGGACAATTTGGAGAAAATTAAGAGTGAATTGATTAGAATTGGTCAGGATTACAATATGTTTCAGGACTAGGATGGAGCTGTCAAGAAAAAGATTCATGAGTTGTAGACTAAGCATGAAAAGGTTCACTCTTCCAAAAATAATCTTATGGACACTTTCTAGACATTGAAGATCTAATTGAATGTAGAATGAAGTAGAAAATTGAGATTCTTAAGAAAGGAGAGAAGTTGGAAGAAGCGATTACAATTCCAGAATCCCTCATTCAAATCATCAAGTGAACATAAAAAAAAATAGTTTGATAATAATTATTGGGATTGCAGTAGATGCTTGGAAAAAATTTCTTCTGGAGATAAAGAATAAGTATAAAATCATTTTCTAATTTGTGCAGTAGTTGTAATTTCTCAAATTTTGATCAAATTTCTATTTAGCAAAGGGGGAAAGAGAGAGCAATCAAATCTTGTTTTTGAAAAAAGGAAAAAGGGGAGAGTAAGTAGTAAAGTTTTGTCATTGATTTCAAAGGGGGAGGAGAGTAGTGAAAAGTTTCTTAACATTCTAAGGGGGAGTAGTGTTTTGTTGTGTTTTTGAATTTTGAAGTTTTGGTTCTGACACTTAGTCATTTTTCACTAAGTGTTATCATCAATGCCAAAGGGGGAGATTGTTGGAATATGGATTGGGGAGATTTTTTATGGCTTCTAGTTTTGTCATTGATGGCAACTGAAGTCATTATCTTGTTCCATATATTAGGATCTACTTATACCAACAAAAAATGTAGAAGACAATGTGTTATCGGTAGAAAGCGTGAAGAACAAGGTATTCGATTAGTTAGTTGATCTATATGCTTCACTGGATCATCATTTTTTGTTGTGGATCTACAAGAAATCTTTTTAAGCATGTATGTTACCTTATTGGTAAGTTTTGTGGTGTTGTAGCAATCAATGTATGAGTTAGGAGATACGGTAGAATGATTTCTTGTTTATTTTCTCATTATGGCTGACTCAATGAATGAAGCATGTTGTGGATGTATAAGGAGTAGTTTATTAATTGTTTCTAAGTTTGAGAATATTGTTTTGGGTCCCATATATGTCTTAGTCGACCTTTATGGGTGTGCATTAAATATAACTTGTGATTTGAGCCGACTATTGGAGAATATTTCATGTTTTGTTGAAGCCAACTTAAGTGATTAAAATCTTTGCTAGCGGATATATATATTGTATCGGTAATTCATTTTAGGGGTGTGAAAAAAGTGGTGAGAAGGTTTCAATGTGTGAAAATATTAGAATAGATGTATGAGCAAAAAATAGAAGATTAGTTGAGTAAGTTTTGCTTGAGCAAAAAAAGATAATTGTGAATTAGGACAGAGCAAAGTAGAGCAAGTTGCAGGATCAGATAGAAGATACAAAATTTGTTTTATGTGCTTCACCAGAGCTGAATCTAGGCATTTGTAGATGCTATCTTCTCAGTTCATTTTTGTTGTAATCACAAAAATTTTTAAAGGTAGTGAGCCTTCCCTATTTTGAGTAGTGAGCTCTACACAATGTTCTTGAATGCAAGTGCATTCCCTTTTGTTCATACTTTTAACAGAGTATAAATTGTGGATTAATCTCCATTGTGGTTTTTCACCTAATAGGGTTTCCACGTAAAAACATTGGTGTTATGGTTTCTTGATCATCTTGTTTATGTTCTTGCATCTTTATTTCTATTTATGTGCTGAAAATGATTTAAGATCTAAATTGAAAGTCAAAACTTGTTCAACACTGATTCACTCCCCCCTCTCAGTGTTCCCTGAGTCCAACAAAAATATCTTTTTCCTTTTCAAGATGTGTCTTTCCTAATGATAGGCTCTGTCACGTAGTCATTAGCCTTCTCAAGATGTGTCTTTCCTGATGAAAGGCATCATCAAACTGTCAAAACTGTTAGAAAATCAAACTGTCAAACCATCAAGCAATCAACCTTCAACACACAAATATTGTCAAACATATTGAATGGTTGTTGATTTTGCTGGTCTCTTTTGTTTCATATTTTTGTTTCTTTGTCTCTTGGTCATGTTACTAGCTACCTCGAGGATGTCCCATGAAGGATTTAGAGGTGTGATGATGTTTCATGACCTATTTTTCCTTGATTGTTGTCTTTGGTGTGTCTTGACAAAAAGATTGGGGAAACTTGGCCCTTAGTATGAGTTAGGACATTCCTTTTTTGTGACTGTCTATTTTTCGCAAGTGGATGACATTTCACACCTTGGTCTATGTCATACCATGGTGTTTTTTGTCCATTTGTCACATTTTACCTCCCAATGATGATTATGCAACACCTATGACATTATTTGGAAAAATATTGAAGTATTCCTTTTTCATCCTAACATACATGTCTTCCACACTAACATTTCTTCTATTCCTTCATCCTCTCATCTTCTCATCCATTTCAAGAGCCCACTCATGTTCTTTCAACCTACCTGTCCTCTAGAGGGGGCATACCACTACCTCCTCATCATCCTTCCTCTCCTCACTTTCACATTGAGGCATATTTTTGACTTGTTTTCTTTGACACAATGTGATAGACTACATTATGTCAAAGAGGGGAAAAATGTAGACACATAAAAATAGCCTTGACTTACAAACCATATTTTCTATGACAACCATGCTTCTCCCTCACCTACAATTAAATAATTACCATTAATTATTTAATAACATGACCATTTATCCTTCAATTAAATAAATTTATTTATTTAACCCACTTTCCATCCCACCAAATAAATAATTAAAACAATTATTTATTGTCTTTTGTCTCATTCCCATTTATGAATTAAACAATTATTTAATTCATAAGTCAACATTCATCCATAAATTAAATAATTTTTATTATTCCAACTACCTCTTTTTCTCCACCATTGATTTGATTATCTCCAATTAAATTTCAACCCTTCATTTCAAAGCTTTCCCTAACTTTGACCTAATGTTTCCCTAACCCTAATGCTCCTCATCACATTGAATCCTAGCCATTGATTTTAGGGCTTTACCAAATTCTAATCCTAGCCATCCATTGCCAATTTGTAATTCTTTAAAAGGCTCTCTCCCAAGCCATTTTAGACACACACAAATGTTTGAGGACTTGAATACTTGAGCACTCACAAATCTTCAATATTATTCTTATCTTGATCATAGGCTATTGTTGCACTTCAAATCTGAGGGAAATTATACAATTGGTAGCAAGATGGAGAAGGTCAATGGAGGTTATTCAATGGAAGCTTGAAAATTAGGTGACCTTGTTTCATGTTATTTTGCTTCTTGCTTTCCATTGTGCTCCATTGTTGATTGGGATTTAGTTTTATGGTACTTGCACTTATAAATTGAAAAAATTTCCTCATTACACTGTGAGCACTGATTTTTATTGAAAGCATTTGGTTTTTTCTTCACTGGCATTGAATTTCCTATTCATTGAAGGTTGTTCCCTCAACCCAATCTGAAGTAGACTGAAGCATGTTTGATGGAGGCTCGACATAAAGATTTGCAATGAGTGGGTACCTCCACACTGCGTATGATTGGACTATTTGATAGGATGCAACTTGCAGTTCCAAGACCTGCATTAAGTTGATAGGTTGTGTTCATTTTGTTAGCCATTTGATTTGTTGAAAAAAATTGTGCTTTAAACCCTTTGAGGAGGCATTTTGACCTTCACAGGACATGTTTTGCTGATTGGAGGGTGTAATTTTTTTATGTGGAAGGGATTGTGGCATAATTTTGCTATTTGAAGGCATTCCTTTTTTGTTTTAGACATTAGTGTTTTCCTCTCCTTATGGCAACAACATTTTCTTCTATGGGGGGTGCAAATTTCATTGACAAGACCTGCAAATCTCCTATGTTTGACTTATTTTTTATATTGGAGGCATTGTTTTTTCATTGTGGAAGGCCACAATTTGGAAACTACAGACCCAAATTGTCCATTGTTGAAAGGGAACAAATTTGTATCTTTGATAGAGGATGTGATTATTGGCATGCCTTGGTTTCATTGTATTCAATCTCTCCAGTGTTTTTTGATTGGTGAAACCTCTTTGAAACCTTATATTTCATAAATTTTCCCTAAAATATTTATTTACGGTTTCAAGCTTATGTGCGTGAAGTGGAGTGGGCCCAGTTTGAAGTTTCTAAAGTTGTTTTGGGATTTTAATCCCACATTGGCCATGAGAGGAAGTTTTAGGCTCCTTAAATAGTTTTGTAGTGCCTCCTATTGTTGTGAGCAAGACTCACAGATTGTGAAAAGGTTGTTTCCTATGTGTGGTGATTGGTGCTCAGTGATTGTTCCCTATTGAACTTGGTTTGTTGGTGGCTTGGTGAGGCCTGATTGGTTATGTACAATTTTTTTTGCTATCGAGGATGAACTTGGTCACATGGTGGGACTAGGTGCTTCATCTGAAAGTTCCTTTATAGGCCCTTTTTTATTTGTGCATATCTTTTGCAAATGGAGGTCAATTTTCAAAAACCACATATTATCGAAAAAGTATTTTCATCACCTCTGTAGTGGTTGAGGAATTTCTCTCATATTTTGTTGTTTGGTGATACTTTTAATCCATTGAAGTTAAATATTGGTGTTGTTGTGCTCTTTGGAGGTTCTTGATTCTCAACCATTTTTTTTTTAATTATTGCTTCCTAAAGTAGTTTGGGAAAGCTTTAGTTGCAGTATTTCAAAAAAATTATTTTTTTGTTGAAGGTTACTATCTTTGTATTTTTGGGAGATTTGTCATAGTTGATTATGGGGTTTTTGCTGCATCCTACTATGATTATGTTGGAAAGGGGAAACTATAAACAATAGAGAGATGATATCATAAAACATCTCAGATGGCTTCATTTGTTGCCACATTTGTATATTCTTGTTCCCCCTCCTAGTACTGATAGTAAGAAATTTGCATGGAATTGCAAAAGGGATCATGTCCTAGAAGTTATTACAATCCATATTGATGATGCCACTTTGGATGCTATTGATAATTTTGAGTGTACATGTATTCTTTGGATTAAAATCTAGGAAATACATGGAGATCCTAATACTCAGCCATTCCTAGATGATCCTATTTTAGATTGTCTTGTGCCTCTTCATTTTTTAGATAGGATACCCTATGATCATGCAACTATGTAGGAGTTTGAAGTGTTGGAATACTTTGAATCTTTAGATGAGGATGATGAGCATTCTTCAGATGCTCCTTCTCTATCAGAGACAATTGATGTACCTTCACCTTCAGTGATTCATTATGTAGAGTCATTGATTGAGGCTCCTATCATTCTTGTTCTACAGGACCATTCATTTTTTGTTGATGATTCATTGAGAACATCTAGTGATTCACCACCACTAGTATCTCATTGTATTCCTGATTGGGCTTCTTATTTTTTGGAAATTGTTCATAGAATCTAACATTTTGGATTTGGAGGAGATATTTGAGGATATATCTCTCCTATTTGATGATAGTTGTGGTACAACCTTTTTCACTCCATCTCAGTCTCTAGAGAGTGTTCAAGATCAGTTTCCAGTGGTACCTTGTTTGTTACCTTCTAGTGTGATTGGGAATGTTCCTCATTGGTTTGTGGCATCATTTTCCAAGTTCTTGGTGACACATGAACAGATTTCAGAGACACCATCATACATTTTCATGCTTCCTTCTTTCAATTCCTATTCGGAATGGGAAGCATACCTGCATTTGTATTTGGTTTTGTTTCTTCCGAAAGGGAGACAAGTTGTTTGTCAACATTGGATCATGTTTTTTCTTTAAGCACTTACCATTTGTGTAAGTGATTACACATTGTGGGGGGGCCATATAGCCTCTCTCTTTCCCTCTTATGGGGGGGTCATTGATTGTATATCTATGATGTATGTAGTACTTGGGGGGGGTGTGATTGAGTCCTCCATCCATGCATCTTGTTTTTTTTTCTTTTCTCTTTTGGAGAGGGGTTTTTTCCCATAGAGTTTTTCTCCTTTCCTCCACTTGTGAGAGATTTCATTGTAAATGGGTACCTAGCATGGTTGTGTAGCTGGGGCCCATATTGCTTTTTTACATTTTTGCATCTTCATTCTCCCTAAGTTTTCACTTAAGGGGGGGCATTAGTGTAATTAGGTTTTTCACTTGGGTAGATTACACTAATTAGTTTCTCCTGGGTAGTTTTTCTTATGTGGGTAGTTTTTCCACTAACACTTTTCTCGTGGCTTTAAAAGTATATACATTGTGTAAATTAGTCATCTCATATTTTCATTCTCTCTGATGAAGTGGCATAGTGTTCCTCTCTATCTTGTGAAGGTATTTTTTGCAAATGGTTTTTCTGGGTTGGTTGCTCTCACACTTCATAGTCATGTTAGCTTGTATGGATTGGATTATCTAAATATAATTTTTATGTTTAATTTATGGAATTAACCGAGTCTTGTAACTTGATTTTTGGGAATTATTCTTAGATATTTTTTTCATATACATGACTTTTATAACATACAAGTTTGACATTGTTGTAAATAGTTTTATGTTATCTTAAGAGAGTGTTTTCAATATCTTAAGAAAGTATTTGGACAAATTGTCAATTGTAAATTACCATTGAGAATGCTTAAGTGATTTTTTTCTCATAATCTCTAAATTTTTTACCCAAAGGAAGTTTCTCTAAAATTTATTGGTTCCCTTCATCATGATTTTTCTCTCTAACATTTGTTTCATGCCATATTTTAATTTATGCTATAATATTCAATCACTTATTTCTCTCAAATTCTAATTCTAACAAATTTTATAATTAAGTAACGAATCTAAAAAAATTCTTGGTAATTATAGTTTTGAACAAGAACAAAAACAAGAATTACTTTCTATATATTTTTCTATCACATGGAGAGACTGAATAAATATATATCTTATGGAACCCCCAAAAATGGACTAGGTTTTTGGTGGGAAAGATGGGATTTTTCTTTGAGCTTTTCTCAACTTTACAAAGGTTTCACCCAAGGATAACCCTCAAGATTTAAATGCAAAGGAGATTGAAATCTAACAGTAGGGTTAACTTAGGGACTAAATTTAACAAAAGGGGTTCACCACCAAGTGAAAACTTGGAAAACATAATGTGATATAAAAAAAGGCCTAAAAAGAAAAATTGAATGCAAGTAAAGTACAAGAGAAAAGCCAAACAAAGCGTGCACTTGGAAACTTGTAGGGGTTGAAGTGAAGAATGGAAATGTCTCTAAAATTATGAGAAATTTGACTTTTGGACCAACTAGGACTCATTCGCTAACTTTGGAAAATCAGTCCCATATCAAGATTTCTGCCTAGAGAGTTGTTTAAGGAAAAAGGGTTCTAGAATCTGCAAACAAATCTGATAGACGCCTTCAATGGGACTCATTCCCACTAATGGAAAATTAGTCATGCTCTACTTTTTGGGAATTTGAAATCTTTGATCTGTACTCCAACACCTGCACTTTCTTCCCAATTTGTGTTCTGAATCAGGATCTATGAAAATACATGTAAAACAAAATATAACTTGATTTATTAATGGGGGGTTTTCCTTTTTCAAAACCCTATTTTGGTAATTAAACCTTGAAAGAAACAATGGAATGTGCATAAAAACCATAGCCTTAAGTGTGTTAAAGATTAGGAAATCTAAGATATGATTCAATCCTATTCTAATGTGGAAGAATATGATGCAATAATGGAAATGCAAGATGAATAACTCACTTGTGATGATCTCCAATCACCCCAATTTAACTCTAATGATGTTTGTACCTTCCTTATGCTGAATGTAGAGTGACAATGGAAGATGGAATCACTTAGGAAACAAGTCTTTATGATTAGCTTAATGGCTAGTTGCATCTCCCCAACCTAGAATCCGTCATGATTCACCATAAGCATCCATGATCAACCCTTGACAATGCTAGATCTTGATAGAAAGTGAGATTAAATACCTACAAAATACTCTAATGATGCTCCAATGCTTCAACTTTTCTTGCTTTTGAAATTAGAATGCTCTTGTGAAAGATTGCTTGAAGACTCTTGATGCTTGATGCTTGCTCAAAGTGCTTAAAGATGATGAAAATGACTTAGAAGCTTACTTTTATAGGCATTATCATCTAATTGACTATTATTTAGATCTCAAATTCCAAAATTTACCAAAAAAATGAATTAAATTGATAAATTCCCACTCAAATTTGAGAAAGACCCCAAATGGGACTCATTTGCCACCCTTGGCGGATGGGTCCCACCAAAGGGGACTCATTCACCCAAGGTGGTGAATGAATCACACCTAAGGTTTTTGAGGTGGTTTTTCAAGTTTTAAATGTTTTAAATGCTTTTAGTTGGGATTTAAGTGCTTTATATGATTTTTGAGTGGAATGAGCCTTGAGATCCAAAATAATGGGTCCGAGGGGCCTATAAATGATTATTAAAAGGGTAACTAATGCAAGGGTGCTCAAGATGGGTCCAAATTAGACAAAGGATTGTAATATCTCCAAGAAGGGAATGGAATTTTGGTGGTAACATTTAGCCCCCACTTTAGAACCTATATGACTCTACATGCTTATGTAAGCTAAAGTACTCTAAATAGTACACTTTATTTTATAAAAGGACATTCATTCAAAAGATGAGAGAATGGAACCCCCAATGTAGTTATTTGCAAAACCATAACATTAGGAATTGCATCCTACAACATGAATTCATTAGTTTTTTAAAAAATCATCTTTTGTAACTATTAGAAATCAAATTTGAGGGTAGATGTATGGCCCCCCTTAATTTCACTTGCTTTATAGAGGTGGAATCAAGGTATCTATCTAACCACATTGAATAGGGAAAGTCATATCATAGCAAATTTCCAATTACCATGCCACATTATGGTAGATGATTGATGATGTTGGGAGTGGAATCATGATTCCAATGCAACAAACGATGCCAAAAGCAGAGCTCTCTAGCACCCATTATGTTTATTTGAATGGCAATCACTTTTAAACTCTAATATGGTAAAAACCCTAGTTTTAACCTACATAAGAGTAAAAAATGAAGTAAATTCTAACTTACTTTTTCATTTACCTTTTTGTAGCTTGAGAGTGATTGGATAATAGTGCAGGATGTTAAGAAAATGAGACTACAAGCCCATGAGACTAGACGTGCTATGAGACTGGGTGGCACATGACGAGCATCATCATGAGGTGAGTCAATTTTTTCTACCTTTGCTTTGTATTTACACAATTATTTGATGATTTTTATGCATTTCTAGGTTAATTTAGGGCCCTAGAAATTTTTTTTGCAAAGTGTCCCCTTTTTTCATGAAGTGTTCCAATTTTTCGCAAAGTGTCTCTTTTGTTTGTGAAGTGTCCCACCTTTTCACAAAGCATTCCATTTCTTCACAAAGTGTCCCAAAAGGGGATAAAGTGTCTACGGCCTTTGGGAAAGAAAACTAGAGTGAATTTAGTACACTTTTATGATGATTGATGTGGAAATTGAAGATTTTAGACTGCTTATAGGAGATATTTTTTTCTTTATTGATAGGTACCCACCCATTCACGTAAGTGTCTAGGTGGCAGGAAAGCTTAGCTTTCTCAAAGACTTAGCTCCCACACTTTCAGTGGATGACATAGAGCTATTACAAGATGTAGGGATATAATGGGTGTACCTCATGCCCCCCATGAGGTACCATGATGCAATGTTGATGGCATTATCCAAGTGCTAGGATTCTAACACACGACCATGCTAAAGGATGTCCACCGCATACTCTAAGTTCCTATTCGGGGTGAGCAAGTGTACTTTTGAGCAGATCGTACATTCCATTAGAGGAAGGATGACATGCATTATTTTCTAAATGGACCAGTGCATGATGAGCGAGTGAGGGAATAGATTGATCTGGTGATGCTATTATATTCATGAGCCCCAGTGCTAAGATATATTATGATGCATACAGTTGCACTAGTACTCATCCCTAATGGGTGGGGAGTGCACCTCGAGGGAGGACTAGTACACATAATACAAGGGATGGTAGAGCATCAAACAATATATGCCTAAGGGAATTGTATCCTAGCACACTTATAGTATAATATTGGATGGTTTATCTTTTGAGAGGTGGATAACATGGTCCACTATACACTTCTACAGGTTTGGTGCCTTGATCATATCACTTGTATCAAACGTATCAGTTTCCCATGTGTGATAGCCTTGGGGTATCCTCAGGCTTTTAGTTATCCTCCATGGTGGTTTTGACAGTATGGAGACTTACACTTTTGTAGAGTATGATTTGACTGACTAGAAGAGGATGAGATCCTTTGGAGACCTTATCAACTTGTGCTTCAATGGTTAGATCACACTCGATAGATAAGGAGGCTACAGCTGGATAGATTTTTAATTGGAAGACATGATTGCATAGTACATCCTTTGTACAACGATTGGGTCATGCAACAATTTGGGAAGATCTAGACACCACCAATGGAATGACCCTTCTTCAAGAGGTCAGGGTGGAGTGTATGGAGACCTGTTGATAGAGCACAATTCATTGCAAATGATGTTGTCTATAGTGACTCTGAATAATCAGATCACGATATTCCTCTAGTCTCTAACACTGATGACGTCAATGCCACAGATGATTATGATGAGTGGTGGACAGTATCATTACTAGCTCCTATATTAACCATGGATGAGGTGATAGGAGATTTAGGACCATTGCTAGATGAGGGAGATGAGGTAGAGAGTAGGGCTAAGGAGATGTGCTATAGGGCTACAAACATATTTATAGATGTGATAGATGAGGAGTATGATGAGAATTCAGATCCTGATTATGATAGCCATGATGGAGGGGATGAGGATGATGACGAGGAGGAGGATAAACCCATGAGAAGGGGTGATGAGGTAGTAGCTAAGGATCCAATAGGACATGAGTGGGTAGAGCCTTCATCCATTCATATGACTAGATCACGAGCATCAACTACAATAGGCACTAGTATCCATCATCGTGGAGGGCCTAGCGCATCGTGCATGCCCCTTGCATAGGACGAGGTTGATGTTTCACAACCTACTAGAGATATAGGTGATGATATTTTATTTATTCATGTACTTTGTGTTTATGTTTATGTTGTATATATATATCATGATGTGTATTGATCTTTTTATTATTTCTATCTTGCAAGAGTTGTGAGATATTTTTGAGATCTCTATCAACAAGCAGCTACAAAGATAGTTCTTGCATCAGTCAACGATGAGGCCACAGACTCGGACTATATTCCCCCACCGATTGTGGATCATGATCCAGAGCCATTCAGGCCATTCATGATACTACGAGTGGCATATGAGAGTTTGAGGAGGCGAGTCCACCAAGCCGATGCTACACCAGAGGCACAATCATCTCAGACCCCAACAAATTTTGAGAGACTAGAGTTAGCAATAGCCCTATTATAGGTGGAGAGAGATTTGACAGCAGGAGCACATCGAGAGGCCCTTGGACAGATACAGAGCTTAGAGTTTTCTCTCAAATTCAATGGATCATGATTATGATCACACACCACCATCTCCCAATGTATTGCTAGTGGACCAGTGTGAGTACCAAATCCCAAGGGATCTAGCAGTCATAGACCTCAGTGATATTGTATATATTGATGACATGTACCCAAAACTTTGATATATATATAAGCATTTGATGTTATATTACTTATCTTTATGTGTTGAATGTTAAATGACAATGTGATTAATTAAATAACCTTTGTAAGATTACTTAATGAATATCTTCATGATTTAACATGTTTGATGTGATCTAATTAAAACATATTACAATTTATCTTAGATGCAACATTGTGATTAAGTATTTTATACTAAATTAAATGCACCTATGATCTAACATTAAATGCATATAAGGATCTAACCTAACATAGCATATAAGATAAACTTGAATAGCATGAAACCTAAAGTCATTATAAAATTTAAATAATCACTTTAGTACTCAAGACACACACATAACTATTTTTCAAGAATGAAGCAATGAGAAAGTGTATAGGATATAATACGATAGATCTAATAACACTACTTTATCATGCATAATATTCAAAGGATTAGACATAATACTGAAGCAAATGTGTAGCATTGATAGGTTCTTTGAGGGTTGTTCCATCTAGCTCTATTAACGTGTATGCATCATACCCAAATTTTTTGTTGATTATGTAAGGTCCTAATCAATTAGGACTAAACTTCCCTTTTTCATTCGAGTCAACATTTGTGTTGCATTGATTTATAGATAAGACTAAATCACCTTTTTTGAATGTGTGAGGGATGACATTATGATTGTAAATTTCTTGTCTTCTTTTCTAATAGGCTTTTAGATGCTCCAAAGTGTTGATGTGTTGTTCATTGAGCATTTCAAGTTGATGCAATTTTTGTTTTTTATATTTTTCGTCCTCAATAAGTCCTCGAAGAGAGATTCTTAATGTAGGAATCTCTAGCTCCAAGGGAATTATTTCCTCACTTCCATAGACAATATTATAAGGTGTATTTCCTGTGGATGACTTGACACTTGTGCGATAGGCCCATACTACATATTACAATTGTGTGTGTCAATCCTTATGATGGTTGTTAATAATTTTCTTTAGAATTTGTTCAATTACCTTATTAGTTGATTTGGCTTGGTCATTAGATTGTGGGTAGTAAGGTGTCAAAAATAATTGTTGTATGTTAAATGTCTCTAAGAATTTCTTCATTTTATTATTCTTAAATGGTGTACCATTATCATAGACTAACATGGAAGGAAGTCCAAAGTGAGAAATATTGTCCTCCAATATGAAGCAACATATTACATCAGCTATTGTTGATCGAAGGGGAATGGCTTCTACCCATTTTTTGAATTAATATATTGCAGTGATTATAAATGTATGTCTGGTGGAAGAAGGGGGTGATATCTTTCCTATGATATGTAAGCCCCAAACCACAAAGGGCTATATTAGGACTTGAGCTCAAAATTCATAAGAAGTGTGGATTAGATTGCTATGCTCTTGAAATTTGTGGCATTTTTTTACATATTCAAAGCAATCTTGTTCCATCTATCTCTAATAGTATCCAATGTGGATAAGTTTTTGAACCAATATTTTTCCTCCAAAATGGCCACAACAAGCACCTGTAAACTTGTTCAAGTGTTGTGGCTATCTCAAATTTTTTTAGAAATCTAAGTAAGAGACCATAGAATGATCTTTGATACAACACATCGACAAGAATTATATACTTAGATACAATCTTTCGTAAGTCAGCTCAGATGTTTTTGGTTGTCTACTCAAGTAAGGTACCATGTTTCAAATAGTTAAATATTGTAGCATACCATTCATTTGAGTCTTCCTCAGTTGTTAACACTTCTTCTAATTTATCATCGATTGAAGTTTTCATTATTAGATGAGCAATGAATGTGAAATATTTTGAAGGATCCTAAGGTGATATAAGAGAGGTTGCACTTGCCATTGCATCCACATGCCAATTATCTTTTCATGGGATGTCAATGGTAAATGATTCAAACTTTTCTAACAAATTCATTGTGAGATCCTTGTATTTTGATAATTTTTCATGCTTTTATTGGTATGTTCCATTTACTTTTTTGATTACTAATTGAAAATCACCAAAGATCTTAATATATTTTATACCCAGGATTAAACCAACATGTAATCTGGCTAGTAAAGCTTCATATTCAATAGTGTTGTTTGTACACACAAATTTTAATCGATACAACAATGGAATGGGCTTTCCTTTGGGAGGCACTAGTATAACCCTAGCATCAGATCCTGTTCTACTCTTAGAGCCATCAAAGTATAATTCCCATGTATTAAGTTCAATTGTCAAAAAAATATCTCGAAAAGAGTGATTGCTAGGTAATGTCAAAGGGGAAGGAGCATCAGCCAAGTGTTTGGTGAAGGTTTGGCCTTTAATTTCTTTTTGTGAAATAAAATTAAGGTCAGACTCAGTCAACAACATCACCCACTTAGCTAGGCATCTTGATAAATATGTTTTATTAAAGAGGTGTTTGAAAGGGTCAAATTTTGTCATCACTTATATTTATGCATTCAATAAATAATGTCACAACTTACTAGTAGCGAATACAAGGGCCAAACAATGTTTTTTGATTGTTGTGTATAGTTTCTCATAATCTATCAAGGTTCGAGGTATGTGCAAGATCATGATGGGCAGAAAGGTGGCAATATGATGGGTATGTGGCTGACAATTTTTTTTTTACCCAAAATTGATGAAATGAAAAAGATTTTTAAAGGAGATTCTCAGCTTTCCACCAATATAAATTATTCTTTACTTTGATTTAATAAGTAATTATTATTCATTTTCTATTCAAATTAAGACTAAAGTCCTAATTGATAGACTAATTGAAAAACATCTATAGCTTTCAAACGGTATCACATTTTTTGAATCCAAAACATGTGTCACATTCTATGCTTCACATACTATAGGATTAAAATAGAAAAATTGAATTTCATGAAGTTTTGACCAAATTAAGGTGGTTAGACATACAATTTTTTTTTATGTTTTTTAAAAAATTTAATAAAAAATTCATAATTAATTATTTACTTGGAAAAAATTACAAAAAAATATGCATCACATTGGGACATGAGTCCTCTACTTATATCTAAAATCTTATAAAAAATATTATCATTTTATTGTGGTTAGGTGGTTAGACAAACACCTACTTATTTTTTCCTGAAATTTAAGTACTACTACATTGAAATTTCAAATTTTCACCAAATAGATTTTTTTTTAAAACAAACCTACTAGTTTAGAAAATAAATTCAATTTCCTAAAGATTCTATTCTTACATATTTTTGAAATAATATAGATAACTTATTCAAATTTTTACGTCAAGTTTCCTAACTCTGATTTTTCTTATTTTTTTGCCACTTAAGGGCCTATTTTTTCCATAATGATCTTGCACATACCCTTCGACTAATGTAATAGGCCAAATGCTTTTTATCATTTTTGTCTTTCTGAACCAATAATGCTATGAGAGCATGGGCTGATGCAGCTATATAAAGTATGAACGTTCTGCTTAGCATAGTGGGTTGTAGAATGGGAGTTGCAAGGTATTCCTTCAAACTCTCAAAATCCTATTTACAATCCTCATTCCAATCAAAGTGCACATCCTTTTTGAGAAGATGTGTGAAAGGTAATGTTCGATTGGCTAAGGATATAATAAAACAATGGATGTCTTGAATTCTTCCTTGTAAGGTACACAATTGAGAAATATTTTTATGAGGTGGGTATGTGCAGGATCATGATGGGCCAAAAAGTGGCAATATGATGGGTATGTGGCTGATGAATTTTTTTTTACCCAAAATTGATGAAACAAAAAGGGTTTTTAAAGGATATGCTCAACTTTCCACCAATATAAATTATACTTTACTTTGAATTTAATAATTATTTATTATTCATTTTCTATTCAAATTACGACTAAAGTCTTGATCGATAGACTGATTGAAAAACACTTATAGCTTTCAAATGGTATCACATTTTTTGAATCCAAAACATGCATCACATTCTATGCTTCACATACAATAGGATTAAAAAAGAAAAAATGAATTTCATGAATTTTCACCAATTTAAGGTGGTCAGACATACAAGTTTTTTATATTTTTTAAAAGTTGTAATAAAAAATTCATAATTAATTTTTTACTTGGAAAAAAATTACAAAAAAATATGCATCACATTGGGACACGAGTCCTCTACTTATATCTAAAATATTATAAAAAAATATTATCATTTTATTGTGGTTAGGGTGGTCAGATAGACACCTATTTCTTATTTTTTCCCTAAATTTAAGTACTACTACATTGAAATTTCAAATTTTTACCAAATAGATTTCTTTTTAAAAAAAAGAACCTTGTAATTTAGAAACTACATTCAATTTTCTACATATTCTATTCTAACATATTTTTGAAATAATATAGATAACTTATTCAAAATTTTAAGTCAATTTTCTTATCTCTAATTTTTTTTATTTTTTTGCTACTTAAGGGCCTATTTCTTCCATGATGATCCTGCACATACCCAGGTGGCATATTGATGATAGCATCAATCTTCTTTGTGTCTAGCTCAATGCCTCTATGAGATATGATAAACTCTAAAAAATTTCCACAATCTACCCCAAAGACACACTTTTTTGGATTCAATCTCATGTATTTTCACATCTACTCAAAGATCTTTCGAAAGACACTCACATTGTCTTATCTTTTTAAAGATTTAGCTAGAAGTTCATCAACATAATCGTCCAAAATCTTATTTATGTAGTCGTGGAATATCAATGTCATAGCTCTTTGATATGTTTCACCTACATTCTTTAATCCAAAAGGCATCATAACCCAACAAAATGTTCCCAAAATTGTTGTGAATGTTGTCTTATATTGATCTTGAGTGTTGATAAATATTTGATTGTATCTAGAAAATCCATCCATGAATGACAACAAAGCATGTCTTGAAATTGAATCCACTATCATATCTATATTGGGAAGGGGAAAATCATCTTTTAAAGAGGCTTTATTCAAGTCATGAAATTCCATACACATCCTAATATGATTTTCTGGCTTTGCAATTGTGAAAATATTTGAGATCCAAGGAGAATAATCTATAGGTTGTATGAAACCAGTGTCAAGGAGTTTTTCAAGTTCACCTTTAACAAGCATGGCTATTTTAGGGTTCATCTTTCATATGTTTTGTCAAACATGATTAGCATTTTCAACAAGGACAATGTTGTTTGTTACTATCTTGAGATTAATTCTTGGCATATTTGAATATTTCCAAGAAAAAAGTTCAAGAAAGTCATGAAGAAAGGTTGCAATATCCTCTTGTTCTTCAGCATTGAGGGACTTCCCTATCTTAATGATTTTCTCTTTATCATTTATTTCCATTGGTATATCAATTGTATCTCCTAAAGGAAGTGCATTAGACTTTGAAAATTTAGGGTCATATTGTCCATACTTATGCCTTTCTCATTATTTTCACCTTTTGCATCTTTTTCTTGGTACTAATCATAGCACATGTAACCATTTTCTTTGGAGGAGTAGAGGATGACTTATCATAAATACCTAACATTTTATTCAAGGCTTCATCACTTTCAAAATACTCCCATGGCGGTGGTAAATCCATATCAAGCAATTCAGGGTGCTTCATGGTGAGATTGATTCTTCACTTTCATGTGACAGTGTTGATGTTTAGTGATGGTCTTTTGTTTGATTTTTTTGTCTTAGGAAAACAATACCCTAAAATATTCTTTGTCTCGTGCATGTTAGGTTATATAGGAACTCAAATTCCTTGTTCTTTCTTTCCATGACCTCTACCACTATATCCCAGTTGTTTCACAAGATCATAACCTCTCCGATAAAGTTTTTCCATTTCTTTCGACTTTGGTGGATGTTGATAATCTATCTCATCAAAGTTAGTTGTGTAACTTGTATTTTCTTCCAAAGTGGATGAGGTATTGGTTGTTCTTGTTTTTCATTCTCCTTTCTTGTGATTATATACTCTCCCATAAAGGAAGGTGTGAATTCCAAAGAACCCTAATCATTACCTGATAATTTGGACACTATTTCTTCTTCTTACTTGTCAACATCTATAGGTTCTATGTGGGATGTTGGAATCAATGTACTTAGAGGACTTGTTATTCCTTTTTCAAGTTGTAGGAAAATTTCTAGCTCGAGGTCTATTTCAACTTGGTATACCTTGTTATAGACATATTTCATGATACGATGAAGGGTTGAAGGCACTACATGCATTTCATGAATCCATGGTCTTCCCAAAAGAAGATTGTATGAAAGGTCATGAGGCATGACATGAATAGGAGTTTGTAAGGTAGCCTTTCCAAATGTAATAGGTAAGGTAATCACACTGAGTAATTGCTTGGTGACATTGTCAAATCCTCTAATCGATAGAGAGTCAGATTCAATTTTTGGTTTATCTACATGAAATTTTTTTGAGAGCTTTACATTGCAGACATTAAGGGTTGAGCCATTATTAAAAAGGGTCCTTTTGATTCCTATTCTATTTTTGATATAAGAGGGATTCACTGCAAATGAGTGTCTCCTTTCTCAAGAGATCACTAGGGAATGAACTTCCCTTATACACCTCAAAATAATAGATTAACAAAATAGTAAAAAACTAAGATTTAATTATACTTTAGGAAAAATTATCAGAGATCCCGAGGGAGCAAAACGAAAATATTCCTATCTCAAAAGAGGGAGCTTTTGTCTAGAATATGTCAACAAATTTTTAGGATTCCAACACAATGCACTTTCATCTGGAAGACATGCTGGCATCCTATGCAATAGAGAACTCAGGAACATCAATGGACAAAAACAAATTCTACTTCTAAACTCAAGAATAATCAATATGGGATTATTTAACTGATCAAGAAACTAAAAACTTAAATGAACACAAGGATGCTTGCAGAAAACTTACCTTTCTCTAAGCGTTTGAATCTTCACTCCAAGCTCCTTCTCGTGACCTACACACAAAAGACCAAGGAGAAAGTTGTTGGGTGGCTCTATAGGGGCCTGCCTTAGTTAGACCCCACTTTGGTGTTCCCACCTCCATGAATAGCCAAGTTGGAAAGGAATGCTAAAGAAGTAAACAAAGTGTGTGATGAAAGAAAAACCCACTCAGGAGTAGAACAAGCACCACGATAAGCATGTGGTGAAAGGAATACTCGCTCAGGAGTAGAACCCGCACCACAATATAGTAAACAAATGAGTATGAAAGGAAAGTGAAAGGAAGAGAGAAAGAGAGAGTGTTACCCACGGGACAAGGCCCTCTTTGGAGCACATGGATGAACCACTGAGTGCTTGCTTTAGAGTTGTTGCTACTGTTGGGAGGACCTCATTTTGGCATGGCTTCACTTATGAGGGCACTGCTATCAAAAGTGAAAAGATCTCAAAACTTGGAGCAAGCAGAGAGAGAGAGAGCTAGTGTGATGTCTTCCAACCCCCAAATGAGACTCAAAAGGGGTTTTTAATGCTTGCAAGGGTGGAAAAAAGTTGTTACTTTTGAAATGTAACTTTCAAGACACATGTCTCAAGAGTAAGTGTTCTAGATTCCACATTTTGAACTCAGGAAACCAACAGGATGCTAGTGTGCCATGCAGATGTCTACATGTCGTGCATTCATCCAGAACCTATATTCTTGGAAAATGGATCGCTAGGCTTCTGTTGCTTAGCCACTTTTCCACATGGAGCTAGAATTGCAAAATTTTGACCCATGGGATTTTGTCATTAATATCTCAAGGTGTCATAAATGCTAGGAAAAAATGCCAAAATGTGGAATTTCTCCTAGGTGCAATTCTATGACATTACATTTTCCCCCACTTTAGTGGGCTTGATTTCGTAAAAATCAACCCCACTAAAGTAGAAAGGAAAATTTTCATCAAAAATTTTGAATTATAGATTTTCATGTCAATAGAGAGAGACCATAGTGGCCACTAAAGTCGAGCTAACCAGTATTAAGGTGCCCCCAACATCAAAGCTCAACAAATAGCATTAGATCAGTCATGAAAAATTGTTGAGAGCATTAACCTCTAAAACTCAAATTTTGGGTTAACTTCAAAATTTTAGAGGAAAGCTAGTACAGAGAGAGGAATGATCAAGAAAAAGGTGGTCGATTTGGAAGAAAAATATGATCAAGAGACAAAGTTATTCCCCCTCCTGATTTTTCCCCCAGCTTGGTGGGGAAAATTCTGGAGAAACTAGGGAGCCACAAAATATAGGAAAACTAGGCCTCAAGGGGTCTATATATACCTAGGTGGGCCACTAGAAGGGTTGTTTTCACTATTTAGTGCAAACAAATTGTTAGCTTTTGTGAGAGAAAAGCCAATAAAATGTTGAGCAAGAGAGAGTACTAGAATCTGAGGTTAGAGAAGCTACGCTGGGACATCGCTGAGGGTCATGAGGTGGACTAGGTAGGCAACAAATTTTTGTTTGCTGTGATTTTTAATGTATTTTTAAGAATTTTCTCGTTGACGATGTGTGCAAGCGTCTTTTTTCTGCACCCTCATCCAAAACTTGCACTGTCATCCTCAATGAGCACTATAATCTTATATACGTGCTATCATCTTGAAGTTGTGTTTTCATCCTCGAGGCAATCATGGTGGTTAGGGGACATATGCACAGCGTGTAGATATCTGCACATCACGCATAAGTCCTACTTATTTTTCTTGGTTTTGATGCAAAATATTAATGTTCTGACCTAAATTTTTATTACTTTTTGTAGGAGTACTCAGAGATTAGAGAGAATCTGGGAGGGTGAGCATTTTGGCTTGTTCATGAGTAGAGGGACAACCTATCAGTTGATGAGGTTACACTCTTAGATTAGGTCAATCTCTAGCACGTATTCACCATTCTAGAGATGAGATATCATGAGTGGATGCGGATGTCACTTATGGAGCAGTGGGATGCCACTACATCATCTTTCCATCTACCATGTGGAGAGATGACCATTACAATCAAATACATATATCGGATCCTTGGGCTACCCATCCACGGATGGTGGGTGGCTCTCAATAATACACAATCAGCATAGGAGCAGTTAGAGGGTGTCTTCTACTACATAGGGAGGATGGACACCAATGATGACATGAGCCATATCTATGCACATTGGTATAACCATGTGAGGACCACTGCACCATTGATCTGTCGAGTCATGGTCATGACCATCACTTTTTGAATCATGATTGATGGGTGAGGCTCACACCTATATGGGGGCCTTTTCCATACTATTAGAGAGATGGTGGAGAACATGACCATTTTTTCCTAAGGGTGTAGCACGCTAGTGTACCTCTACCAGGAGTTGTGTCAGTACATACACTATGAGTACAATAGCCTCACAACATGCACTCTTTTGTAGGTGTGGGCCTTTGCCCACATCATGTGCATCCGACCAATCATTTTTCCCCAGCAATGGTCATATTGGATCCTCATGGGCCACTGGTATGATATGATGGTCTAGTGGAGATTTGGAGATCTACATTTTTGGCATTTATAGTTTGACACTCTCACTATGGATGGGGTCTGATAGAGACCCTACTAATTTTTCAAGTGGGTGGATGATAGTAGGTTCCTAAGGAACCTATAGTGGGATCATTTTTTGATTGGACAGAGGGATTTTATCATAGTACCCTATTACTAGAGTCAGGTCATGTAGAAGCATGGCTAACCATAGACCATATTGATAGACATGCCCACATACACCAGGGCCCATAGGAGTGCGGTAAGGGTTGGGGATTTCCCTCACCCCACTATTACATATATTTTCCCCTTAGATGATGATGAACTTGACCATGATATGCTACCTATATCTATGGTGGATAGTTTCGGGGTAGTAGTTGACTTCACATGGTGGTAGGAGAGGCATCAACTAGCTACTCCTTTGTTCATCAAGGATGCTCCAAGAGGGGATCTTGGTTTACAAGAGGAATTTCCCTCCTAGCCATTGTAGGAAAGAAGGAGAGGTCGACAGTAGGTTGGGGAGGAGGAGGAGGTAACACAAGAGGAGGCAACACCACCACAGCCAAGGAGGTGAAGGAGGTCTGATCCCCCACCAGCTACACCAGTCTCTATGGTACCACTTGCTTCTACTACATCCACAGTGCTAGCAACACCAAGAGCAATCACTGATGTTGGTGGTGCAGGTCCTAGCACTGATCCTCACCCTGATCTAACATGGTAGCCAGGGGACCCAAGTATACATGATACGTTTATGTTTCTGTAATTTCAATTTTTTGCTTGTGATATATGTATCTATATGTTTCATGCGATACTAATACCTTTTTCTTTCTTTGTGGTTGTAGAGGATGTGCAAGGATGGGCTAGGCTCATAGTTTAGTGTATTTCAGAGGTTGTGCCTACTGTGCCAATCCAAGGATCGGTCCTCAAGACTTACTGGCTAGCATCTACAAGATTTCATGCCCCCACCTTAAAGTCAATTGCATGTTTGAGGGCCGTTTACAAGGAGTGGGGTGTGGAGATCATCTAGCTTACTATAGAGCTAACGACTATGCGAGGGTAGTGCGACCAGATGTTGAGGGAGTTGTGGATGGAACTCGCCAAGCGAGACATTCCAATGAGGAGGGTTGATGCTGCTGAGCAAGCACATGACACCCTTCAAAGCTATCTTGATGACCTTGACAGGAAGTCAATAACTGTGAGCCTAGTAGATGTTCAGTGATTGTAGGACCAGCTAAGGTAGGTGGAGCTGACAATATACTCTCTATAGGGGGAGATCAGGAGGATGCAGGCAGCTTTGTTTGTATCATGCTCCCATCATTAGCACTCCATGACCACCACTTAGCCCCTCCCCAAGGTTGTAGAGCATCCACCAAAGCCAGAGGGCTCTGGGAGCCATGCACCATAATGACCAGGGACATCATCATCAACTTTGCATATCATTTTTCTAACTAGATACATATACATACATACATACTTGTAGATGTTTTGTATAGACACATATTGAATAGCCACTCATTTTTTATAGCAGTGGCCCGATACATGTTTATGACATTGGATATGTACATTGCACACACACACACACATATATATGGATACATCGACTCTGATCTCATGGAATTGTTTCATTTGGATGTGTATGCTCTTTATCTTTTATGCATATTTATGTTATAGATGTTACATTCTCATGTGGATGTATGCCTACATTAGATGCTAATATGATTTAATAAACACACACAGTTATATGTTAATTAAATACAATGATGATCTAATGGTTTTAATAGATGTAAAGTGATGCATGGACACACACACACACGTGTTCATTCACAACACAAAAAAATTCATAATGCATTAATGAATAATGTTATCATATGTAGTGCTACTTCCCTTCTATAGGGAGAACACCACATAGATGACACATGGAATGCTATGCATAGTATCGATGAACACACATCGCATTAATGAGCTATTTTAAAGGAATTCCATCCATATATGATAATCCATAGGCCCTTGAACCATACACGAAGATCACAATGTAAGGGCCTAACTAGTTAGGACTGAATTTTCCTTTCTGATTGGGCGGCACATTTACATTTCTCTGGTTTTCACAGAGAACCAAATCTCCTTGTTAAAAGTTTCTAGGAAGCACATTTTGGTTGTATTGTCTAGATAACCACCATTGATAAGCTTTAAGATGTTTGAGGGCTCGCAAACGACGCTTATCGAGCATCTCTAGCTGATGCAAATGGTTAACTCAATAGGTCTAATTATCAATTATCCTCTTAAGGGAAACCCATATAGACAAAATCTCCAACTCCAAATGAATGATGGCTTTGACACCATACACAAGTTTGTAGGACATTTTTCTCATAGTCTTACAAACACTCATGTGATAGGCCCATAAAGCATACATCAATTGAATGTGTCAATCTTTACCTTGTTTATTAACTATCTTATGGAGAATAATTTCAAGATTTTTGTTAGTCATTTTTGCTTGACTGTTAGATTGTGGATAGTATGGTGTGGAAAACCTATGTTGAATATGGAATTTCTCAAGGAACTGCTTCACTTCCTTGTTCTTAAATGGTGTACCATCATCAAAAACACCCATAGCAGGAAATCTAAATCAAGAGATGATGTTAATGAGGAAACTACAAATAGGTTCAACATTCATGGATTAGAGTGGGATAACCTCGACCCACTTCATGAAGTAATATGTAGTGGTAATGATAAAGGTATGTCCCTTAGAAGAGGGAGGTGATATCTTTACAATAATATCCAAACCCCATTTAGTGAATGAACATGGGGAAGTTTAATTTTGTAACACATGTGTAGGTGCATGAATAAGATGACTATGTTGCTAACATTGAGGGAACTTTTGAATAAAATCAAAGGAATCTTGTTCCATCATTTTCCAATAGTACCCCATGTGTATCAGTCTTCTTGCCAATGATCTACCACCAAAGTGTCCACTCCCAAATCCCACATGGGCTTCCCTAAGGGAGAGGGGTATCTCCTCTTTTGTAAGACACCTGAGAAGTAAGCCATTATAGGCTTTCTTATAAAGGATGTCAGATAGGATAACATAGTGAACTAAAATATTTCTTATACGAGTGTGATCATTCTTTGTTGCATCCTTAGGGAAGTTCTGAGTCTTTAGATAGTTAAAGATATTAGAAAACCATTCTCTAGAGTCCACATGGGAACACATAGGGTGCTTGGCTTTAGGTTCTTTAGGAACTGCAGGGGCTCATAGGACCTAGACCACAAAGTGATATTTTTTCATATCTTTCTCTGAAGTTACCAAGGAAGTAGTGCTTGCCATGGCATCAACATGTTTATTTTCTCTCCTAGGGACACTATCTAGTGTGAAAGAAGAGAATTGTTTAAGTAAGGACAAGGCAAGGTCCTGATACCATGACAACTTACTTTCCTTGGCTTGATAGGTTCTCATTATCTCATTCACTATAAGTGTGGAGTCACCTAGGATATGAAGATGTTTGATTTTTAGTGCAATCATGGCACGTAAGGCAACAACGAGGGATTTATACTCAATGGTGTTATTTGTACAAGGAAAATCTAGTTAGAAGGATAGGGGAACTAGTTTACCTTTGGGGGATATTAGAACCACACCCACTCTGGAACTAGTTTGACACCTAGATCTGTCAAAATACAATTTCCATTCAAGGTCATGATTAATTACAAAGATGTTTTCATTAAGAAACAAATCCAAGATAGGGAAGGAGCGAGATGAGGGAGCATCTTCCAGCTGATCCGCAACTACTTGACCCTTTATTGACTTCTAAGTAACAAAATTTATGTTGAACTCAGAAAGTAACATAACCCACTTTGCTAGTCTCCCTGCCAGGTCAGTGCCAGAAAATAGATGTCTTAAAATATCTACTTTTAATGACATGTGTTTCAACATGGAGGAGATAGTGCCTCAACTTCTATGTAGCGAAGATGAGAGCAAGGAATTTTTTCTCCATGGAGGAATAATAGGTTTCATAGTCAACTAGGACGTTGCTAATATAGTAGACCACTCTTTCCTTCCTAGTGTCATCATATTGAGCTAAAAGAGCTGCCAAAGCATATGGTGATGCAACAAGGTAAAGCAAGAAGGGCCTATCTTGCATAGCTGACATCAAGATGAGAGGATTGGCCAAGTAGGCTTTGATTGAATCAAAGGATATTTGACATTCCTCATCCCATATGAAGTGAACATCCTTTCTCAATAAGTGAGTGAAAGGAAGGGTACGATCAGCCAACTGAGATATAAATCTATGAATCACTTGAATCTTCCCTTGTAAGCTTTGTAAATTAGTGATATTCCTTGGTGGAGGCATGTTAACGATGGAATCAATCTTATTAGTTTCAACTTCAGTCCCATGATGAGAAACTATAAACCCTAGAAGCTTCCTGGCATCAACACTGAAGACACACTTATGGGGGTTTAGTCTCATCCTACAGAGTTGAAGCCTTTCAAAGATACAATTAAGGTTCTTCATGTGATATTAACAAGTTATCAACTTTGCTAATATGTCATCAACGTAATCTTTTAAGATCTTGTGGATGAAATCATGAAATATTAGGGTCATCACTCATTGGTAAGTAGCTCCCACATTCTTTAATCCAAAGGGCATGACCACGTAACAAAAAATACCGAAAAGGGGTGGTGAAGGTTGTCTTGTATTGATCATCTAGGTTAATATGAATCTAATTGTAACCTGAGAAGCCATCCATGAAAGAAAGTAATGCATGGCTTACAGTCGAGCCAACAATAATATCTATATTAGGTAGTGGAAAATTATCTTTAAGAGAAACCTTATTAAGGTCATGAAATTCGATAGATATGTGAATATGAATATTAGGCTTACTAACAGAAACTATATTCAAAATCCAATGGGAATAGTCAATAAGATGGATAAAGCCTACTTTCAATAGTTTCTCTATCTCAGTCTTGACCATCAATGCCACCTTGAGATTTATCTTTCAATTTTTTTGCTTAATAGGCTTGGCATCGGGACATAAGATGATATTGTGAACCACTATAGATTCATCAATAATAGGAATATCCTTGTATGTCCAAGAGAAGATGTTAGGATGGGAATGTAAGAGATCAAAGTGCTGATTTGCTTCTTCCGAATAGAGACATTTTCCAATCTTGATCACCTTTTATGAAGATTTAGGATAGATAGAAATTTCAATTGTATCTCCTTTAAGAAGGGAACTACAGTCTTTAGGATGAGATGGTGTAACATCATCACTTATGTTAGATAGAGGGTGCTCTTCATAAACACTAAAAATAGACCCTCCAAAATATGCTTGACTATGAAAGTGATATGGGAACCGTTTCATGCGATGATAGGAGGTAGTGGGGAACAAGAACCTAGAAATTCCTCTAGCACTTCATCCAAAGAGAAGACATTGAGAGGGACCTTCTCAGCCTACTACCCTTCCTCTATTAACTCAGGGTGAACCAGGTTCAGTGGCATGATAGAGATCATATTAATACTCCACCAAGGCTTTTGTTTAGACTATTCAATAGAGCATCCCAAACCTAGATAGTGTTGTCACGACTTGAACTAGATAGGGACTTGAATTCCTTGCTTGATAAACCCTAGGCCCTTCTACCCATCGCCATACTGAGAAGCAAGCTCATGTCCAAACCTGTAATGAGTTTTCAAAACCTCTCGAGGTGGTGGGTCCACGTAGAGTGTTTCATTCCAAAAATGGATGTCAAAGGTTTCTATGAGGGTACTTCCGCCTACCTTGTTAGGTTCACAAATGTTAATATTCTTTGTAAGAGGTGTATTATTTTCCTTAGCATAGGAAGGAGTGATCTCATGAATAGGATCACACCTCTTCTCTTCTGTAGGAGTATCATTTGTCTTAGTGTTGAGGGTACCTAGGAGGTCTATGCAAAAGTGGTTCACCTTATATTCTGCAACAAAGAACTCAGAGAAATTTAAGGAACCCCAATCATCTCCAAGGAAAGCATTAATTTGAGAAGTAGACTAGGGAGACTCAGGGTCTTCTGCTTTAGGTGGTTCTTTGTTTCCAATATTCACTTTGGGAACAACTTCCATAGAGGGTATCAATGAAGAACATACCATAGAATTGGTAGTCAAAGATGGAATGCAATTATTGAGAGTAGATATAATCAAAGCATGACCATAGGTAGCCAATTCACAGAGGTAAACACCTTCTGAATCTTCTTTAACTGTAACTACTCAATTATTTGCAATGAACTTCAAGGAACGGTGTAAAGTAGAAGTTACTGGACCCATAGCATGGATCCAAGCTCTCACTAAGAGGAGGTTATATGGTAAGGGGTTGGGAATCACATAAACTAACGTGGGTAAGGTAACAAGGCCTAGATTTAGAGGTAGAATTATCGTACCTAGAGCTTGGCAGCCAACGTTATCAAATCCACGAATGTATAAGGAGGAAGTTACTAAAGAAGATGAGTAAATTTTTATTTTAGGTAGTAGGTCTGCACCGCAAACTTTGAGAGCTGAACTGGTGTCAATGAGGGTGCGCCTAATATTGATTTTGTTAACATTGACTATAATCATCAAAGGCTCTACTTGCTTCTACACATCCAAAGTTAGGAGCCCTTGTAGGTGGAACGTGATATTCAGCGAATCCACATGAATATGAGCCAAAAATGCACTTTCATGGGCCTAGTGGAGGCAGTCAAGAGAATCTTTTGTAAAGCTTCCTGAAGCATCTCTTGATAAACCAAAGTGGTCTAAAGCAAGTCCCAAAGTGAGATCTTAGTCAGAGTAACACGAAGTTGCTCGACAAGATCATAATCGCCTGGTGCTTTGACCGTAGCTTTAGGTGCTAAAGGAAGGCTTGGCTAAGAAGGTGGTAAGGATGTAGGGGTAGATGGTTGTGATGTAGGTATAGTAGGTTGTTGATTCAAATTTTCTCTATTACTCCTTGTAGGATATCTATTTCTGACAGCGTTATAAGATGTAGAGTCCATAGCTTTCATGAACCTTTATTATAAGTCTAGTGAATTGCTACGATATGAAATCCCATAGACGGAAGGGTCTACCGGGGTCACATAGATGATGGGTTTCTTACTGCTCGGAGGAGTGACTAAGACCACCACCACATTTACTGATCGCTCAGCCGATCGAGAGGAGACTTGTTTAGGAGATTTATAGATAGGGGAGAGTGCTTCTAAGAAGTCATCTAGAGAATCCTCGAGCATATTGAAATCTTCCTCAGAAATTTCATTATCATGAACGTGCAACATTGCAAAGAAAAATCTGACGTTCATGTCATGTTCACCAAAATGTGATATAAGAGAGATTCACTACACACAGGTCTCTCATTTCTCGAAAGATCACCAGGGAACGAACTACCCTTATACACCTCAGAATAATAGATTAACAAAATATTAAAGAACTAAGATTTGATTATGCTTCAGGAAAAATTATCAGAGATCTTGAGGGAGAAAAACCAAAAGATTCATGTCTTAGCAGAGGGATATCTTGGCTAAAAGATGTCAATGCAGTTCTAGGACACCAACACGATGCACTATTGTCTAGAAGACAACTAGTGTCCTGAGCAATAAAGAACTTAGGAACTTCAACAGTCAAAAAAAAAATTCTACTTCTAAACTCAGGAATAATCCATATAGGATTATTTAACTAATCAGGAAACCAAAAACTAAAATGAACACAAGGATTATTGGAAAAAACTTACCTTTATCTAAATGTTTGAATCTTCACTCCAAGCTCCTTTCCATGACCTATATACAAAAGACCAAGGAGAAAGTTTTTGGGTGGCTGTGTAGGGGCTTGCCTCAGTTAGACCCTGCTTTGGTCTTCCCACCTCCATGAACAACCAAGTTGGAAAGGAATGCTAAAGAAGTAAACAAAGTGTGTGGTGAAAGAAAAACCTACTCAGGAGTAGAACCCACACCATGATAAGTGTGTGGTGAAATAAATTCTTGCTTAGGAGTATAACACACACCACAATATAGTAAACAAATGAGTATGAAAGGAAAGAAAAAGGAAGAGAGAAAGAGAGAGCATTACCCATGGGCCAAGGCCCTCTCTGGAGCACATAGACACATTGTTGAGTGGTTACTTGAGAGTCATTGCTGCTACTAGGAGGACCTCAGTCTGAGATGGCTTCACTTATGAGAGCACTACTATCAAAAGTGAAGAGATCTCAAACTTGGAACAAGTAGAGAGAACTAGTGTGATGTCTTCCAACCCCAAAATGAGAGACAAAAAGGTGTTTTTATGCTTGCAAGGGTGGAAAAGAGTCATTGCTTTTTGGAATGTAACCTACCAAGACACATGTCTCACTAGTTAGCGTTCCAAATTCCACATTTTGAACTTGGGAAATTGAAAAGATGCTAGCATGCCAGGAAGATGCATGTGTGTTGTGCATTTGTCCAGAGTCTATATTCTCAAAAAATGCATTTCTAGGCTTCTATTTCTTAGCCACTTGTCCACATGAAGCTAGAATCGTGAAATTCCAACCCATGGGATTTTTTCATTAATATCTCAAGGCATCATAAATTCTAGGAAAAAATGCCAAAATGTGGAATTTCCCCTAGGTGCAATTCTACGACATTACACTATTAAATTGTATTCCAAAGGAGGGAGCTCATGTTGGTGAAAAGTAATGTCTACATTAATTGTATTCATTCCTTGTATTAGAGTTGCCACATCATTTGCATTTGTACTAGGAGGAACCACTACTTGTTGTAAGGTTGTTTGAAGCATAGTGTGATAGTTTGGTGAATTTTGAATTAGGTCCCAAAGGGATATTTTTTGTAGGAGTATTCTTAAGTTGTTCAACGAGATCATAGTCCTTCCCACTATTTGAAGGAAAACGAGGAGCATTAGGAAATATAGGATTAGCCAAAGGGAAGGTTTTTGGGGTGGTTTGTTTTGGTTACAAATTATTTCTAGTGTTATATGTGTGAGCAACAGTATTTTGACTTGGTTGCTGCAAAAAATTATTCTTAGGTGGATAAAGGATGAACTCGGGCTTATTTTTATGTTGAGGCTTATGTGAAGGTGGGTAAAGGATAAGTTGAAGTTGAATCATGTTGACTTATTTTGTTTTTGGTTTCTCACAACAAGCCTTAGTGGATGGGCTTTGTGAGATGAAGCCTTCAAGGGCTTCATCTAACATGTCAAATTCATCACTACTAAAAGGCTTGGGGTTTAAGTTAACCTTGCTCGGTTTGGGATTTTCATAACAATCCTTAGTGGATGATCTTAGTGAGAGGAAGTCCTCAAGGGCTTCATCTAACTTGTCTAATTCATTGCTACTAAAAGGATTGGATGATATTATTTTTCTAAATTTAATCATTTTTTGAATTGTTTCTTTTGATTGTTTTATTTTTTTGTTTTCGTTTGTTAATGATACGATCTAAGTGAACTAGGAATTAATGCTAAAACTGAAAATTACAAAAATATAATGCTATCCATAATTGTCATGAATTTAAATTATAATGCTATTTCTAATGACTTCAATGTAACAAAAAGCAACTGAACTGAAACAAAAAGTACTAAGAGCAAACAAATGCCTAAGAATTGGAAACTAAATTCTAAAAACAACAATGCAAAATTTACACTAGGATTGATTTGCCTAGGGTGGCGAATGAGTCCCAGTAGGGATTTTTTTTATACTTTTCTAATAAATTGGTTTGTTTTTATGTCTTGTATGCTATATAATGCAAACCTAAGATGAAAATGCATAATTTTAGAAATTTTTAATGATATTAAATACAATAATGCAAGCTAAATGAGCTTTTCACTAATGCAAATTTTGAAACCCTAGAATGCAAATTACCTAATGCAAAATGCAATCCACTATTAATGCAAGATAAATATAGGATGTAAATGCACTCCAAATCAGAATTATGATGTCCTAAATGTAGGTTCACCAAGATGGAACCTCCAAAATGGACAAGGTATTTTTATGGGAAAGATGGGATTTTTCTTTAAGCTTTTTTGCACTTTATAAAGGTTCCATCCAAGGATAACCCTCGATATTTCAATACAAAGGAGATTGAAATATAACAATAGGGTTGACCTAGGGACTGAATTTAACAAAAGTTGTTCACCACCAAGTGTAAACTTGGAAAACACAAAATGTTGGAAAACACATTGTGATATGCAAAAAGGCCTAAAAAGATAAATTGAATGCAAGTAAAGTAGAAGAGAAAAGCCAAATAGGAAGTGTGCACCTAGAAACTTGTAAGGGCTAAAGTTAATATTGGAAATGACTCTAGGATTCTAAGAAATTTAACTTTTGGACCAACTGGGACTCATTCGCTAGCTTGGTCAAATCAATCCCAGATCAGGACTTCTGCCTAGAGACCTATTTCAGGAAAAAGGGTATTGGAATCTGCAAATAGATCTAACAGACACCTTTAGTGGAACTCATTTTCCACTAATGGTGAATCAGTCCTATTCCGCTATTTCAGAAATTGAAATCTCTAGTCTACATTCCAACACTTGCACTTTCTTCATAAATTGAGTTTCTAAATCCAGATATTTGAAAATACTTGTAGAACAGAATATAATTTAATTTTATAATGGGGTTTTTTCCTTGGCCAAACCCCTAGTTTGGTAATTAAACCTTGAAAGAAAAAATGGAATGTGCATAAAAAACCCTAGCCTTAAGTGTTTGAAAGGCTCATAAATCTAATATATGATCCAATCCTATTCTAATGTGCAAGAATATGATGCAACAATGGAAATTCAAGATGAATAACTCACTTGTGATGATCTCCAATCTCTCCAAGTGAACTCTAATTATGCTTGTACCTTCCTTAGGTTGAATGTAGAGTGACAATGGAAGATGGAATCACTTAGGAAACAAGTCTTTAGGATTGGCTTGATGGTTGGTTGCATCTCCCTAACCTATAATCTGTCATGATTCACCGTAGGCATCCATGATCAACCCTTGAAAATGTTAGATCTTGATAGAAAGTGAGATTGAAGACCTATAAAATACTCTAATGTTTCCCCAATGCTTCACCTTTGCTTGCTTTTGGAATTAAAATGCTCTTGTGAAAGATTGCTTGAAGACTCTTGATGCTTGCTCAAAGTTCTTAGAGATGTTGAGAATGACATAGAAGCTTCCTTTTATAGGAATTATCACCTAATTGATCATTATTTAGATCTCAAAGGCTGACATTTACCAAAATCATAAATTAAATTGATAAATTCTTGCCCAAATTTGAAAAAGACCCCAAATGGAACTCATTCACCACCCTTGGTGAATGGGTCCCACTAAACGGGACTCACTCACCTATAGTGGCGAATGAGTCCCACCAAAGGTTTTTGAGATGTTTTTAGGGATTTGAATGTTTTAAATGCTTTTTGTCAGGATTTAAGGGATTTTATATGATTTTTGAGTGAAATGAGCCTCAAGATCCAAAATAATGGGTCTTAGGGGCCTATAAATGATTATTTAAAGGGTAATTAATTCAAGGTTGCTCAAGATAGGTCCAAATTAGACCAAGGATTGTACTATGTCCAAGAAGGGAGTACAATTTTGGTAGTGATATCTTCTTACAAGTTAAATAGGATCACCTTACATATGTTATGGAATAAACTCCAATTACTTTGTCAACAATCAATGAGTACAACATAAAGGTCTTTCTTGTAATGGAATTCCCTACCCTCTTCCCTAGTACTATAACACTTTCCAAATATATAAATAAAAAATATGTTTATATGTATGAATATGATCTATATCTTAGGTGATACCATGTTCATAGATTTTGCTAGCACCCACTTTTCTTATGCTTCATATTAAATTATGTGATACAACTTAAAATACAACGAGCAACAATAGTTTTCTCAAAATATTATTTCATGAAAGTATATATTAGATATAGTCATTGACCTATGTCTTCATGTACAATACAACATGCCTATAGTTCAAACTCGAGATTAGCGTGGCCTAGCTTGTGGTCCTAATTTGCTCATTGAAAAACTTTTTGATCACCTTATGCATTTTAGCCCAAATCCATACAAGGAAAGGCTCTTTTACAAAAAATTATAGAGGCAAATAATCTAATATTTTCACACAAATTAATTTTTAAACTTTATTATTAATGATCAGTTTAGCAAATACCAAGTGCTAATACTTTAATAGTGAAGTGTGTGGCATACCACATAATGAACCAACAAATTCCTAATAATGGATGTAATGTCCCATATTAAAGTAAACCTAAAATCAGACTAATCTTATGATATCCCACAAAAAAATTATCTCGAATTTGAAAATTTTAATTCTTATCAAACTTAATGATAGACGAATCAAGTAATCTAAAATAAACACCAACATGCACCAAATGGAAATCATGTAATCTGAAACTAAATCCAAATGATTTATTATATATCTACACATGTAATTGCATCATTTTCTCTGCTAAATAAATAAGATAACAACAATGAATGGCTACAAAAAATCTGGAAAGTTTGGAAATCTTTGTTTCTATCAAATTGAAAAAATAGATGCAAATTGTGTAGGATAGAAACTTCACCAAAATATTCTAAACTAACACAAAAAGATGTGAAACTGTTGTAGGATGATATATGTCTAATAATAAAATGAAAATTACATCAATTTAATATCATAAATATATGATAACAGAAAAATATAGATGCACTAAAATACCCAAAGAGATCCTCAAAAAGAAGCCCAAACCTCATGCAATCTCAACAAAAACTCACTTTGATCTTCATACAAAGTTTACAACAGAAAATTAAGTATATAAATATTGTAATAACATCAAAATATTCTTCTCATAACAAAAGTACAATCTGAAACTCGGAAATCCACACTATGCACTCCAAACTACACCAAACTCTTGCAAATAAACTAAGACAATTTACCAAACTGAAGGGAATTTGACACAATAGGAATATTTGGATGAACTTGCACCTAAAGGCCCTTGAAACCACTATCTTTAAGCCTCAATATCCTTGGCTTGCAAGCCTTGGAGATGATTCTTCATTTTTTTACCAACCTCTAAAGAAAATCACAAACCTGTGAAGAGAAAACAATGCATAGAATGAAACCCAACTTGTAAAACAAGAAATAATATATCAAACCACCACCTTGGGCACCAAAATCCCACACCCAAGGGAGGGAAAGATTAATTTGAAAATTTGTAACTCCATCCGACAAGAATGGTTCACCATAAATTTTGTAACTCTCACTGCCAAGATGACAATCACCAATTTAAACATAACATGCACTCCTAGAAATCCACACCCAAATTGGTCCCAAATATATAATTTATGAATATTCATAAATTTTTCACTCAATAATAATTTAATTAATTCACTTTGAAAACCCAACTTTCCTAATTCATTTGCAAGTCTTGAATTAGTACTTAGGAAACTGGGTTTACGAAACTTAGTGAATGTTATTTTTAGAAAAAGGGACACTACAAGTCATCCCTTCTAAAGATTGCTTGTCCTCAAGCAATGATGACTTGGATGGTTGTAATCCTCTATCCTTTCCCATGTTGCATCTTCAAATTTGATTAAGTGCTTGATGATACCTTTTTTCCTTAGCTTCTCATCTCTTATTTCCATAACTATTTTAGATGTCAAATTTTATTTCCTCTCATCATATAATGGTGGCAATTCAAAAGAGATTAAATTTTTTTGTCCCACCTCTCTCAAGAGACATGAAACACAAAAGATATTGTGTATTTTTCAAATTGGTGGCACATACCACTCAAAAACTACCTTCCCATCCTTCCTAGTGACTTCGTGAGATCTATTAAGCCTTTCTTCTCTACCTTTCTTCGAGAAACTTTAATTGTATGGCTGCAACCCAACAAAATCTCCAATCTAGAAATTAGTAAGCACACTAGGGAAAACTTAAACCTCAAAGATCCTCTCCATTCTCTACCTATATGTATATAATTTTTATTGACCTTAAGCAATATGTGAGTTGTCTTTGAATGACCCCAAATCCTCCTAACTTTAGAGAAAAATTTAGTGGTGAATCTATGCCAATTGGAAAATTTTGGAAATCAGCCAAGTTGAAATTGGTGAATTAATCACACTGAATAGGGTGTCCAAATTGCCCTTGATTTTATGAATTATCAGTCTAATGCAAGTCCATTTTCCAATGATTTTTTTTATGAGGAGGCATATGTAAGCAACAAATTCTCCATAACAAACTATGCCTTTCAAATGGACTAATTAATATTTTCACATGGAATCTCGAAAGCATGTAATAAAACACCTACATATTCACCAATACTATTAAAACAACATTGTATCAGGACCCATTTTTCCAATTAAAATTTACAAATAGTTGCTTGTGAAGACCCATTTCACCAATTATAATTTATAAATAGTTGTTTATGGGGACCTATTTCACCAATAACATTAAAAAATAATTACATTTGAGGAAGCATTTCGCCTTGAAAATTACAACATATCATTGTATAAGCCTGTAGGATTCACCAAATTTTTAATATACCATTTAAAAATCCCACAAAATTTGCCAAATATGGATTGATATAAATATAATCAAAATTTTCATTTATTCTTACACATTTTGTTTAGTTCTCGATTCAGAAGTCAACAAAAGTTGATATTGAGTAGGGAATGAGTTATTAGTTATAAGATTTATTTATCTCTTTTACATTCTCACTTCAATCTTAAAGATGATATTGAGTAGGGAATGAGATCTATATTCTCTATCCTTCTTAAACAATAAGACATTTTTTCCATCTTTTATTCGATGTGAGAGATCAATATGTTGAGCAGCAAGGGTAAGACTCCTCAGGGTGGTGAAGGGATTGGGAGGCCATCAAAACACCCAAAATGTAGAGGAACCATATAGTCTTACTTTAGAATTAGCAATGCTTATGATCCATTAGATCAAGATAGAGCTACATCATCAACTCTTCCACCAAATATTAATGAAGGGATTCACAATACCTCACCGCCACCGGAAGGTCAAGGTGATCTATTTCCATTGAGTTAAATGTATCAAATGAGGATGAAAATACCACAGAATATGTTCCAAGGGATACCTTGGTTAGCCATAATGAGATAATTGACTTGGATCAAGATGATGTTGGTAGAAAGAAAAGAAAACGCAAATAAAAAATGGGGCATGAGTGGGAAATGACAAGGAATTTTCAACTTGGTTGGTTCTCAAAGTACCCATTCATTGTACCAGTGGAGAAAGAAAATGATGTTGAAAGTGAAATAGAATGATTGTGTATGATTTTTAGTTGGAAGTGTAGAAGAGACAAGAAGTTGTTGCTCAATCTTGACACTATAGAAAAGCATATCGGTAAAGTTTATGAAAAAAAAATCATAGATGGAAAGGAACAATCAGTCATGCGATGGAAATCAAAGGAAGAATGTCTTCATGTTAAGTATGTCACATAATATGAAGATCATAAGAAAAGAATGCCGAAGCTTGTTGCATGTCAAGGTACACTTGAGGCTCAACTTGGAAAAGCAATGGAAGGAGAAAATCTATCAAAAACTATTTAGATGAGTGTTTTTTTTCATATATTTTCCAAAGGGAGTCCTATGACAGACTACTTAGAATATTGTAGTTTATTATACTTTTTGGGTGTTCCTCACTTTCCTTTCTCACATTGGTCAGTAAACGCTGTAAGGGAATGGGAAAATTATCTTATTGTAGTGGGAAAGGAAGATTTAAAGGAGAAAGTAAAAGAGTCAAACTTGATCAAGCATTATCTTTAGATGAACTTACTTAGTAGACAATACTTCTTGGGTCTATATCATTTGTATACTGTAAAAAACATGTTCACCAAGCTCATCTTCTTTGTGTTCATTAAATAAAGGATAACTCAACATCGTAAAATCTATTTGAACTAGTCAAGAAATATTTGAATGAAATTACAAGTATGGATGAGTTGACAATTTCCAAAAAGTTGGTGTGTGTAGGATTTGATGGAGTTACAGTGATGCAAGGTCAAAGGAGTGATGTTTGCACAAATTTACAAACTACTTGTGCACCATATATTCTTGGAATTCATTGCATGGCCCAAAAAATGGATTTAGCATTCAAAATTGTAAGAAAGTTTCCTATAGTATCAAAAGTTGAAAATCTAGTCTGCAAGATCTACGCACACTTCTAGCGAAGTCCCAAAATTTTTACATAATTTTAAAATTTTGTTGAGGGAATAACACTAGGAAACAAACTTCTCAAGGATGTCGATACCAGATAGATCTCCCTGCATGGACTAGCTTAATGAGTTCATTTCATAGAATTTTAAAATTTAGTTGAGGGAATAAAACTAGGAAACAAACTTCTCAAGGATGTCAATACCAGATGGATCTCCCTACGTGGACTAGTGCAACGAGTTCTTTCAAAATATCAATCCTTGATTGGAGTAGTGTACGAGCATCCCAACACAGTAGACAAAGCTCTTGACCTCTTACATAGGTTAAGTGATATAGAGACACTCTTGACTTTAGCTAGTCTTCTCCCCATGTTGGATGTAATGAACAATATTGTTAAGAAAACCCAAGACAAAACTATGTATATTTATCAATATTCCAAACTACATAAACGTACATTCTTGTCCCTTGATCATCTATATCTAGATCTAACACAATAAATCCCAAATTATTTCATGTGGTAGAAAATTATTGATTTGAATAATCTTGATAATTATTTACAGTTTAATGTAAGTGGGAAATTATGTATCTGTGTATGTGGATATGAGATACCAATGTACCATTGTAATATAGCCAAGCGCTCTAGAAAAGAAGTAGCTATTAACGAGGAATATTTTAATGGCATTGTTAAATCTGCTAGTAATAATTTGAAGAAATTACAAAATCTCTTTCCTTAGAGATTTTTCAAAGATTCCCTTGACATGAAATACTTGACTTAGCCATGGGTATTGTGCATCCTCAATTTTGGTTAAACAAAGATAACCCAAAATATTTTCATGATAAAGTAAAATTCTTGATCGAACAATTTTTTAAAAGTGTAACATGCAATGTGAAGACAATAGAAGGAATTTTAAATGAAGACAATATTAGACAACACTATAAGAATTTTTCAATAGCTATAAGGGACCAGTATGATTCCATGGGAATGGAGAAGGCATTTGAACCAGTATCAATAATAAAGGTATGGAAAAACTTAGGTCAGAGTGAAATATTATGTGGTATGATATTAGAATATTTCAAACTTGTTGATTTATGCCAAACAATGATATTGGGGTCGGTGGAGGATGAGAGATTTTTCAATTCATTGGTGTTTTTGAAATCAAAGTTAAGAAACAAAGTAGACAAGAATTTGGAAAATTGCTTGAGGATGAAAGGAACTATGTCTAATGTCAAAAAATTTCCTTTTGAAAGGGCACTCATAATCTGGAGGTCCACATGTGAAAGAAGAGGGACCAGGTTGTGCAACACTCCAATTCCAAATGCTGGTACTAGTGGCATTGGTGGCATTAGCAGTGGCAGTGGAACAAATGACACTAACACAATGAATGTTGAATTTGAGACGCAAGCCAAAGAAAATGAAGAAATTGAAGAGAAGACTTAGAATCAAGATGACTCTTTTACATTATCTCAAGTTCAACATCAGTTTGAGGACCTTGAATCCATTTGGGAAATTGAAGTGAATTAGCAGCTTTTAGGTATTTATACTACACTTCATGAATTAGTTTCCATTGTTCCAAACTATAGTTGATGATATTCTATATTGTATTCCATGAAATTGTGAATCATTGCACTTCATGATATTGTATTTTATATTGCACTTCATGAATCATATTCCAAACTATAGTTAATGATATTTTATATTCTATTCCATGAAATTGTGATATTTTATATTTTATATCGTATTCCATGGTATTGAATTTGATAGGTGATTCTGCATAATTTGTTAAAAAAAACACTTATCACACTACTTATAAATTCCTATTGCATTTCCATTCACACAATCTTTGATAAATAAGATAATCCTTGATCATATTATTCATAATTCATGAAACAAGTACATTGGAGAGAAATGGTTTTGAATTTGAACCATTTTGTAATCAATTACTAGTATTGTTATCAAAATTATATATGCAGACTAATTGACTCAAAACCTAAGACAAAATTCTAAAATGTTCTATGTATTTACTTTATAAAATTCTCTATGATCAATACAAAACAATGAAACAATACTTTTGGCCTTGAATTCTTTCTTATAGAAATGAAGGAGAAAACAAGCTTTGAGCCAAAAGGATCAATATCCACATACACCAAACATAAAAGAGAGAAAAGCATAAAGTGTAGAAAAGAAGAAGAGACAAAAGATCTTCCACGTCTACATCCTTGTCACCAAATTTAAATTGGGGAGAAAACAATATTTTATCCATACTTTAGCAAACGCCTAATCTGTACTATTTCCAAGCTATGCATTGTATTTCTCCCATTTGTTACTCACCATATTTGCAGACTTAAGACCCAAAATTGTATTTCCCAATCAAAATTGTATTAATAAAGAAAGGTTTGACAACACACAAACCCACCACACAATTGTACAAGACTAGGCATTGTTGCATCTGGCCTTGTTTGTCTACTTGGATTTGGTTGCATTCTTGATAACTAAAAAATCACCATTGCAAGCATTATGATCTGGATAGTTCGCTCGCTTCTTCCAACTCCTAGTATCATTTGCAACCCATTCTTCTCCAATGTCTAGCTTCCAGTCCTCCTCATCTAAGGGCCACCTCTCCTTATCAAGAGCCTTTTCCACCACAAATTCCTTCACCCTTCCCTTTAGCTGGTCTTTGAGAATACCCACTGCATGCAGGAGAAATTCAATGCACCTATCTGTTTCAACCCAACAATTTTTGAGCATTGTGTGGTCTAGTGTCCATACCAAAGGGAATTTTGGTATAGACCATTCATTCCCATGGGCCTTGTAGTAGTGTAGTGGTAGAGGGGTCATGAGGTTGTCGTCAATTTTGTATAATGCCACATCAATATTTTCTAGAAGTGAATGCTAAAATATTAGTTGGCATAACTTCTTCCCCTAAGCTTTTGACACACCCATGTACATGAGCATTACTAGAAACATGGTGGTAATTTTTGGATTCATCCTGAGCTTGTGAGTTTCATACAAAAACTTTGGACGCAGGAACCCCTTAATTTCCTAGAGCACCAGTGGGTACTTGGACACCATTAGCCCCTTAAACTGCTTCTCAGTGACTTCGTTATGGAATGCGTTTTGCTACTTCATGGAATTTAGAAAGAGTAGAGTCTCCATCATCCCTTAAGAGAGTTTCAAGAGCACAAAAAAAATTGCGGAAAATGATCTCTTCCACCCCTATTTAAAGAAAAACCATGTGCAACCATATGGAGACCGTACCAACTATTAAAGTTCTTTGTGTCCCCCAACTTCAATGCTCATATCTTTTTGAGATCCTACCTCGATCTTCCACGTTTGAGAAAGCCTAGAATTCAATATGAAATGCAACAACCATCATTTAACCAATCTCCACCATAAGTGCATTCTCAATTTCGATGCTGATCACCTGTCACCCTATGCATCATCAATCACCTGGGTGCTCTCCACCACTAATTTTTCTAGCCTTTTTTCCACCTCGTTCCCTTCTCTGTAGGTGTGGCTTACTCAAAATGCATCATTTTTCAGAACTTATCATCAATTTTTCATTACTGAGAGGATATAATGTTTTACAATACTTCAACATAGGCTTAATCTATAATTTTTCAAGCCATGTGTTGTAATCCTCCTCAATTGGCCATTGCATATCCAACAACTTTTGTAATTTTTTGTTATGCTTGTTGTACCTTGCATCAATTAGCAACCTAGCCTCTTTGAAAAATGTGTTCATCCTCATCTATATTTTTGTTATATTATCTATGTTAGGATTCAACATAGTTTTGGCATATGGCTTATATTGTTGTCATTGATGGCAACTAAAGTTATCGATCTGGTCTACGCTGCAGTATTTGACTATACTAGAAGATAGAGTGAAGTACAAGATATCCAGCTGAAGTTGAATCTATCAAGTCATTTTCTTTATCAGTTTAATAGTTTTGTTTGTGGATCATAGGGAAGGTCATTGGATATATGAAAATTTCTATTCTTTAGTTTTGTGTTGTTGCATCAAGTGGTGTACGAGTTAGGATATTTAGTCATTCAATTTTCTATTCATCAATGTATGAAGGTCGACTAAGTGAATGTAAGGTGTTGCAGATGTCCAAGGAGGAATTTTTTAAAGTATTTTTGTGTTGGAGATTTTGTTTTGGGTCCTAAATATGCTATGGAAAACTTTGGTGGATGCACATTAAATTTTTTTCATGATTTGATCCGATAGTTGGAAGATATTTTCTATTCTATAGAAGCCAAAATACAATGACTGAATTCTTGGTAGTGGATATATATATATGTGAGATTGGTTAATTCATTTTGGTGTGTATGTGTGACTTTTCAACATGTGTTGATGTGTGTTTGAATATTAGAAGAGCAGTTGAGTGATTTTCATTTGTGCAGAATAGTATTTTGTGAAGAAAATTAAGGCAAAGTAGGGGGAAGTGCAAAGTTAGACAGAAGGTCCAGAAAATGATCTATGAGCCTAACCAGAACTGTAATTAGGCATTTTTAGATGCTATTTTCTCAGTTCAACCTTTTGATGTAATCCAAATATTTTTTAAGGAAGTGAGCCTTCCTAATTTTAAGCAGTGAGCTCTAGGCAATGTTCCTAAATGCAAGTGCATTCCCATTTTGTAAAACAGCTATATTTTGAGTACTCAAATTGTGGATTGACCTCCACCATGGTTTTTACCTTCACCAAGTTTGCACGTAAAAATCCTTGTGTTATGGTTTTGTGGATTATTTTTCTATGTTCATACATCCTTCTTTTGATTGAATGTTATATACACTTGAGAGATTAGTTTAATAAAGTTAATGTTTGCACAACACTGATTCACCCCTCCCCTCTCAGTGTTACTTGAGTCCAACAATTGGTATCAAAGCTAAGTTCCTCAGAAGAAGTTTTACAGCTTGAGGTAGATCTTGGAATGTAATGGACTCTAGTAGTCTTCAATAGCAGATTTTGGTGGCACTTGATGACCTTGATCAGTCTAAAGCAGAAGTTTGGGAATTGAGAGAAAATCTTAAAGATGCTGAGAAATTCATTCAGAAATTGAAGGATCATATTATTAAGTCTAGGGAAAAGAGAAAGGATCTATGTGACCAGATTAAGTAGAAAAAAATAAAAAGCATGGATGATGTTCACTTGAATCAAACCTAGAGGGAAATAACTGAAGAATGTGAAAAGCTTGCTAGAGACAATTCTACCCTAAAGCATGAGATTGAGTCTATGGAAATGAAGATGACTAAAAAGATTGAATAAAGAAACAAGAATGAGGAAAATTTTGTCCAATCCCTAAAAGGGAGATATGTTGAATGTAACAAAAGTAATGGAGAATTCATTTAGTTAGATATTGAGCTACAACAATCTAGAAACAATGAAGAAGAGATTGAAAAACATATTGTTATTCTCAGAGATGAACTCACTACTACAAATGAATACAAGGAGAAGTTCAAAATCAGCTCAGTTAAGCTTGATGAGATGACTAAAGGGAAGAAGAATGCAAATGATAAGTGAGGTCCTCGTTACGAAAAAGGAGAGAGTCTTAGATATGGACAAAGGAATTCTAAGCAAGGAAATGTAATGAACAAAGAAAAAAGGCATATGGTAAGACAACCTAATTCTCATAAGTTTAGTGCATAGTGTTTTTATTGCAATAAATTTGGTCATATGGCTACTCAGTGTAGAAGCAACATGAAATTAAGTGATTCATCATTTTCCATTCAGTGTTTCAATTGCAATAAGTTTGGTCATAAGTCAATTGAATGCAAAATTATGTTTAGCAAATTTATCAATAGGAGTGCTAGATGTTATACTTGTCGAAGATTTGGGCATATTGCTAACTAATGCAAATAAAGAAGAAACTAATGGAGTAACTAGGTTAAACAAGGAAATTTTTTGTTTTATAATTGCAACAAATATGGTCACATTGAAAGATTCTACAGAAACAAGAATATGAATAGAAGAGGTCTGGTATACAAAGGAAGAAATATGCGTAAAGATGATAAAGGAAAATGGAAAGTGATTGTTGATGAAATAAGAGATCAAATGAAGAAGAAATGGGTGAAGAAGTGTCCCTCTCTTACAAGAAATGAGCCAACACCAGAACCTGCTTCTGGTAATTTCTCTAGGAATTAGTTTTGGTCCTTTGGCCTAGGGGGAGCTATCAAGAAAATATTTCAAACCCCCTGCCGAGAATTGACACTGGGATGTGGATGAGTGAAATGGCTACATTGATGATTTGTAGATGTTACTAGAATAGTTGGAAAGGATGTCATGCTGAGTTGAAGATCTGTAGAAGATTTATCTTTCACAGACTAAGAAAATAGGGTATCCGGATGTGTTAGGGAAAAAGAATTTATTACAACAAAATTTAGGTGTTGGAAATATAAAAGGAAACTAGAAACCCTCATTTTCCACTTTGTGTCAAAGAAAAAGAAGTAGGAGAGCACTTTGCACTATAATTTTGAAAATGTGAAGAGAATTCGGTGGTGAAACCCTAATCCATCAGGTATTTCAGTAGTATTTAAAATTTTTAATTTGGTGTAAGGTTGAAGAATTTATTTTCAAGAGGTGTATGGAAGGGAAAACGGAAAAAATCAAAGCAATGGTAAAACTAGATGAATATAGCAGTGAGAAGATTAGAGCTAAAAGAAACATGTTGTCACACGATGAATTGAAATGGTGTAAAGAAGAAAAACATAAATCCTTGGATATTTGGAGTGAATTCCCATATTTCAGAAATGCAAAAGTTATTGAGTTTATTCCAAACAGATTGAATGATGATATTTTGACTTTGGATAAACCCTACCATATCTCAAAAGAAGTGATTGCAGTTTTAATTGGGTTATGAAAACTTGGGGATGTGTCAAGGAAGAAATCAATTCAAAACAAAGAAGTCAAAACCCTAGCTAGAGTAACTAGAGATCAAAGGGCACTGATAATTTCCACAATCAAAGATTCAGTGACAAGGTACATTGCGCATGGAATATCCTACAAAATATATTTCAAAAATAGAGAAGGTGCAACTTTGGAAAGTGTTGTTTACATTTCACACAAGATGATAATGAATATCAGGATTTTGATCTTTGTGGATTATTGAAAGATCAATCAATGGAGAATGTGCAATTGAAAAAGGACACAGGTTACCCTTTTAGGTAAGAGGATTTGAAGTTGTTTCCTCCTCTGGTGAGATGGAGAGAAAGAAAAGAAGAGAAAAATTAATTGATAGTAGTACTCCACTAGCATGCAAGACTTCAGGAGTTGAAGGGAAAGGGAAAGAGAAAATGATTGTGGACATACCAGATGAGGAATCTAATAAGGAATCTGAGGACACCCTTGAAAAAGAGCTAGAAATAGTTAAACTAGAACAAGAAATGGAAACGATAGAAGGAAGTGAAGAAGAAGGTGATCTAACCAAGGAAAAGTTATTGTAGCTTATTCATGAGGAAGATGGAATGCAAAAAATTGTGATCATGTGGTCTATCAGACCTTCATATGAGTAGGACATGATCTTAAGCATACTAAGTGCTCATCTTGTGCACAATCATATCAAACTGGAGATTTTTTAGAATAAATTTTGAGAAGAGATGGTTGAATGTGTCAAGGAAATCAAGGACTCAGAGTCTCAAAACAAGGAGGAAGAAGAATTGATCCTACACCTACAGAAATAATATAGATTATCACTTACCAAGCTAAAACAAAACATGAATGAACTAAGTAAATGCATAAGAATAGCAAACAACATTCACAACTATTATCTTTGATGGCTTTACAGAATCAACAAGTACAAGGAGAAGTTGGAACAAATTGAAATAGAGTTGAACACTATTGGAGAAAATTTTAACACTTCTCAGGATCAAGATGGTGTCATTAGGAAAAGGATTCAATAATTATAGTCAGAGCATGCAAATCTTCATAACGCTAGGAACAAGATTTTTGACACCTTCTAGAAAGTGAAGGACATAACTAAATGTAGGCTGGAACAATTGATTAAGATACTAAGGAAGGCAGAAGTATTGGAAGAATCCTTTACCATTCTATAACCCCTCATCAATATTATCAACAAGACATCTAAAAATAATAGCATGATCATAATCATCGAGATTGTAGTAGAAGCATGGAAGCAGTTTCTTCCAGAGATGAAGGAAAAGTAAAAAATAATCTTCAAATAGCAGTTGTATTCCTTCATTTTTTGCATAAGTAAGTTTTTGTTTTCACTTCATAGGAGGAGAAAGAAAATATTTTATTATATTTTTGTCATTGATGTCAAAGGGGGAGAGAGAATAGTGAAAAATGCCTCATCAAACTTTGGGTGAGTTTTGTTGAGTTTTGTCAACTATGCCATTTTGAAGTTTTTAAGATTCTGACACTTAGTAACTTTTCACTAAGTGTTGCCATCAATGCCAAAGGGGGAGATTGTTGGCATATGGCTTCTAGTGTAGTCCTTGATATCAACTGAAGTCATTGATTTGGTTTGCACTGTAGTATCTGACTATACCGGAAGATAGAGTGAAGTACATGATCTCTGACTGAAGTTGAATATGTCAAGTGGTTTGCTTTATCAGTTTAATAGTTTTGGTTGTGGATCTCAGGGAAGGTCATTAGATATATGAAATGTGTTATTCTCAAGTTTTGTACTATTGCATCAAGTGGTGTACAAGTTAGGATATCCAGTCATTCAATTTTTTGTTCATCAATGTATGAAGGACAACTAAGTGAATGTAAGGTGTTGCAGATGTCTAAGGAAAAATTGTTTAAAGTATTTTTGTGTTGGAGGTTTTGTTTTGGTTCCTAACTATGCTATGGCAAAATTTGGTGAATGTTCATTAAATGTTTTTCATGATCTGAGCCGGCAATTGGAAGATATTTTATATTCTATAGAAGCTGACATATAGTGACTAAATTCTTGGTAGCAGATATATATATGAGATTGGTTAACTCATTTTGGTGTGTATGTGTGAATGTTCGGCATTTGTTGATGTGTGTGTGAATATCAGAAGAGTAGTTGAGCAATTTTCATTTGTGTAGAAGAAGATTTTGTGAAGCAAATTAAGGAAGAGTAGAGGGAAGTGAAGAATTAGATAGAAGGTCCAGAATCTGATCTATGAGCCTAACTGGAACTGTAATTAGGAATTTGTAGATGTTATTTTCTTAGTTCAACTTTTGATGTAATCCAAATATTTTGTAAGGAACTAAGCCTTCCTAATTTTGAGCAATGAGATATAGGCAGTGTTCCTGAATGCAAGTGCATTCCCATTTTATAAAACACTTATATTTTGAGTACTCAAATTGTGGATTGACCTCCACTATGGTTTTTCCCTTAACTAGGTTTCCACGTAAAAATCCTTGTGTTATGGTGTTATGGATTATTTTTCTATGTCCATGCATCCTTCCTTCGATTGAATGTTAAATACACTTGAGGGATTAGTTTAATAAAGTTAAAATTTGTACAACACTGATTCGCCCCCCCTCTTAATGTTGCTTTAGTCCAACACATAGAATAATCAACAACACTCAACATCATCTTAGAATGAGGAAGTAGTTCTCCCAACTCTTTCTCCCATTTGGAAAACTCCTTTAATTTTCCCTTATCATTCAACATCTTGGGAATAGTAAACCCTTCCATTTCTCTGAACATTCTCAATTTATTTTGGAGTTGCATTCTTAGCTTTCCATGAAAAGTTGCGATTTCATTTACTAAATCAATGACCTTCAATAAATAAAGAATGTTGATGGGAGCTTTAGGGTCTTCCTACATTTGAGGCATCATTTATTTCAATGTTCCCACCCTAGCACTTCACTTATTCCACTCAGTTTGGAAAGCTTTTTGGCCCTACAAGTATTTCACATTTTCCTCATGAATATTTTTTTAGGCATCCCACACATTATCAACTTTATTTAGAATTTTTTTTACTCTATGTTTTAACACATCATCAACAATATCATTAACCACTTTGAGTGTCTCCATTTTTTATTTCTTTGTGTTTTCTTTCTCTACTTGCACTTCCTACTTTGAGCTGTCAATTCTCAGTGATAGGGTTTCTCTATCTTGTACTGAAAAATCTGAAGCAAAACTTGTTGGAGAGGGAAAAACCCTAGATGTACTGGAAGTAGTGGAAACTACCTTGTTGTGCTCATCTATCAGTTTATTGTATTTATCCAACATTTTTTTATAATTATCTTATGTGATCTGGGCTATGTCTACACTCAACATGGCAGCATGCATTTTCAACTATCCAGTTGTAGTAGCTATTATTTTAGTATCCCTTTTAACAACCACAACTCCAATATCTTTCTCCATAGACTTTATCACTTTAGGCTTCCCTGTATTTGGTGCCATAGACCAAATAGAAAGTGTATGTAACTTAGGACTAAATCCTGAGCTAAAAACTTTGTTATCAAAAATTTCCTCAGAGATGGAGGCATCTAGATCTTTCCTAATTGCATATAATGCAATGGTTGATGCCAGTTCCCATCTAGGTAATAGTAGAATCCCACTTACTTTGACTAGGGATCTTGCACCCTCTGGTGACATAGTAGCAATTTCTTGCATTATTTTTCCTTCCTCCATCTCGGCTTCATCTTGCAAAGAAGGGTCAACATTTCCTTTTTCCTCTTCTATTCTCTTTTTTATACTAGAGGCTTTGAAATGGATAAAAAAATATTTGAATTCTTTTTTTTGAACAAAACCATCGTCACACATGAAATCATCACAAGCCTTTATCCTAAGATCATCATCCTCAACTTCATTATACTCCCATTTTAAAATTCTGCTGGGAGGAACATCAATATTCAAGGCATCTTCTTTAACAGGAGATAGGAATATTTGATCCACTTCCTCCTCCATTGGGATGTATTTTTTAGATACATCAAGTGCATATCCTTCACCTCCTTTCTCTATTTCAGAATAAGTCACCAATGGGGTGACTGCAGGTTATTTACCTATCTCCTTAGCTTGCACTTCAATGCATTGAGCAGAAGATTGAGTTGGTTGGCTCCTTATTTGTGCTTCATCATTTTGTCTAGCCACCATGACCCTTATTTTAGCTTGCTTAACCTTTTCAAAGAAACTTTTTTCTTCAAAATCTCCAAGCATCAATTTTTCTTTCACAAATTTGACCTATACCTTAGAGAAAGGACTATTGTAGAAAGAATTTTCTTTTAACATCTTCTCCTCAATTGCACAAATTTTCTTCCATGAACTTTTCCTTTTTGCAACTTCCTCATTATAAGATAGGTTTCTAATCACATCCTCTTGATAGAGGAATTGATGATGTCTCCCTGATAATCCTTTGGCTCTTCTCTCAATAGTAATAACCTCTTTAGGGTCACAAAACCTTATAATATTTTTTTCATTCTAAGATTTCTTAATATAGATCCAAACATCTCAATTCGTTCCTTTGAAGTGCAAGTGAAATAGGAAAAACCATAGTAAGGGTTTACCAAGGATTCCCTCCTTGATTTTCTAAAATTTTCCTTATCCATGGCATCAAGCTACCACATTATCTCCATGAAGGCTTCTTGATTTGACATATATATTGGTAGCTTATGTGGTGGCATCAAGGATCCATAAATTCTTATTACAATATAGTCAAATTGGAGGTACTAATCCCCCCAATTGAATTTTTGTGCAGTGCCCTCCTCATACTCTGGAGTCCTCAATATTTCTTTCACACCTTTTTGAGATTTTGTAAATAGGATTTAGGCCCAACTACTCTAGTAGAAAAAACTTGAAAACATTACAAAACATAGCATAATCAAATTGAGGATAGTACACATCCCAGGTATGGGTGCACCATTGCACAAGCAACTCATTATCCATGCTATCCCTTTCTCTATATTTCATGAATTTTCTAAACACCTTTCCTTTCCACAACAACATATAAATCAACAGAGAATAGTGTTTGCATGACAATGAAGGGGTTGCATCTTTCAACTTAATCAAATCCTCATGCAAGTGTTCAACAATATAGGAAGCATAATCCCAAACCCTATTTTAATACTTATTTTGAATATCAATTGCTAAACCCATCAAAGCAACATCCATTTTTATGTCAAAATTCTCGTGCAAGACCTGACACAATGCATATTTTGTAATTTTGAAATAGTCCTCAAAATCATCACAATCAAATGGTTCTAACTCTAGAGAAATAAAAGGTACACCATTATTCTTCAGATCACGTCTCTTGTGCCTTGGAGAAACATTCTTTCTATATGCAAACCTATTTTTCTCATAGTCATTATATAGTTTGCATAAATTAATGGATTCACAAGTAGATGGATTCAAGTTAAAAACTTGAATTATTTGACTCCCTAAATTTTCCAACATAGGAAGAAAATTTGGAAACCTTTTGATTGTCCTATCAATTGGATCATAGCACCTAGTCAATTCAAGCATCAGGTCCACCTCCACAAACACATTGGGGCACACCAATTTTCCAATGTCACAAGTCCATAACTCACAGGTGGGATAACTAGAAAACATCCTCTTCAAATCATATATAAAATGATCCCAACCACTCTACAGTAGCACCACATCACCGATCCTAGGAGCCAAATCCTAAAAATGAGCCATCAATGTGCCCTCACTAGTCTTTCTCTTTCCAACTAGCTTAACCTCTGTATCTAGGTCCTTAGGGGCCTCTTCCATGAAATGAGGGTAATATTTCTTAATAAATCTCTTCTTTGCAGGTTTTTTAGGCCATGTGTCAGGCTTAGGCTTATCATCTTGAGGCTTAGGCCTTTTAAGAACTCTCTTCTTTGCAGGTTATTTAGGTTGTGTGTTATGCCTAGGCTTCTTGTCTTGAGTCTTAGGCTTTTTAACCATTTTCTAGGTAGGTTTACTTTATGGTTTGGTAGAGGATTCATTGGGATCACTCATTGTTACAACTCAATAAAACTAGGGTTCCAATATATCTATGCATTACAATTATATTCTTTAAATTCACAAGGTTCAGACTCAATGTCAAAAAAACTTCACTCCTTTACCCCCAAACCCTACATATAACGACTACAATTTCCTTACTAACTAGAGAGAAGTAACCCTAAATAAAAAACCTTAACTATTTACTCACTTTCTTAATTACTAAGTGCTACAAATTACTCACAAAGGTGCAAAATTCAATTTACCTAAGAAAATTAGCAACTTGTTCTTCGAAATTTACTTTCCTTGGAGCTCCACCTTCTTCTTCTCTTCACTTTACTAGTTCTTCAGCTCTTGAGGATTGAAATTATGCAAGAAAAGTGATCAACAACCCTCTTTATGACTCAGAATTGGATCGTCTTCTTTGATAGATAGCTTGTGCAAGTGAATTGACAAGTTGCATTCAAGTTTAAATTCCAGTTGCTGATTTTCTTTCATTAAAAACATGATGTACGGTTATCCTTGACCATATCTTTATTCCTTCCCAATTGTGTTTTAAAAAAATGATGATACCCTAGGGAGTTTCCAGGTAGCCACCCACATGTTCATTAACCCTTTAGAACCCCATCACTCATCACAGTAATGCTTTGAAGTTAATTCCACACTTCGGTGATGAGCAACAACACCTCTGATGGAAGGAATATTCCTCATTATATTTTCCATCAATTGTTGCCGAAGTGTTACAAAGATACACTTTCAATTCAATGAAGAGAGAAACCCAATGATGCAAATATATAGCCCTATTCCATTGATTATTGCCATAGTTGATTTGGAAATGAGAATGCTTTCAGTGACTGGCAAAACAAGTGATGGCACTAGATGTGGAAACATGGCAAGATCATAGCCCATCATTCCTTATCTTCATATCACTCATTGCATTAATTTAAATAAACAACAAAACTTTTCTATGATGGTACTATATAAAGGAGAAACTTGTATTCATCACACTTCACTGAAGTGGAACCAAAGAACAAAATATCTTCAGTGATAATTGATATGAAAGGTAACAGTCATATCGCCCATCGTGGAAATGAGACATGCAGACCAAAAACCTTCTGCGATGTGTGATACAAGAGAATATCAAGGCTCATCGCTCATCATGGTAATGAACCCGATGGATTGAAGGATTTTGGCAATGAGTGATACAAGAAATTAAGTGGCAGAAATATGCATGTGCATAAATATTTTTTTAAAAGAGGGACCACCTACAAAGAACGTAGGACTAGGGCTTAAAAAATTAAGAACATTTTATGCAAAGGAATTAAAGGATGTAAAGGCCAAACAAGGCCAAACTATCAGCCTTATAATATAATTGAATCCGTAGACCAAACTTAGTAGAGTAATGAAGGAAATATGTGCGATGGGTAAATAGTGAACTCTAACCAAAAGGGGTAGGTAACAGAATGAACCTAAAGGCATAAGATATAACTAAGATGACTTGGAACTGGCCATAATAGGTCAATGGAGGATTAGACCAAAAGACAAGGGTTTAGACAAGGGGAAAATATACTAAGTAAAAATCCACCCCTAACATAAAACCCTAAACCCTATCTTTGTAATTCAGACTAAAAGCCACCAAAGTAAGGCATATTAGATTAGTGGAACAAGACATTTTCAGGGTTTGAATAGTGATTCATCACTCAAATCAATGCTTAATAACATATTAACAATAGTATCATATACAACAATGAACATCAACAATCATTTAATGTGTGTAGTAGTTGAAACTAGACTTTTTCTTCAAATGATAAAATAAATAAATAATAATATAGATAATTGAACATAAACACATTACTGAATTCTAAGTTTGAGCTTTTTTATTGATTTTCACATGAAGGAGTACATAGAGACATTGACAATGCAAAAACTTGCTCAAAGACAACTCTGTATAGAGCTGAGTTGGAACTTGAAAACTCATATTATCAAAAATCAAATCACTGTATCACATTTTCTAGCAAATTCCACTATTCAGGTGGTGGAATTGTCATTTGTTCTAACTGGTGTTGTTTGACTTGAAGATTTGTTAAAATTTCATGATTTAAATTGGAACCTGTCTTGAATTCTTCAGCCAATTTTGCATTCAAGGTTATCAATGGTTTTATGGAATCCAAATAGTTTACCACATCTGGGTTCTGAGGAAACTGGTCCAAATCAATCTTCCTTGCACCCTCTATCTTCTTTTTGAAACCACCCTTTCCAATGAATCGCTCATTTGTGCCAAAATCCTTTGGAAAAAAAAGCTCTATGAAGTTCCTTACCTTTTCATCCACCTTCTTCATCTTGTTTGCAGCCAAATAAACATATTCCTTTGTTTCACACATTCTTAGACACTTTTCAATGATAGATGACAACTTCATTGAGGTAGAAAGCCAATTAGTAATCCCTTTTGATTTCAAATCATTGTCATTGGCTTTGTAGACTATTTGTTGAACTTGATTTGTAGATTTTTCTAATGCTAACACATTTTTGTTGTCCACTAAATATTTGTTGAGAATGTAGTCTAAGAGCATCAATCAATTGAAACATGTCACACAAATGATCAATCCTATGTATTATTTCATCCTAGATCTTTTGTTTCATATGCCTCATTTTTTCTCTAAAAAATGCAGATAACTTATTTTGACAAGAGTTAATTCCATTTTTTGCTTCCATCAGCTTTGCCTCCAATCTTTCATTTCCTTTTCTATCTTTCTCCAATTTTTTTTCCCATTGTGCATTTCCATTCATAATGCTTTGTCTAAATTTTTTTGAAGTGGATTTTTCCTCATCATATTTCTTGCTGCTCTCATCTGGCCTTTGCTTTAGTTCATTCACTTCTCTCTCATTTTGTTTATCCTCTTTGCTTGATGTACAGGTGGATTTTTATTCTCTTTTCTAATTCATTGCTCTTGTTATTTGTTGCTTTCCTCTTTGCTTTCTCATTTGCTAGGTCTGCATGTAACTTTTCTATTTGAGTCTATCACCTTTAATTCTCTCTTTCTTTAGCAATGATATGTACACCAATTCATTGTTCTTCTTTGATACATTGATTTTGTCAGTATTTTTGAATCCAAAAAAATCTAATTGAAAATTGCTCATCTGCAATTTAGATCGATCTATCTAATTTGTTGGTTTGTTTTAAATTGTGAGAACAATTGTCTACCCTGTGATTTCTTTATTTGTATCAAATGTGGGTAATACAATGGTTGTTGTAGGCCCTATAGTTATAGTATATGCACTCTCCATTAGTTGCTTCTTTTCCTTTTTATATAAGTCTGATTTCTTTCTAAACTCTTCAATGTAATCAAAACCTAGGGACATAGGAACAATGGAATACTTGAATGGCAGAGGAAAGGAGTACTTGTAGCTGCTAAATTTGTTGTAGCCACACTAACTGGTAGTGGGGGAGTTCTTGGAAATAACTCCTTTGTGGTGGATCCAATGGTAGTGTGACTTGGACCTATCAAAATCCTTTGCCTTGTTTCTATGCCTTGATCACCTGGTGTTTTTGTGGTATCTTGTAATGTTGTCCTCTTGTGTTTAATTTTTTTCTTGTAGCACATGTTGACCACTACTAGTACTACTACCCATACTATCACAACTAGTAGCAGTGCCAATTGCACTAAGCTCTCCATCATGGGCATATCCTACTTGTGATTGTATCTAACCATGAGGATAAGGATTTAAATCTCTAACAAATTGAATTGTTTCAGATCTACTTGTATTCCCTTGGTCTACTTTATTAGCTCCAAGGCTAGATTTATCAACTAGTTTTCTATGCTCTACATCTATTAATGTAGCAATTCCTTGTCCTTGGGACCCCAAACCACCGCCTTCATAACCCATTTTTTTAGCTATGGCTTCTCTTGAAGTATATGCTTCTTTTGTGGCCTCATTTAAACCAGCTTTGACATGGATTTGTTCTTCCTTATCATCATTAGATTCATCATCAGTTTCTTTATCTTCATGTTCATCAGAATGCTCTATATTCCACAATTTTCTAAACTCACAATCTTCTTTGTTATCTCCATACTCTGCAAGAGCTCTTGGATAACCTAACTCCTTCCTCATAGACCAAAAGATAGTAATTTTTTATTGTGACCAATTTTTATTTGTAACTTCCTTATCTAGAGAATCTGGCATTTTTACTCTAATAGATGGTTTATCACTTTTTTTATAAAAAAATTGGTACATCTTGATTGTCTTTCGATGCATTTCCATAATTTCTACTAACAATTGTTCAAAAGAAATACCTTTCTTAGAAGCACTTTTCTCCATTGTTTTTTTGACCCCATCCCAAGAATTCTTGTTTCTCAAGTTTTCAAGCAAGGTTTTACTTTGATGTTGAATTCTACTTGTAGAATTCTTATTGGCCACAATCATTTATTTAATGGTGACACATGGATCATACTACCAGCGAAAAAGAGCATCAAAATTAAAAAAATTCAAAAGATCATGTGCCACACTAAATGATTTTATCTTGGATGTGAACTCTCCACATGAAAAGGGTAAAGAAGAAAATAAGGTCTTCTTCCCCTGATTGAAAAAGTGTAATTCATCAGTACTCTTCATCTTCCTTACATATTCCAATGCAAAAACACTTTTTGTCACATGTATTGGAAGTTTGTATGGCTCTACTCCTGATCCATAAAATATTAGAATAGTATATTCTTCCATTAAGTACCAATCAGCCAATTGTATTTCTTTTCCTAGTTGAATTCAATTTATACATGACATAGGCAATCTAGGCATTGGACTATTTGCAATTGCTTGATGCAATGGAGCCAAAAAGTAGCCTACAAAATGACTGTAGTTCCTTTGAGAATCATGAATCCTTATCTCAATGGTCCAATCATATACTGAAGCCATTTGATTTTCCTGAGCATTTCTATAGGGAAGAATTTGAAGCTTTTTGGTCTAAAACATTCCTCTAAATTTGAGTAGAAAAAAATAACACAAGTAGGTTGAGAACGTAAATGTCTTGGTGGGACCTCCTTTAATCATTAAAAATTGTTTATGCATGGATTCTACAATGTTCTCAATATAGTTATATTTTAACGCGTGCTCCATAATGGATATTAAATACCATTTCAAGGAAGCTTGCACCCACTTCCAAATTGCTATCCAATCTGAGGAAAAATGCTAGCATGGAAATAGTATCCTAAACCCATGGTTTAAAAATATCAAAACCATAAGGAGGCTTATGATCACCTTTCAATTTGTTTATAAATTCTTTGATATCTAGAACTATTTTATTTATGAAAGCATATTTCTCCCTTTCATCCACTACTTCATAATCACTAGCAAGCTTTTCTCGGTCAATGTGGACCTTTCCAAATTCTTCAGTTGTAAAACCCAACACCTTTTCAAGTTCTTCTACATTAATGGATAACAATTATTCTTTTCTATATTTATTAAAAAATTATCTTTTGTTATCATCATAATTTTTGGCATAGACCATGATAAATTTTGGGCAAGGGAAAACCTCATGTAACATCATGCACCCTAATCTAGTTATCAACAGTGCATTGTAACTATTACCTTGCATTTGCTTTGCAACCTTATTCTGAGAGGAAAATCTAAGTTTTGAGGTATGCCTACCATAGATTTTAGGACCATGAATATAATGGTATTCATCAGTGAAACCTAGTGTTTTAAGCAATTTTGCATAATGTAATTTTTTATCCGTCATTGCTCTAGAGGTACTGGTGGTAGACATGCCTATACAATGTGAAATTGTGAATTCTCTATTAGTCCTCCTTAATTTTTCTTAATTCTTAAGTCTCTCAAACCTTAACCCAAACTTCAAAGTTTGAAAAAATAATATTTTAAGAAACGTCAAACGATGAAACGTACTAAAGGAATTCTTTCGCTTATCCAGATTTTGATTCTTGAAAATATTAATGCTGACAGTTATGGAAACAAGAATGGATTTGTTGGAAGTAGAATTGTGGAACCTAGAACAAGGTGTTGCACTATAATGAGCAATCTGAAGACTGATATATCCCTGTGTGTTGACCCTCTTATTTAAAAATAAAATCACTTAGTAGTAGAAAGTGATTTTTTTTCAAAATTTGAATATTAAAGTGAATGAAACATCTATGTGTTTGTTTTGGACTACAAAATTAGTATATGGCTAATAGCATTTAGAAATGCACATTCACAATTAGTCCATGGCTGACAACATTTAAAACAAGCCATTTAGTTGTGCATTGACAAAAAATTCTAAACCATTGGTCTTTGTAAATCTAACAATTATAGGGTGATTTTAGAGGTTTAAGTTCACAAACCTAGCACTTTGTGCATTTCATTTTGGAATGCAACTACAACTATATATCAAAAGTTCATCGTGTAGTGTCAAAAAATGGGTCCCTTGACATTTTCACACTCATTTGGGTCCTCCTTGTGATATTGGCTTAATGTTGCCTCGATTTAGTGTTGTAATGTGGATAACACATCAACATTATGTCTTGGGACCTTGTGAACTAATGTAATTTAATGGTGCCTTGCTAAAGTGTTGTGAATTTTTATAACACACTTTCACACTTTTATAGGTTTTTATCAATTAACTAAATATAATTTGTCATAATCAACATTAATCTTGCCTTATTTGGAGTGTTGTAAAGTGTTGTAAAACACTTTCACATTCCTCTAGGATTGCAATTAATAATTGGAATTTCTTATGCTTTAATTGGCCCTATTTTGCATCAGCAAGCCTCATTTATTGCATCTTTTCAAGGATAATCCTAACACCAATCACTAGCCAATAATAATTTAGGTGTTTCTAGCTTGTGTCACATAGATTTAGTGATATGGGACTCATTCACCACTTTGGGTGAATGAGTCCCACCTAAATTTTTCGGTCCCAAACCTATTTTTACACCTTTGTAAGTGTTTTTTGGTCTCAAAACACTCTCCAAGACAATAAGAATTGGGGACCCCAAGTGAAAACTAACGCTTATGGTAGGTGCTGGCTAGTTGGGAAGATCACCGTAATTAAAGAGAAAAGAGAAATTTTTAATAAAAAAAGAGTACTTCATAAAGCACAGTGTTCTAGGTATTGGATATTGGGAACTGAGAATGTTAGAAAGGAAAAAGGTAATATAAATGTTGAGCAAAGTGTTCTGGTACGATAGTTGAGGTCCGATAAAAATGGAAGTCCCAGTAAAACCAACGTCCAGGGATATCATGGGTAGATTTGAATACCGGGTACTGGGTACTAGGTAACGATGCTAAGAAAAGTTTTAAAATTTTAAGGTTATCCAAGAAGTTTGATATTTCGGTAATATGGTATATAAAAGATAAATACACAAGAATTTGTGAGTTTTTTGGAAATTTTGTTATTTATGATGGATTTCCATGATAACAATTTAATGATGGTTTTATTTACATGAGAATTTTACAAATGGTTTTTAAAAGGGATTGAATGAGTAGAATTTGTGATTGCAGAAGAAGCAGATTGTGATGCAAATTTCAGGTATGGATAGTCAAGTAAATTAAAGTTGCAAGTAGATCTGATGGTGTTACTAGGTTCAATGATCTGCTTTGGAAGCTCATGCAGAAATAGAGTTCATTGCAAAGATATACTAGATACTGAGAAGTCGAGACTCTAGAATTTAAGCATGCGGCAAAGAAGTGTATTCATTCTAGGGATTACTTATTCTTGGAATGTTCAAATCGAGATTGAACTGAAATGTAGGGACATAAATTCCACCTAATCATTTTGTATGTATGGGAATTTCCTACATTTTGTTTATGTGAATTTTTTGGTTCCAAGGAGGAACCCTGATAATAAGAAGATGAAAAACCCGAAGGACTTCAATGTGCAGATGAAGGTTGACCTTCATTGACTTTGTTTGTAACTCTCTTACCAGTCACCACATTCCACATGCCTTGATGTGATTTGTCCCTTGGATTTCCTCTCATGTATTTTTCTTATCCTACCTATTTCTTATTTCTATAAAAGGCTAGGGGATACCTTTTTTTAAGTTAAGTTTAGAATTTTTGGATGTCGGAAGAGCCAAAACTTCTCTAAGTTTTGTTCTTTTTTCCTATTTTCCGAATCATTCTAGACTAAAAACTTGTATGCACATAAAATTTAATCAATATTGAAGCCAATTTCATAGGTACCTATCTCATACATTTTTGTAGCTGGTTTTGTTAGTTTAGCCAAACAAGACTATTTGTTGCATTGTTTAAGGGTGCATGTAGAACCTACTCGATGTCCAAACTAAAACCCACTTCTTTAAAAGCTCTCACCATTTAATATGTAGTTGTGAAGCAATCTAGTGAAATATAAATTGGTTTTCTTTTCTTTTATCAACTCTTGGGGCATGTGTGGAGAATAATTAGGATAAATTTTAATTTTTAGTATTTTATGCTTTATTTTAGATTAGATGTTTAAATTCTTGAAAATGTTTAAAAAAAAATAGATGAATGGATGGAAATTTATTGAAAATATATATTTTCTATGAAATTTCTAAATGCTTAAAGCTAAATCTACTTAAGTGATAGAAAAAAATGTTGATGTTCATGAAATATTATTGTAAATCTTTCAATTTCATGATATTATTTTATGATTGAACTAGAAACCTGGTATCGAATTCTTATGATTTTGATTAACCATAGACCCCTTGACATTAACATTAATATCAGATCATACCCTAAAGTGAACCTAGTATGGTTAAGGCTTGACTACTAGAGCCTTGGGATTAAGCTAATTTGATATTTTCCTATAACACAAACACCTTAGGTTGCCCTGGTTCAGTCTTTTAAGTAAAGATAGGATCTTGGTGGTTTTATTGTGAGGATGTTATCTTCACTATTGTTGTGAGTGGCATCATCATCAATAGAAATTGCAGCTAGAAGGAGGGTGGCACATAATTTATATTGGTTTCTAGTTTAAAAGATAGCTTCTAAGGAGAAATTCTAGTGCAAGCTGATATTTTAAAATGGAAGTTGAAAAACTCTAGAAAATTCTTAACCAGAAATTACATCTTTTGAGTTTATTCACTTTTGGTAGAGTCGCCGAGTGTAGAATTCATGATAAAACTGATCACATGAACTTGATTGTGGATTTTTTTTTAACTAGGATAAGTTTTTCTATGTGTAAGGTGATTCCATTAATGAAAGAAGTTTTAATTGCTAGAAGAAAGGGATTGTTAATGATAAAAGAGTATAACCCTAATGGAATTGAAAATGTTAAAAATGTAATTGATATATCAAAATGATTTGATAGCTACAATTGTTATAAAGAAAATATTAACATTTTGCAGGAAGATAGGTGAGAATTCCAAGATTCAAAAACATCATATAAAAATTGAGGAAACAACATCAATGAATCATCATTCTCTGTAGACGTGGAAAACATGAATGAAGAGAAGGAGTGGGAAAATCAAGTGGGAGATGCATGTTTTCCAGTCCAAATTGAAAATTCACAAGTTAAAAAAAAGAAATTTTCCTAATTTTATGCAAGATACTAAGTATCAAACTTTTTACTTTTTCTCTCTTTGATAACAATATAAATTGTGATATCACTTAGTCTAACAAAGTTCAAAGTGAAGACAAGACCGAAGACATGAAAATTTTTGGAGGAGAAGAAAATCAAGAAATGGACACAACCATTCATGGAATTGAGCAAAGTAAAGAAGAAAACCATGAACCAGGGTTGAATGAAGGTGGAGTATTGCTCAATCAGAAGAAGTGTGTGTGATCAACCTTTAATGAGGTCATTTTCATACATATGAGCCAAGTCATTGGTAAGTACACCTTTGAATTTACGTTTGTTAAATCTAGAAAATTCAAAAGAATTCATTGCTATAGTAGGACATTTGAAATTTATTTGAGTGAGTTCAAGGATAAACCTGTTGTAATTTGTACTCAAACAATAATGGAAATAGTCATTTGTTAGACTAGAGTTTTGGTTAGTTAGGGTTAGTTTTCTTTTTGTAGGGTTTATTTTATTTTATTTCTTTCTTTCTTTTCTTTTTGGCCCTTTGCATTAGAAAATTCTATTTATCTTATCATACACATGAGATTTAATTCAAACATTTATAACATTGTGTTGTGAAATGTAAAATTATAAAACCATACACAGTAAATACACGCTTTAAAATGTACAAAAAAGCTAATATATATATCTGTGTGTGTGTGTTTGTTTCACGTATATACATGAAAGTATAAAAATTATTGCTTCAAAAAGATCAAAAAATGAAAAAAGAAGTTGTTGAGCTATACATAGGAGTAGCCATTTAGTTAATCTAGGATGCCTCGTCCATCAAGGATAAATACCCTACATGCGAAATTTCCTAGTGAGCTTCAAAGTTAGGAATATGGAGGTCAGAAAGGAAAGGTCAGAGTGGAACCACTTCTCTATGTTCTAGGAACTGATGAATATCATCCATGGAAGAATTTCAATGGTCGGATGAGCAACAAATGGAATTATCCAGATTCTCCAAATATTAAGGCCGCACTATCAAATTCGTAGCTAAGTGAACATCTTCAATAGGAAGCCCAATATCCAAGAGTGATGCTACAAAGAAAGAAGCCAAGTAACAATAGAACTGGTAGTAACCTTTGGATTTCACATATTTTTCCCTAAGGACTAAGCACAAGTTTGACACAATGAACTTGGTATTCCAAATAAATAAAACCTTTTCAAGCCTTTTAGTCATGATACGACCCAAGAAAACATTTTGGCGACGAGAGAAAGTAAGGAAAATTGGAGTATCCATGACCTAGAAGCAAGCAAGCACTTGCAGACAATAGAAAATGCAAAACAAAAACAAGGCAAAGCAAAAAGTGTGAAGAATTCAAGAGAAGTTTGAGTTTATAGAAAACTGTGAGGAAGTTATGGTACATAATTTCCTAGATTTAAGTCTTGGAAATTGTAATTAAGGTGGCAAATGGATGAGTTTCTCCAGAGTGGAATGTCAAATCAAATTAATTTTTACACACAATTGGTGAAAATTTTCTTCAAATTCGCCTAGTACAAAGATTGTGAATCAAGAAATTTAAATAATTTGATAATAATGATAGTCATTTCATTATGTTTTTATTAGGTCATATTAATCATGAACATTCCCATGTGTGTGAAGCAGAAAGGAAAATTAAGCTGGTGATGCAACACACATCATCACCTGGGAAATTTGAAGGAGATAATACATGCGCATTGAGGCATGTGAATTTAATGTAGAATAATGTGAACGTGTTTAATTGTCATCATGACATTTTTGATCCATTAATATGGTGCAACGTTGTCAATTGGAATTGCTAGTGGAGTATTTAGTAGTTGCCATAAAATTTGATTGAAAAAGGATGGTAATTAATGGTTCTAGATTTAGATTTAAATTTGGTGATTAAATTGTTTGCTGCTAAATTTTAGTGTATGCATATATTTTAACATATAGTGAGTTGCACAGTTAGTTGGGATTTGGCTTAAAAGTGGTAAAGTTTAGCTAGAAATACACACCAACAAGGAATTATTAAATGAGCTTTTGGGAAGTAGTGAAACGATGAAGGGATTTTCATTGAATGAAAAATCAAAAGGTAACCTTTGCTACCACTATAATTCCCAACCTAATAGAGGGCTTCATTGCTTGAGAGTTGAAATGAGCTATCAATGAAATATTGAAAGAGATATACAAAAAAAAAAAAATCAACTCTTTAGGCTATCCAAATATCTCTATCGGAGCTATAAATGCCTGGCTGGTAGTAGAGCTATGTTTGGGGGAATTAAAAAAATAACCTTGTTGAGGCTATGCATGCTTGGATGGTAGCAAGGCTATATCCCTAGTTGGATTTGGAGGATTACCATATTATGTAGCTCAATATCAATGAATTTTTTTTTCCTGAGTTCCAAAAACTAAAATTAATTAAAGCACACAGAGATATTTCCGGAGCAATTTTACTATTTTTTGGTCAAAATCTAGGTAAAGGAAAAGAGTTATTGTTTTAAAATATGCATAAATTATAATTTATAACTAGTGATTTAATTTCAAGTTTTGTTTTAAATTTGGTTTTATTGGTTGCTCCAATAAAACCACATGCTCCAAAACAATAATACTTGGGGACCCCAAGTGAAAACCAAATCTTATGGTAGGTATTGGCTAGTTGGGAAGATCACCAGAATTGAAGAGCAAAGAGAAAATTTTAATTAAAAAAAGAGTACTTCATAAAGAAAAGTGTTCTAGATACCGGATATCGGGAACTGGGAATGTTAGAAAGGAAAAATCTAATATAAATGTTGAGGAAAGTGTTCTAGTCTGATAGTTGAGGTCTTGTAAAGATGGAAGTTTCGGTAAAACTGAAGTCCGGGGATATCATGGGTACAACTAAATACCGAGTTTCAGGTGCAGGGTAATGATCCTAAGCAAAGTTTTAAAATTTTAAGGTTATCCAAGAAGTTTGATATTTCAATAATCTAATATATAAAAAATAAATATGCAAGAAATTGTGACTTTTTTGGAAAGCGTGTTATTTATGATGGATTTCTATGATAACAATTTAATGGTGGTTTTATTTGCATTAGATTTTTATAGATGTTTTTTAAAAGGGATTTAATGAGTGGAATTTGTGATTGCAGGAGAAGCAGATTGCAATGCAGAGTTTGGGTATGGACGGTTAGGAAAATGAAAGTTGCAAGCAGATCCGATGGTGTTACTAGGTTCAACAATACACTTTGGAAGCTCATGCAGATATAAATTTTGTTGCAAAGTTACATTGGATACAAGGAAACTGGGACTCTAGAGTTTAAGCATGCACCAAAGAAGTGTATTCATTTTAGAGATTACTTATTCCTAGAATGTTCAAACAGAGATTGAACCTAAATGTAGGGACAAAAAATCCACCTGATCATTCTGTATGTATGGGAATTTCCTACATTCTACTTATGGAGATTTTTTTGGTTCCAAGAAGGAACCCTAATATTAAGAATATTAAAAACCCGAAGGACTTCAACGTGCAAATGAAGGTTGACCTTTGTTGACTTCATTTGTAATTCTCTTACCAATCACCACATTCCACGTGTCTTGATGTGATTCATCCCTTGGATTTCCTCTCATGTATTTGTCTTATCCTACTTGCGTCTTATTTCTATAAAAGGCCATGGGATACCTTTTGTTAAGCTAAGTTCAAAATTTTTGGATGTCAGAAGAGCCAAAACTTCTCTAAGTTTTGTTCTCTAAGGGTGCATGTTGAACCTACTCGGTGTCCAGACTAAAACCCCCTTCTTTAAAAGCTCGCACCATTTTATATGTAGCATTGAAGCAATCTGGTGAAGTATAAAGTAGTTTGCTTTGATTTGATTAACTCGGGGCATGTGTGGAGAATAACTGAGAGAAATTTCAATATTTAGTATTTTTATGCTTTATTTTAGATTAGATGTTTAAATTCTTGAAAATGTTTTAAAAAAAATAGATGAATAGACGAAAATTTATTGAAAATCTTTTATTTTCTATGAAATTAATGAATACTTAAAGCTAAATCTACTTAAGTGATAGCAAATATTTGTTGATGTTCATAAAATATTATTTTAAATATTTTTATTTCATGATATTATTTTATGATTGAACAAGAAACCTAGTATCGAATGCTTATGATTTAGATTAACCATAGACCCCTTGAGATTAACACAAATATCACATCATACCCTGAAGTGAACCTAGTATGGTCAAGACCTGACTTCCAGAGCCTTGGGATTAAGCTAAGTCAACCTTTTCCTATAACACAAACACCTTAGGTTGCCCTGGTTCAGTCTTTCAAGTGAGGATTTTATTTGCACTATTGTTGTAAGTGACATCATCATTGGGTAACTGCACCAAAATGGTTCCCAAAAAGAGGGCTTAAGTGGCTACTTTTTTCTGGAATAAGGAAATATTGACCTTGGACGTGAAATTGAGGATAGTTACACTCAAAATTTTGAAATGGAACAAAAAGAAGGATTGAAGTGCTCTGAGTCTACTTTCTAAAATACTAATTTATTTTGTAAATCATTGAAATTAAAGGTTTGAAATGAAATATTTCCAAAAATTGGTGTTGCTTTTTTCAGAAAAAACGCAACATAGCAACTCTTGTACAACCCTCGTACGGTGAAATTTTAGTATTTTTAAAATTGCTATGGTCAAAAGTTAGCTAATAGTATGTAGTTGATGAGTGATTTCTCTAATAATTTTTAAAAGAATATTTTATTTTTAACTAATTTTCAAAGTGGAAACTTCTAAACAAAATTTTGGCCATGCTAACCCTAGAAATTTTGGAAACTAATTGAAATAAAAATAAAAATAAAAAAATTGTAGAATGGAGTCTATTTTCTAAAAATGTACTTTATTTGAAATTTTGATGAACGGTTAATTTATAACGAAAAAAACACCAAACACTACTTTTTTTCCAAAAAATAGACATACAAACAAAAGAAATTACGGATGAAAGGCTTAACATTGTCAGAAAGTGAAAAAATTACATTGTTCGATAGCTAATAGAGAACCTAACATTACCTAGATGTTTGATTTCTTTCATACTGAACCATGTGCAATCTTGATGATGAGCAAGAACCCGATTATGTGAAATATTGTAGAATTTGTAAAAACACATCTCTGGTAGTTGGGAATTCCCTCCAAGAATTTGGGTTGGTATTCCAAGGAAAATACCAATCCCAAGGCTTGGGGATTCCTAAAGCAAGATATAGCATGCTTGCGTTATATCTCAGTTTTGACATTGGTTTTTTTCATTTTTGGAGAGCATGTCTAGCAAGACATAACACAAGCACATTGTAACATGCTCATGTTATGTCTTTCTTCATGTTAAATGGTATTCTATTGAATGTATGTTTATATATTTGTATGTTTGTATGCTTGTATGTCATGTATGTATGTATTCCCACTTGTATGTAAGATTGTATCTACACATGTACATGTATTCTTGTAGTATTATGCTTGTATGTATGTATTTATGTATGTCTTTAGAGGGAGGGAGAATTTTAAGAGAGAGACAAAGATCTAGAGTTGTCTAGGTAGGGTGGGAGAGGGAGAGGGAGAGGGAGGGGGAGAGGGAGAGGGAGAGGGAGAGAGAGAGAGAGAGAGAGAGAGAGAGAGAGAGAGAGAGAGAGAGAGAGAGAGAGAGAGAGAGAGAGAGAGAGAGAGAGAGGGAGGAGGGAGGAGGGAGAGAGAGAGGGGGGGGGTGGAAGTGAGAGTTTAAGAGAGAGGGACTTAGCTAGGTAGGGTGGGAGAGATAGAATTGTGAGAGAGGGGGAAGAGAGAGAGATGGAGAGAAAGAGAGAGTTATGTAGGTAGGGTGTCAAAGGGAGAGACTTGAGAGTTTGAGGGGGATCAGAGGGATAAAGGGATAAAGTGAGAGTTTAAGAGAGAGGGAATGGAAGAGAAGGGGTTGGAGTGAGAGGAACTTAGCTAGGTAGGGTGTGAGGGATAAAGGGGGATAGAGAGGAGGATGGGAGAGAGAGATAATTGAGAGAGAGAGTGAGACAAAGAGGGGGGAGAGAGAGAGAGACAAAGAGAAAGAGAGAGTTATGTAGGTAGAGTGCCAAAGGGAAATACTTGAGAGTGTGAGAGGGGATGAGAGGGAGATACTTGAGAGATAGGTAGTGAGAGGGAGTGTGAGAGGGAGGGAGTGGGAAAGAGAGGGAGTGTGAGTGAGAGATCTGAGAGAGGGAGAGGTTGTGGGAGGGAGTGACCTAATAGAGGGAGAGGAAAAGGGGGGTGGAAAGAGAGGGACTTATTTAGGTAGGGTGGGAGGGATAGAGAGAGAGAGAGAGAGAGTTACCTAGGTAGGTTTCTAGAGGGAGAGACCCGAGAGAGAGGGAGAGAGAGGAAGTGGGAGAGAGTGGGAGGGAGATATAGAGAGATAGATAGAGGGAGCGAGAGAAGATGGTAGTGATTGATTGAATGAGAGGTACGCGGAAAGAGGGAGAGAGTAGATAGAGAAAATTAGAGAGAGTAGTAGAGTGGGAGGGAGGGAGAGGTGAGATGTATAGATTGAGAGAAAGTGATAGGGGTTGAGGGTATAGGGTTGAGGAATTAGGGTGGATGACCTATAGGGTTGATGGTTTCTAGGGTATTAGGTTTTAATGGTTGAGGGTTGAGGGATTCGGCTTAATGGTAGAGAGTATTGGGTTGAGGGTATAGGGTAGAAGGTTTAAGGGTATAGGGTTAAAGGGTATAGGGTTAAGGGTTTAGGGTTGAGGGTAGAGGGACTAGGGTATAGGTTTGAGGGTATATTATTAAAGGATTAGGTTTAGGGTCTAATGTAAAGGGTAGAGGGTATAGGGGTTGAGGGTTTAGGAGTTTAGGATTGAGAGGTTGAAGGTGGGGTTGAGGTTTAATGAATAGAGTAGAGGTTGAGGGTAGAATTGGGGTATAGGTGTTGAGGTGGGGGTTGAGGGTTTAAGGGTTGAGGATTAAGGGTTGAGGTTCCAGGGATAAAGGGTCTGCGGAGTTTTCTTGGATTTAAAGTGTATGGGGTTGAGGATTAGTGTTGGGTATTAAGGGTTAGGGTAGAGGGTATTGAGTTGAGGGGTAGAGATTGGAATGGTTTTAGGTTTTAGGGTTTAAGGGTTGAGGTTGAGGTTGAGGGTTTAGGGTTGAGTGTTTAAGGTTTTAGGATTTGGGGTTGAGTTAGGGTAGAGGGAGGGATGGATGGATGAGAGAAGTAGAAGAGGAGGGAGGGACATAGATATATGAGGGTTGAGGGGGATCAATGTATAGGGTAGAGGGTTGAGAATAGAGGGTATAGGGTTGATGACCTATAGGGTTGAGGGATTAGGGTATTGGGTTGAGGGTATAGGGTTGAGGGATTAGGGTTGAGGGTACATATGGTTGAAGGATTAGGGTTAAGATTCAAATGTATAGGGTAGAGGGTATTGGGGTTGAGGGTTTAGGGTTTGAGGGTTGAGGATTGAGGGATTAAGGGTTAAGGGTTGAGAATTGAGGGTTGGGTGTTTAATTTATAGAGTAGAGGGTAGAGGGTTTAAGGTTGAGGGTAGAGGATTGAGGGTATAGGGTTGGGGGATTAGGGTTGAGGGTCCAATGTATAGGGTAGAGGGTATAGGGGTTGAGGGATTAGGGTTTAAGGGTTGAGGGTTTAGGGATTAGGCTAGGGATTTTTCTTGGATTTAAGGGAGTAAGGGTTGAGCAATTAGTTTTGAGGGATTAGGGTTTAGGTTAGAGTTTATTGGGTGTATGGTATAGGGTATAGGATAGAGGGTAGAGGGTAGAGGGTTTAAGGGTTGAGGGTTGAGGGTTTAGGGTTGAGTTTTCAAGGGTTTAAGGGTTTAAGGGTTTATGGTTTAGGGTTGAGGGATTAGGGTAGAGACAAAGGGATGGATGGATAGATAAAAAGAGAGAAGAGAAGGGAGGGAAATAGATATATGAGGGTTGAGGATGCAATGTATAGGGTAGAAGGTTGAGAATAGAGGGTATGGGTTTGATGAAATGTAGGGTATAGGGTTGAGGGATTAGGGTCGAGGTTACATTTGGTTGAAGGATTGGGGTTAAGATTCCAATGTATAGGGTAGAGGGTTTAAGGTTTGAGGGTTGAGGATTGAGGGATTAAGGGTTGAGGGTTGAGAATTGAGAGTTGGGTGTTTAATGTATAGGGTAGAGGGTAGAGGGTAGATGGTAGAGGTTTTAAGGGTTGAGGGTTAAGGGTTTAAGGTTGAGGGTAGAGGATTGAGGGTATAGGGTTGGGGGATTGAGGAGATAGAAGGAGTGAGTGAGTGAGAGAGAGGGATTTGAGAGAGGGAGAGGGGGTAGGAGGGAGAGATGAGAGAGAGGGGGGGGATGGATTGGGAGAGAGATAAAGGGTAGAGAGGAGAGAGATAGAGATTTTAATAAGTGGGTTGAGGGTTTAGGGCTTAAGTATTGAGGGTTGAGAATTTAGGGTTGAGATTTAATGTATAGGGTAGAGGGTAGAGGGTTTAAGGGTTTAGGGTTTAAGGATTGAGGTTTTAGCGTTTAGGAGTGGGAGAGAGATAGGAGTGAGTGAGAAAGAGGGAGTTGAGAGAGGGAGAGGGGGTAGGAGAGAGAGAGAGAATTGAGAGAGAGAGGGAGGAAGTGAGGGAGTGGGAGACAGATAGAGGGTAAGGGATAGCTCTGGTATAAGGATTAAGGGTAGAGGGAAGAGAGATAGGAATGAGTGAGAGAGAGAGAGGGAGTTGAGAGAGGAAGAGGGGGTAGGAGGGAGTGAATCACAAGAGAGAGAGAGAGGGAGGGAGTGGGAGAGAGATAGAGGGTATAAGGGTTAAGGGTAGAGGGTAGAGGGGAGAGAGATATAATTAGGGTTTAAGGGTAGAGGGAAGAGAGATAGAACTAGGGTATATAAGGTATAGACAAAATGAGAAAAAAAATCTATTAAAAAACCAGCTTTTTCATAACATGAGCGCATTTTGAAGAAGTAGAGATATGGCCGCTTTTAGCAATAAATAATGCACTCACATTATAACATGGGCACGTTATAACGTGGGAGAATTATAATGCAAGTGTGTTTTGGATTTCACTAGAAATGGTAAAAAACTCAATATACCTGTGATCTAAAGGCCCACATTCTGCATATTCTCTTGGTTCTACGCGTGCTCTAACAAAAATTAGCTTTTTGATGATGTTGTAAAGTGTGCATACATTTTTTTCACATTCCATCACCTTTTTCATGATCTTTTGACCACCTTTGCATGAAATAGCAGAATTTTCACATTGAAAGTCTTATAATATCAATTCAACTTTGAATTCCATTGAAAATTGATATACAATTGAAGTTTGGAGGGGAACAATCTTTTGAAAAAGTAAAATTGTTGAGGAGTTTGAAGAAATAACAAGCTAAGGCTACATAATTGGGTTGAACTCCTCCATTTGAAACTCTGATTTTTTAGGTTTGTGAAGTCTTTACACATTTTCATTCATTCTATTATGGATTTCTTTCATTTTTGTTATTTTTCATATTCCATGTTGATCATTGTTTGTTTTTCATTATAACCTTAGGTTGTCAATTCACATTTTAAATTACACAATTCTATAAACTTTCCATTTACATTTTTAAACCACATCTCTTTGAGGAATTTTGTTATTTAACAATTAACTTACCTTGTGTATGCTTCCATATTTTGTATACACATATATATGACATACGTTTTAAGTAAAATGAAACATCATTTCTTAATCCTTTATTATGGATGTGCATATCAATTTTTTAGGCTTTCACTGAGGTATTTTTTCAAACAATTTTACCAAGCAGCTCATTGCTTTGTCTATGCTACCAAATTTTCCATACATGTCTCTAAAAAATTGGAATATACTCCTCCCACATTGATAGATCTTAGAAACTATTTTGGTTTTCATCTCTATTTCTAAATTTATCTCATCACTAAACCCACCTCATCACTTTTAGTTGTGATATGTTTTAAATGTTTCCTTGATTAGTCTACCTACAAGGGATTTTAACCCTTCTCTCCATTGTTACAAGACTCTTTATTCAAGGCTAAGTTAGCAACATGGGGAAAAGTGCAGCCTATCTTACAATCATGTCTCAAAATGGAAGCATGGACAAATAATTTGAATTGTGATGCAACCAAGGGAGGTCATACAACACAACTAAACATAAAAAATCAACCAACAACAACAATTCACATTTCACAATTCTCAAAACTCTTCACTTTTCACCAAATCAGCACTCTTCCTTGTAGCATTGCCAACTCATTCAATTGGGTGTTTCTTCACGATAAGATTATTTCAGACCAAGACTTGAACCATTTCAAGGACCCTTCAAGGTACACAATCACATGAAAACAAAACACTATTGGTTACTTTGTAAATACTTTCTCAAATTAGGCTTTCTACGCCAACTAGGCCTCAAATTATGACACTTTAACAAAGAAAATTATCTTGAAACTTGACCAAAACATCCAAACACATGTGGGTATAAATTTTTATGTATTCAAACCAAAGAATTCACAATTAGTTCTCATAAATTCATCCACCAAGATGCCAAAACCAAAAACCCTCTTTTTAAGCCAAATAACCTACGACTTATTGGAAAACACACTTCCCAACATTATCAAAACATGCCACCACCTCAAATAGGTCTAAAATGGCCTACAAAAAATCAATTAAAAAAGAAACAACACTAATCTAACACAATACTCACTTTATCATGTCAAAACCTCTCAAATTCACATGGAAAACACCAAATGTCACTTTAGGGCTTCATGCCCAGCTCAACTCTTGACCTCCCCTATACTTACTCAACATTCCCACAACTTTTTAGTGATGTTGTAGACCCATTCCTTGAGTTATAGTGGTCATAGTGAGAGGAATGGGTCAATACACCATTTTAAATGACTTTCAAACCTTAAGAATGTGGGTTCAGGCCAGTCTCATAAATGGTTGAGATGATAGGGGCAGCATATGCCTCATAGAAATGGGGTCTCACGGTGATGTACATCACTATGAAACCCCATTTCTATGAGGCATACGCTGCCCCTACCTTCTCAACCCTAACACATTGGCAAGCTAGTGAGTGACCTAGCTTGTCAATGCTCCACTAGCTTGCCAATGTGGTAGGGTTGAGAAGGTAGGGGAAGTGTATGCCTCATAGAAATGGGGTGTCTCACCATTGCACCCCATTTCTATGAGGCATACACTTCCCCTACCTTCTCAACCCTACATTGGCAAGCTAGTGGTGAGCTAGCTTGCCAGCTCCACTAGCTTTCCAATGTGGTAGGGTTGAGAAGGTAGGGGCAACATATACCTCATAGAAATGGGGTGTCATACATCACCGTGACACCCCATTTATATGAGGCATACACTACCCCTACCTTCCCAACCCTATCGCATCGGCAAGCTAGTGGGTGAGCTAGCTTTCCAATGTGGTAGGGTTGAGAAGGTAGGGACAGTGTATGCCTCATAGAAATGGGGTGTCACGATGATATAGGGGAAGCATATGCCTCATAGAAATGGGGTCTCATGGTGATACATGCTTCCACTATAAGTCATGCACTTCCTCATACAGTGATGTACATTGTCTCACAATGAGATTCCATTTCTATGAGGCATATGTTGCCCCTATATCCACATGACACACAATTTCTATGAGGTATATGCTACCCCTACCTTCTCAACCCTACCACATTGGAAAGCTAGTGAGTGAGGTAGTTTTCCAATGCTCCACTAGCTTTCCAATTTGGTAGGGTTAAGAAGGTAGGGGCATAGTATGCCTCATAGAAATGGGGTCTCACGGTGATATACTATGAGACCCCATTTCTATGAGGAATACATTGCGCCTACCTTCTCAACCCTACCACATTGGTTGAGAAGGTAGGGGTAGTGTATGCCTCATAGAAATGTGGTCTCATAGTGATATACATTACTGTGAGACCCCATTTATATGAGGCATACATTCCCCCTACCTTTTCAACCCTACCGCATTGGCAAGCTAGTGAGTGAGGTAGCTTGCCAATGCTCCACTAGCTTTCCAATAGGGTAGGATTGAGAAGGTAGGGGCAGTGTGATAGGAACCTAGGTGGTGAAGACCCCAACCAACTCAAAATTATTAGACTAAAACAAGAAACCAACCCCTTAAACACTATACACTCAACTTATCCCAAACACACACCTAAAGGCTTGTAGCCCTCCAACACTGCTTTTTCTTGATATATTTTAGAGAAGGCCATACAAAGACCTAAAAAACATCATCTGAGACACACTTAAATTCCTAACACAACATACTAGAAGGTTTCAAGAGGTTTCTTTGCAACAATATTGAAAACCAATAGGGTGCTCTGTCTTTTAGGCCACCAAATAGCCCTCTTTTAGAAAGGAGGTACCTCCAAAACACTTTGTTTTCACCAAATCTCAAATATGAGTCACTAATTGTGTTACAAAAAAAAATTCCACCATTATTTATCAAAGCCTTAACTTCTAATATGATGTACCACCAAACCCTCAATTTTCATGCAAATAACTTAAGGTTTATTGAAATTCTTGACAACCAGGCTTACCAGACCTCACCAATACCAACAACACTTTAAAAATACCCTACACAAACTCAAACAAGAATTACATAGAAGGTTCCTTCTGTAAGGAAAGCTTAGGTGTGAAACAAACTCTCCTAACGTCAAAACCTCAAGGAAGAATGTAGAGGTGGCTTTAAATTTTCAATTACAGTTCAATTAAGATACTCATGAAAAAATAACTAAAATAGAGAAATTAACATACACAGATGAACACCAGATTTACGTGGGAAAACCCTTACGGGAGAAAAACCCACCACACCAAGAAAGCCTCTTTGTATTACAGTAAACAAAATTACATATAGAGTTCAGACTTAACTTTCTGATGTTAATTTACAGCAGCAGATTCAATTATCAACCTTGTAAAAAAACATCCTCGTTACAATGCTCTCTGACTTGAATTCACACACACTGATCACACATCAAACTATTCATCAAACCGAACATCATATTTGATTTAAGAGTATATCCATGTCATTCATGGTCTGTTGATCTTCCTCACAGGAATGGCCGCAACAGAACAATTGCTAGCAGTTCCCATTCTACTTCTCTGATTGGTCAAAAACAAACTACGTAGGATAGTCATTTGGTCAAGGCATTCAAACTATGTCGTATTTCGGTGAGACACTAGGCCATGTCTCCTCGATTCCACAATGCCCAACTATCGTTATCCCCTAGAGTCATCACCATCGGCAAGAGTCATATCGAGTCCAAACCTATCACCTAGACTCACTCTGTCGCTAAGAAATCATATCGATATCCACTATAGAAGCATCGACCAAAATATCGCTATCGGAGAGAGGTCATACCAAATGCAAATCCATCTTGTGCAGATCTATCAATGAGACAAGTGCTATCAGCAAGAGTTCTCACCGAAAGCACCTGCCTGTCAATGAGAGAAGACTTATCGCTAAGACTTCACATCAATGTTATATACCCATCGGCGAGACCACAAATATTGGTAGGAGATCATAGTAAAAACACCAGCCTGCTAGAAAACCACATCCATCAGCAAGAGTTCTTACCAAATGCGAATCTACCAGCCAAGAGTCTCCCTAAAGACATCCTTGTAAATAACCGTCAGTGAGACATAGGCTGTTGGGATGAGTCATTCTGAAAGTTCACATCTCTCCCTGACTCCACTTGTTGCCAAGTGTCTCCCCAATGTCCAATAGAAACCAAACCATCAGTAAGAGATCTCCCTGGGTGAAGAGAGGTAGGAAAACTCATAGCAATTGAAATGTCTTGCCGATGACTCCCATCGGCAAGACAGAAACAATGTCTCGATGACCTGAGCATTTCAAAGAATTAGAAAACTGCTGCTAGTTGCTAAGACATTCAGAGGGTCTCACCAACTTTTCTCTTTTAGGAGTTTCATTCCAGTAAGATTGAGGCACATTTTCCAATAATCTCCCACTTGAAGAAGATCTTATGGACACCTCCAGAGCACAACATAACTACTGAAATTCATGGGCACTGAGGCCCATCGAACTGGCACACCACCTGAACTTATCTGTGTTCATTGGCTTCGTCAATGCATCTACAACATTCTTTAGAGTATCCACTCTTTCTAAAGAGACCTTTCCATCCTCCACCATATCTCATACAAAATGATACTACACATCAATATGTTTTGTCCTGGCATGGAAAGTAGGATTTTTTGCCAAACAAATAGCACTCTGACTATCACAATAAATTGTTAATTATCCTACATCAAAACCAATGTTAGAACACAAATGTTTTAACCAAATTGCTTCTTTATAGGCATGTGTTGCTGCCGTGTATTTTTCCTCTGTAGTGGAAAAAGTGACTACAGCCTGCCGCTTACTCATCCAACTAACTGCACCACCATTCAACATGAAAATATATCCACTGGTGGATCTTCTATTGTCAATGTCCCCTATCCAATCAGAATCCACATAGCCTCGAATGTTGAGAGTCCTTTGTGATTCAACCAAATTCCCATGGTAACACAAAGCATATTCTGAAGTGCCCCTCAGATATCTAAACACCTTTTTCATAGCATCCCAATGTGTCCTTCCAAGATTTTCCATATAGAAACTAAGAAATCTCACTGCTTGGGAAATGTATGGCCTTGTACATACCATTCAATACATTAAACTTCCAAATGCACTAGCATAAGGCACTCTAGTCATGTCCTCTATCTCAGTAGGATATTTTGGGCAGTTTTCAATAGATAGCTTCGTTCCCTGCAAAACTGGAACAACTAGCTACTTGTAGTCAATCATACAAAATCTCTCCATAATATTATTAATATACTTACTCTAACTAAGCCAAAGTTTTCTACTCTTCCTGTCCTTAGTTATTTCCATTCACAGAATATACCTGGCTGCACCAAGATCTTTCATTTCGAACTTTCCAGAAAACTGAGACTCAAGATCAAAAATCATTAACTTACTCTTTCCTATGAACAACATATCATCAACATAGAGAGCAATAATAACACGATCATTTTCAGCTTTGTAGTACACACAATGATCAGATTTTGATCTTACAAATCCCAATGACAAAAAAAAAGTGTTAAATTTTTGATACCACATTCTAGGAGATTTTTTTTATCCATACAAAGATTTTTTCAACTTGCAAACCAATTTTTTTTTACCTTTCTCCACAAAGTTCTCAGGCTGGGACATATAAATCTCTTCTTCAAGGTCACCATGAAGGAATGTTGTCTTCACATCCATCTGTTCAACCTCTAAGTCATACGCTGGTACAAGTGACAAAAGTAATTTGATAGATGCCAGCTTAGCTACATGAGAAAAAATTTCTCCATAATCAATTCCCTCTACTTGGGAATAACCCTTCACAACCAACCTCACCTTATACTTTTCCACACTGCCATCCAAACCTATTTTCTTTATAAATACCGATTTGTAGCCAACAACTTTTTTTCCTTCAGGCAAGGGCACCAAACTTCAAGTATCATTCTTTTCTAATGATGCCATTTCTTCATTCATGGCTTCCAACCAAGATTTTGAATTAGACATTCTAAATGCCTCTTTCATAGTCCTAGGCTCATCAATGCTAGAAATTAAAGTATAGGTACAAGTAGAATCTATCAAAGAAAACCCATACCTATCAGGTTGCTTTCTTTCATGAGTTGACCTCCTCACTTGCTGAGGTTGAGGATGTTCTTCTTCTTCAGAACTCTCATAACTGCTTGAGCTCTCCTCAGTTTTAGGTACATTTTGAATTTTCAATTCCTCTTTATCTGGTGTCGGAGGAATTTCAACTACATCCTTTTCATTTTCTAATTTTGTCTCTGACTACATATCCAAGGTAGAAGGCTTCAACTCACGAAAGATAACACTTCTGTTGTATAGAACCTTCTCCATATCAAGATTCCAAAGCTTGTATCCTTTTATGCCAGCACTATAACCAATAAAAATACATTTGACAACCTTCTTTTCCAATTTAGATCTTTTCTCATTTGACACATGTGCATATGCCTCATATCCAAAGACTCGAATGTGTCTCAGAGAGGGATTCTTTCTAGACCATGCTTCCAAAGATGTTTTCTCAACAAGAGCAGAATTAGGAGAATGGTTTATCAAGTAACATGTTGTTGCAACTTCCTCTGCCCAGAACTTCTCCAAGCTAGCATTGCTTAGCATATTTCATGCTCTTTCCATCACTGTCTTGTTGAACCTTTCTGTAACTCCATTTTGATGTGGAGTGTAAGGTGTAGTTTTATGTCTTTTAATCCCACGATCTTTACAGTACCTCTCAAAATCATCAAAACAAAACTCACCTCCATTATCAATCCTTAAACATTTTATTTTTCTTCCAGTCTGATTTTCTACAAGGTTTTTAAATTCCTTAAAATGACTAAACACTTCTGATTTAGTTTTCAAAAAATAAACAAATGCTCTTCTTGAATAATCATCAATGAACGATACATAATATCTTTATTTCGACGGAGAAGGAACATTTATTGGACCAAAAACATTAGAATTAATGTAATCAAGTAAACTAGAATATTTGTGAGGACTGGAGTAAAATGAAACATGGTGTTGTTTACCATATATATAATGTTCACAAAATGCAAATTCAAGGTTACAATCATCAAGCCCTTCAACTAGGTTTTTAAACCTTTTTCTCCAATATGGCCAAGCCTATGATGCCAGAGCATAGTCTTTTCTGCTGGAAGTTTAACTTCCATAGAGTTTACACTATCAAGAACTTTTACCTTCTTTTCTCCATCAGTAGCTTTTTTACTTTACAGAGACACTATTGCATTGCACAACATGTGCATCCAACTTATACAAGGTACCAATACGAGCACCCCTTGCTAGCACCATAGAGCCTCTAGTCATCTTGCAACCATTTCAAGAGAACGTGACTTACACTCCAATATCATTCAACTTACTAACAAAAAGTAAATTTCAAGCCAAACCTGGTATATGCGTTACATCATTGATTCCCTTCACTCTTCCATCAGGGAATTGATTTCTGACTCTTCCACGACCAACTATTTCCAAAGATGAATCGCTTGCCAAATACACCCTTCCACCATCATATTTTTCATACTTTGTGAACCAGTCTCTATGAGATGTCATGTGGAAAGATGCTCCAGAATCAATCAGCCAGACATCATCTAATGCATGTGTAGCCAAGGCTGCAATGAAGGCATCTGCATCACTCTAAGAGGAATCATTGTCAGAAGAATACTTCTTCTTTTTCTCCTCTTTAAAATCCTTTCAGACATGACTAGGTTTCCCACAATTCTAGCACTTCACCTTGGACTTCTTTCCAGGAGACTTTGATCTCCCTTTTGATTTTTATTTGGACTTCTTGTCCTTCTTCTTTCCTTTTTCTTTCGATCTACCTCTAACAGCAAGAGCCTCCTTCGCCATCTCAGAATATTTCCTTCTCATCTCTTCTAATAACAAAGAAGCAATAGAATCTTCCATCTTAAAAGTAGATGTCGTACTCCCAATAGCCATCACCAGGTGATCCCAAGAATCTAGCAAAGAACATAATAAAAACATACAACAATCTTCTTCATCAATCTTCACACCCACATATGCTAACTATGCAATTAACATGTTGAAAGCATTCAAATGATCAGCAATAGACCCTCCCTCCTGCATTTTCAAAGTGTACAACTTCTTCCTCAAGAAAAAATTATTCACCAAGGACTTGCCCTGATAAATAGCTGCTAATCTTTTCCATAAGGAAGATGCAGTCTTTTCTTCATGAACATTCAGAAGAATAGAGTTTGCTAAATAGAGTCTTATCAACCCCTTTGATTTTCTATCTGCAAGGTCCCAATCCTCTTGCTTCATGCCTATAGGCTTTGTTCCAGACACAACAATCCACAAATCATGATCAACTAATGGATCTTCCATTTTGAGTTTCTGCAACTCAAAATTATTGCCATTGAATTTCTCAATTTCAATCTTTCTTGACGTGCTTGCCATCTTAATCTGTAATTTGAATTACCAGACTTCTACAAGACTCCCACTGAAACAAAATTGACACAAAAAACCCAACGTACCCATAATGATAACACAACTACCCAGGCTCTGATACCACTTGTAAGGAAAGCTTAGGTGCAGAACAAACTCTCCTAATGTCAAAACCTTGGGGAAGAATGTAGAGGTGACTTTAAATTTTCAATTACAGTCCAATTAAGATACTCATGAGAGAGATAAATAAAATAGAGAAATTAATATACACAGATGAACACCAGATTTATGTGGGAAAACCCTTATAGAAGAAAAACCCACCACACCAAGAAAAGCCTCTTTGTACTATAGTAAAAAAAATTACATACAGAGTTCAGACTTAACTTTCTAATGTCAATTTATAGTAGTAGATTCAATGATCAACCTTGTACAAAACATCCCAGTTACAATGCTCTCTGACTTGAATTCACACACACTGATCACACATCAAACTATTCATTGAACCAAACATCATCTTCGATTTTAGAGTATATCCATGTCATTCATGGTCTGTTGATCTTCCTCACAGGAATGACCACAACAGTCCAACTGCTAGCAGTTCCCATTCTGCTTCTCTAATTGGTCAAAAACAAACCACGTAGGATAGTCATTCGGTCAAGGCATTCAAATTGTGTCGCATGTTGGTGAGACACTAGGCCTTGTCTCCCTGATGCCACAATGCCTGACTATCATTATCACCCAGAGTTATCACCATTGGCAAGAGTCATATTGAGTCCAAACCTATCGCCCAGACTCACTCTATCGCTAAGACATCATATTGATATCCACTACAAAAGCATCAGCTAGACTATCGCTATTGGCGAGAGGTCATATTGAATGCAAATCCATCTTGTGCAGATCTATTGGTAGACAAGTGCTATTGGCAAGAGTTCTCATTGAAAGCACCTGCCTTTCGGTGAGAGAAGACTTATTGCTAATACTTCACATCGACGTTATATACCCATCGATGAGACCACAACTATCAGTAGGAGATCATATCAAAAACACCAGCCTATCGGTGAAACCACATCCATTGGAAAGAGTTCTTACCGAATGCAAATCTTCCAGCCAAGAGTCTCCCCGAAGACATCCTTGTGAATAACCGTCAAAGAGACATACACTGTTGGGATGAGTCATTCCAAAAGTTCACATCTCTCCCTGACTCCACTCATCACCAAGAGTCTCCCCAATGTCTAATAGAAACCAAACTATCAACAAGAGATCTCCCTGGGTGAAGAGAGGTAGGAAAAATCACAGTGATCGAAATGTCTTGTTGATGACTCTTGTCGGCAAGACAAAAACAATGTCTCGACGACCTGAGCATTTCAAAGATTTAGAACACTGCTGCTAGTCAGAAAGAGATTCAGAGGGTCTCACCAAATTTTCTCTTTCAGGAGTTTCATGTTAGTAAGTTTGAGGCACATTTTCCAACACCTTCAATATTTCATCAAAACCCTTCTTTAACACCCCATTTACACAAGGAAAACAATGTAATTCTACCTATCTTGTAATCATGGCATGCCCCTACACCACCTTTTTCTATGATAGAAATAATCTTGTACATGATGATTGTAAGTATTTTTTATGAAGAATTGAATGACATATTTCATTTATTTGAATGGATAAATATTTTAAGAACTAATATTCATCTCATTACCATGCTACAGGTAAAATTATCCACCATGCTGAAGAAATGAAGAAGGAATAAACTAATAGATGAAGAGTATGAAACCTTCCAAGCAAAGGAGAGAGAATGGGTGGCAACATATTGTTGAAACAAGAAATTGGGTATGATTAACTAAAACAAGACAACTAAAGAGGAACCTCAACCGTCAAAAAGAGTATAGGATTTGGAAGCACAAAGGGAACGAATGTGAAAGCATCGTAGTAAGACAGATTCAGATACCATAGTTGGAGACACACCCTCTATGGAAAGTGAATACAAAAGGACACCATTAAGTACAAGTGAATATGGAGGAACACCAGCTACCGCAAGTGAATATGGAGGGACACCATCTATCATAAGTGAATATGGTTGGACACCATCTAGCGCATCTCAAGTTGAGAGTACACATCACTCAATTTCGATGAAGAAGGTATGCCATCATCCACACATGCACCTCAAGGTATGTCTTCTAATCCACCCTCAATCGAAGGTATGTAATCTATCCCACCTGAATTAAATATTGATTAAATTCCTAATGTTGAGATGTATGTACCTAGGAGAACACCACCTAGAATTTTGCGTAGAAAGCCAAAGTATTTGATTAATATTGATGAGGATATTTTGTAGCACATGGAAGGTAAGATTTCAGGACATACTTGTAGAAGATATGCTAATAATATTTAGAAATCATTCTTTGAAAGGCTAAATGAGACCGCAAGATGTCAACTATTTGTTGAAATGATGTGGGGTATAAAGTATAGAAATATCATGAAGACTATTGGGTTGAGAATATTGAGTGCATCGAGTGAAAACACTATTGTGAAGAATCTAATAGATGCATATGAGAGTGTGGATAAGACCTCACACTCAAAGGATAGAAATGTTACCCAACTTGTCATTGCATCGACTTTGGTAAGCATTCAAACAAAGAGAGCTCATTTTATTAGAAAGACGAGTGAACAAATGACAATTAGTAGAAAAACTTTATCAAAAGTCTTCCAAAGGTGGAAAAGAATCTAGGGCACCGATTCAAATGAATTATGGGCATTCTTGGGGAGACTACCACAAAAAGATAAAAAAGTTGTTGAAGCATTGAGAACACTAATTGAATAGTATTGGAAGAATAACACAAGGCCATCTCTGAATCAAAGGGATGTGGTAAGAAAGAGAATCAGTAGTTAGAACAATGAGCCACATCCAAAGTATTTTTTGGATACAACTCAAACCAAATATTTTTCGTAAATTTCAAAAGGATTATCCTCACATTAGTATTTGTCAGAGATGTTTTGAATTTCTTAAACCTTTTTATATCAAGATAAATCACACACAATACTTGTTGTTGTAGACTACATATTGAATTCTCTAACCATTATGATGTTTATCATTCTATATGTTTAGATTTGCATAATAACAATGTTTTGCAGGATTGTGGCATAGAAGCCCCACCAAAATCTTCAAGAGTGTTCTTATCAAAAAAATTATGTGAAATAAAGGATGGCCAAATATTCTATAGGACAACATGCTTGGATGGTTCATGTGAGTGTTACCATGGCTTGTGGCGTATGCTAGTATGTCAACATATGGAAAGCATAGATGAGGTGGGACAGAAACTAGTAGAGTTCAAGACGTATAAAACAATGGCATACACTACAAATGATGGGTCTCAAGAAAAAATGTGTGATTTGGTTATTTGGAAAATTCTAGTGTATCATTTTATGTCCATGTTGGGTGCTGCCACAATAATGGGTTACACTTTTTGGGACATCTTGATTTTTGCCTAAAATCACATATTTTTAGAAAATACAATGATTTAGGACTTTAAAGGTTCCATTTAAATTATTTTAATTAAAGAGGGATTGATCAAACCCCTTAGATCAAACCACCTTGGATAGAACCTTGTTAGATTGAAACCATACCTATAATCAAGTCTCCTCTACACCTATCAAAATGCTAATTAAAAACCACTTTTAATTTACCTTTTGGGTGATCAAATGAATTCATTTAAAATTTATGTTTTGTAAGCATGTATACATTATTATAAGCTTCCCAAAACATATAATTTTAAATATGTTTAATTTGATTATTATATTTGTTTTTTTATTTCTTGTAAATGTAGGATTTTCAATGAACATTGAGTTCTTTGTTTCACACATACGAAAAAAATAGAAAAATAGAGAAAAAATTCTTTAAAATATATGTGCACTAGGTATTGATGTCCTTATTCCAACAAAAAAATAATAAGATAATTCAATGAATACAAAAAAATTTATGCTGGTCAAAGTACACCTCTGTCCAAATTATAATTACTCTGACTTAGAAAATTAATTAAAAAAAAATTATGTAACAAAAGATTATGAAAAAATATTCATGCACTATATATTGGTGTGAAAAAATTGTATTTAAAAAATTAGAATTCTATCCTATCTATAAAAAAAGTTATGTGGTCCGAAGTAAACATCACTTTTTAAGACTACTGATTAGTAGAAAAAATAAGTTATTAAAAATTACATAAAATGATTCACAAATTATTTTTTTATTTTTTTAAAAACGTATAATTAGAATCTACACAAAATATCTAACAAATATCTAGTTTTATTCATCTTCAAATTCTTAATGGTTTAGCTACTATAGGTGTAAGAAAGTGAATATTTGGTGAAAAATCCTAATTTTAATGTCAAGTTTGGCCAAAAACTATAACCCATTATTGTGGGATCACCTAGTTTCATGACAATATAGTGTATGAGTATGCAAGGCATACCCATAGAGCTCGATATTTGCACATGAAATTCAAGCTATGCAAGGACACCTTTCTAGTTGGCAGCATAGCAATGGTTGAATTTGTAGAGAACTACACTCTACAACCACAATGTGAGGTGCAATCACAATATTACAACTCCACACAGGTTTCGATATTTGTGTAAATAACATTCATTCATGTAGCTGATAGTACAAAGGACCAAAGGAAGGTATTGAGGGAGTGTCACTTTTATAGTAGAGATGATCACACACATTCTTTAGAGATCTTGCAAGGCTACTTCTAGATGTTCTAGAGTGATTTGGCTCAAAGGGTCATAGCATACAGTCAGCATATAATATGGTCGAATAACTGTGTAGCACCATTCAAGAACTCGTGTGAGTTCTAGTGGTTGAGCAGGATGCATGTCATTATAAGTGTACAACATATGTGTAACTTTTGTGAGGTCAGGCATGTAAAGGGGGAGCATGATGGTGTAGGAGCATGCATGAAAAGCACATTAGCACAAGAAGAGTTAAAGTATAAAGACAGTGCAAAGTTGATAGATGCAAGATCAATCATCGAGTGGTGTAATGCTTTGATGGGTCCAGGTAATGAAGATACATCTTTAGTTCATAGAGTTTTTTGGTTGATGGATGATACTAACATTGCACCATATGATGATTTTTGTACACTAATAGGATCGAGTGAGCTACACTCTTTCCTTAGCTCAAATGTAGGTTCATGGAGTATCGATATATGAAAGATGGCATGCTTCTGTTCTTCATGTATAACGAAAGCTTGGAATGATTGTGAGTCAGGGGAGTGGGTTGAAAAATGGTTGACAAGTTATCTTATCCCACTTCACATGTATCACCCTCCAACAACATTCGAACTAACATAAATGGAATCATCAGTCGTCTTTGACCATGTATCAAATTTAGTTCAACTAGGTAATATATCTGCTTGCTTATTTTTTGAAATTCTATATTGTTATCATAATTTGTAGTGTATTCATAATGTTGGCTAATTTCAAGAGATTTGTTGTACATATCAATGCAGGGTATGTTTATGCAATTATTGTAGATGAAGACAATGAAGAGGGAAAGAACTATTACTTGTGTTGTGTTGAGACCAAAAATAAATTGGAGGCCCTAGTTATAGATGGAGAAAACATTGAATACCCTACAGGCTCAATTGTTGTTACTGGAACATGTCTTAGAAGGTACCCACATAAGAGTGTTAAACATTGGTTATCTCAGGACTTTGACACGCATCATAAGATTCTTCATTACTTGAACCTTGTTGTGGCATCCAATATTTTTTTGACCAAATATGGGGATAGACCTTTGAACAAGGTCTTGTGGAAGGTTCATGAGTCTGACCATGAGGCAATACTTGACATAATAAAGAGTAGAGAAGACCTAGATGGTTCATTGGATTAATTTTTAATTATGCACATCGATTCTTATTAATTTATACTTGTATGCACATTAATTTGTTTGATGCAACATCCTTATTTTGATGGTCTTGACAAATCTCAATTATGATTTTAAGCCATTACAAAAGTGCATGCAAAGCTCGGTGAGATATTTTGAAGTTATTCATTTGAAATTAACCTTATCATGAGCACCTATGATGTAGACATTATAAGAGCATCTCGAATTTCAAGTTATTATGTTCATGAGAGGTGTTGTGTGCAATAGGTATCTTGGAACTTCCAGTGAAGATGTATGACTAGGAGTGATTAAGTTGAGAGAATGGCATACCTATTTGTAAGTGTTCTCCATTTATTTTCATTTCATTTCCATTTTGGATTCTCTTTCTTTTTCTTCTTTTACTTTGCATATTTGTAAGTAAACTACTAAAAATTGATTGGTCTCTCATTGCAGAAAATGCTAATTTATGAGCCATCAAAGAGAATATTAGCCAAAAAAGCAATGCAACATCCTTATTTTCATGGTCTTGACAAATCTAAATTCTGATTTGAAGCCATTATAAAAGAGCATGTGAAGCTTAGTGAGGGAATCTCAAGTTACTCAGTTGATGTTAGCCTCACAATGAGCACCTATGATGTAGACATTAAAAGAGAATCTCGAATGTATGAATGACATTGTAAAATATCTACGAGAATGAAGTACCTAAGGAATTGTAATGAGATTTACTCAAATATTAAAATTTTGGAGTTCATGTTTGGTGCAAGAGCACCTTGTTCTCTAAATGTCTTAAATAGGAAAATTTGCAAAATTTGAAATTTCAAATGTAAACAATGTGAAAAAGGTCACGTGAATGTCATATGTAATGTATTAAATGTCTCAAATAGAAAATTAGGTGATTAGAGGAGTGATATTGCACAAAATTTGTCATTTGGTCTAAAAATGCAAAACTTGCATTAATTGCACAATTGCAAAATTATAGAAGATGAAGTGTCATCTTCTTAGAAAAGGTAGTTAGTCGATAGAAGATGTAGGGGCAGCATTCATAACTAATTGGAATAGTTATATAAAGAATTTTAAAGGTGTGGAAAGGAGCAGAACTTGTATTCTTGAAGAAATTAGTAAATAAAGGATGGTGTTTTCTATATTTGCAGCACTTTTCCTTTTTTGTTTCAAGCTTGTACAAATTGTACGACACCTTATACTTTGATTGTTGATTATTTTTCATCAGAGAAAGGAGTTAGGTAAATTTGGAAATTATTTTGAAGTATTTTAACTTAGATTTGAGGAAATAACAAAAAAATTATCAGAATTGGTTTATAACCCTCAAAACAGGGTTTTAAGAGTCCATTAAGTGATAACTAGGCCTAATTTACAAAGGAACATACCTTTAAACATTCAAAAACCCCCTGAACTTGTTGGGATAGAAATTCTCATGTATCCAAACCCTCAAATCCACAATTTGTCTTAGGAGGAACTCACTCCACCATGCCAAACAACAAAACCCTTATTTTATGCTATTATGAGGAGGGTTTATTGAAAGGAATGGTTCCACACCTTACCACAACATTCCACCACCTCAGACCTTCTTAAAATCACTTGTACAAACTCAAAATATAATCACCCAACCTTTACATGCAATATTTTATCAAACCCTAGGGTGAAACTTCATTTTTCATGCCCTTTTCCATCAAAATCTATAGGGGAAACAACACAAACCCCATAAAAATTATTCCCTTTCACCAAATAAGCACCTTAACATCTAAACCAGACCGTCCTAACTCATTCATTTTAGCCATATAGATTATAATAGGAGGAACGAGTTAAATCTCCATTTCAAACTTTAAAACCCATAAATCTGCAAACTTAGACCGTCCCCTACAATCTTTCAATAAAATGATTTTTACTCAATGAAATACCATTTTTAAACTATAAAATTGGAAGATTTGAAATTTTGGAGACTTGATATACTACTTCCCAAGGTTATTTTCTGGTTTGGAGTTGATTTCTTGATAGTTGTTGGCTTGATCCCTTTAGGGTCCAAAGTAAAAAAAAAGGGAAACAAAATTTGGTGGGGTATTACTCAGAAACTGTGGCACTTATGAAATCTTTGTCTAAGCCCACAAGATCATTTTGGGCCCCTATACAATAAACTCTCTCGATTTTTGTTATGTCAAAGTGGTTTATTTGTGGTGTCCAGTTTTCACTTGATGGAAAAAGTGTCAAATTGAAGCAATGCAAAGTTGCAAAGTGGTGCAACTTTCATTCTCCAATTTGTGTGACCAAACAGAATATTTTAAAACATCTTAATAGGTATTTTTACACTATGCATGATCCTCTTTCATACTCAAACACGTGGAATCGCTCTGAGCTACGTTCATCTGGATCGATCCCTTAAGAGTTCAAACTACAAAATGACTGCAAACTTTAACATGTTGTTACTAGGATACCATGATGCTTAGAAACTTCTCATTTGATCCTATGGGATCGTGTCAGGCCCCTCTACAAAAAAAATCTTGTATTTTGCTATCTTGGAAGCATTTTTCCATGGTGGCGGATTTTTACTTAGGGAAAGAGTTGTCAAATATAAGTAGTTGAAAGTTGTAAAGTGGTGCAAATTTTATTTTGCAACACATATGACAAAACAAAATGTTCCAATGCATTCAAATAGGTATTTTTATGCTAAGCATGGTCCTCTTTTGCACCCAAATATGCGGAATCACTCCAAGCTACATTCAACCGGATTGATCCATTAAGAGTTCAAAGTGCAAAATGGCACAAACTTCAATATGTTGTTACTTGGATACTGTGATGCTTAAAAAATTTTCATCTCATCCTATCAAATCACGTTGGACCCCTCTAAAAAAACCTCTCTTGGTTTTCGTTATCTCAGAGTGGTTTTCCTGTGGTAGCGGATTTCCACTTGGGGAAAAAGTTGTCAAATGCAACTAGTTGAAAGTTGCAAAGTGGTGCAAATTTCATTGTTGAACTCATGTGATCAAATATACTATTCCAATATATCTAAATAGGTATTTTTACACTAGGCATGGTCCTCTTTCACACCCAAACACACAGAATCACTCTAAACTACATTCAACCAGATTGATCCCTTAAGAGTCCAAAGTGCAAATTAGTGCAAACTTTAGCATGTTGTTACTCGGATACCATGATGCTTAGAAAATTCTCGTCTAATCCTATGGGACCATGTTGGAACTCTCTACAATAACCTCTCTCGGTTTTTGCTATCTCAGAGGCATTTTCCTATGGTGGTGAATTTTCACTTGGAGAAAAAGCTGTTAAATACAAGTAGTTGAAAGTTGCAAAGTGGTACAATTTTCGTTTTGCAACTCGTGTGACCAAATAGACTATTCCAATGTGTCCAAATAGGTATGCTTGTGCTAGGAATGGTCCTATTTCACACCCAAACACGCGGAATCACTCTGAACTACATTCAACCAGATCGATCCCTTAAGAGTACAAAGTGCAAAATGGCTACAAACTTCAGCATGTTATTACTCAAATACCATGATGCTTAGAAAATTATCATCTAATCCTATGGGATCATGTTGGGGCCCTCTACAATTACCTCTCTCCATTATCTTTGAGTGGTTTTTCTATGATATCAAATACAAGCAGTGCAAAGATGCAAAGTGTTGCAAATTTCATTCTACAACTTGTGTGACCAAACAGACTATTCCAGTGCACCCATATAGATATTTTTACACTAGGCATGATCATTTTTTGCACCCAAACATGCAGAATCACTTTGAGCTACGTTGAACTGAATTGATTCCTTAAGAGTTTAAAGTGCAAAATGGCTGCAAACTTTAGAATGTTGTTACTCGGATACCATGATGCCTAGAAAATTATTGTATAATCATATAGGATCATGTTGGGCCCCTCTACAATAATTAGTCTTGGTTTTCACTATCTTAGAAATATTTTCTAGAAGTGGCAAATTTTCACTTGGGGAAAAAGTTATCAAATGCGAGTAGTTGAAAGTTGCAAAATGGTGCAACTTTCATTCTGTAACTCATGTGACCAAATGGACTATTCCAATGCATCCAAATAGGTATTTTTACCCTAGGCACAATCCTCTTTCAAACCCAAACACACAGAATCGCTCTGAGCTACATTGAATCAGATCGATTCCTTAAGAATCCAAAGTGCAAAATGGCTACAAACTTCAGCATGTTACTCAGATACTGCGATGCTTAGAAACTTCACGTATGATCCTATGAGATTGCATTGGACCCCTCTACAAAACCTCTTTTATTTTTTGCTATCTCAGAGGCATTTTTTTGTGGTGAAAAAATTTTACATGGGGAAAAAGTTGTCAAATGCAAGTAGTTGAAAGTTGCAAAGTGGTGCAACTTTCGTTCTGAAACTCATGTGACCAAACAGACTGTTCCAACGTGTCAAAATAGGTATGTTTATGTTAGGAATTGTCCTTTTTTTACCCAAACATGTAGAATCACTCTAAGCTACGTTCAACTAGATCGATCCCTTAAGAGTCCAAAGTGCAAAATGGATGCAAATTTCAGCATGTTGTTACTCGGATACTGTAGTGCTTAGAAACTTCTCTTCTGATCCTATGGGATCATGTTGAGACTCTCTACAAAAACCTCTCTCATTTTTCACTATCTTAGAGTGGTTTTCCTGTGGTGGCAGATTTTCACTTGGAAAAAAAGTTGTCAAATGCAACTATTTGAAAGTTGCAAAGTGGTGCAACTTTCGTTATCCAACTCATGTGACCAAACAGACTATTCCAACACATCTGAATAGGTATTTTTACATTATACATGGTCCTCTATCACACCCAAACACACGGAATCGTTTTGAGCTAATTCAACATGATTGATCCCGTAAGAGTCTAAAGTGCAAAATGGTGGAAAATTTAGCATGTTGTTACTAAGATACTGTGATGCTTAGAAAATTCTCGTCTAATCATATGGGATTGTGTTGGACCCCTCTACAATAACCTCTCTCAGTTTTCGTTAACTTAGAGGTATTTTCTTGTGGTGATGAATTTTCACTTGGAGAAAAATTTGTCAAATGCATGTAGTTGAAAGTTGCAAAGTGGTGTAACTTTCGTTCTACAACTCATGTGACCAAATAGAATATTCCAACGTGTCTAAATAGGTATTTTTACATTAGAAATGGTCATATTTTGCACCCAAACACATGGAATCACTTCAAGCTATGTTCAACTAGATCAATCTCTTAAGAGTCCAAAGTGCAAGTTGGTTGCAAACTTCAGCATGTTGTTACTCGGATACCATGATGCTTAAAAAATTATCATCTGATCATACAGGATTGTGTTGGGCCCCTCTACAATAACCTCTCTCAGTTTTTTCTATTTCGGAGACATTTTCTAGTGGTGGCAAATTTTCACTTGGGGAAAAAGTTGTCAAATGCAAGTAGTTGAAAGTTGCAAAGTGGTGCAAGTTTTGTTCTACAACTCGTGTGACCAAATGGATTGTTTGAATGCATATGGATGGGTGTGTTTATGGTAAGAATGGTTTTTCTTTTGTACTGAAATATGTCGAATCACTTTAACTTACATTCAACTGGCTTGATCCCTTAAGGGTCCAAAGTGAAAAAGGGAAGTAAACTTTGATGGGCTATTACTCAAAAATTGTGATTCTTACAAACTCTCTGTATGAGCCTATGAGATTATGTTGGACCCCTCTACAATAAACTCTCTCAATTTTTGTTATCTTGAAGTCATTTTTCTGTGGTTTCCAATTTTTATTTTATGGAGAAAGTGTCAAATACAAGCAAAGTAAAGTTGTAAACTAGTGCAAATTTCATTTTGCAATTTGTGTGACCAAAAAAACTACTCCAACACATCTCAATAAGTAGGTTTCTACTAGGCCTGCATGGTCCTCTTTCACACCCAAACACACAAAATTTCTCTAAGATATGTTCAACTGGCTTGATCGCTTTATGATGGCATGCAAAACAATCGAAAAGAGAAACATACACATGATGGTTGAGAAGTTTGAGTTTTCCACACAAAAAATATATGATCATTGGTGCAGAGCACCTTGTTTCTCCATTTGATCAAGAAGGTCTAGTTCAGTGGTTTCAGTCATGATAATATCAAATAAGGCCATGATAGGCCATTTTGTAATCTTGCTTTTAGTTTTGACTTAGTGTGGGGTCATTTGAGTCAATTATGTAAGTATGATAGCGAGTTGGAATAAGAAAATAGCATTGGTAAAGGAATTGGAAGAGATTAATAACATTGCCCCTATTGAAAATTTAGAATTTAGGCCTTAAAAGCAAGGCTAGACGAGGTGAAAAGAAGAAATTTCTTGAGAATAAGTTATAATAGGTTGTAAATAGAGTGAGGTTGTGGAGTTTTATGTGTTCAAAAGGTTTGTAAGGACAAGGGAGGTCTAAATTATTTAATGGCATGATGCCCTAGTTGGGAAAAGAGGGGCTTTGAATGAAAAAGAGAGGTTTGAGGGAGTAAAAGTGGGTAAAGTCAAGGGGCAACATCATTTGGTGATCAATTAAGTTTGTGCTGGAAGAATGAATTGTTTGAAGAGGTTTTTAGGTTGTATGAGGTTTGGATATGGGGTTTTAATAAACCCTAGTGAAATTTGAGAAAGGTGAGGTTTTAGAGGATAGTGGGGTTAGAGGGCCAATCACACCCTAAAAATTGTGGATTTTGTGGATTTGCAAACTGGTAAATGCTTCCTAATGGTGTTTTGCAATTGGAAGAGTGATTGAGAGGGTGTTTCTTTTTTAAATACACCTATATGGGCATCTAGGATAGCATTGAGTCCATCTCTTATTTGTATTATAAATTATAACTTGATTTCCGCCAAGTCCATTTCCTATACAAGAAATAATATTGCAAAAATTTGACATATAAATCTTTCGACGTGTTTATATGGTGATGGATCAAGAACATAACAATTAATTTTGCACTATTAAGATTATGTTGTGAAAATCTTTAAAGACTATTCAAGATAGATGAATGTATGATAATGTTTCAAAAAGTTAACTACTTCATTTACTCTAAATATTATGTTTTGCAACTGTTGTGAAGATTATGTATCCTTTGCTTAATTGAGTTTTTCTAATCAAAGGATTAAATATATTGGAATATTTTTATGAATCATTTCATGGAATACCAATTGAAAATGTGTTTTTTTCTTTTAGATAAAGTTGTTTAGCATCAATAAATTAATATTCAAGTCAAACCATGAAGGATAAAAATGATCAATGCTAGGGCTAACCAATTAATAAGTATATACATGAATAAATCATGCATGTACATGAGAATAAGGGAAGCACAAGTACTCAAAAACACATAAGCCTTGAAGTATAGACACGAATACACAATATACACAAATTAATACAAAGTATATGCATGAATACAAGGTATACACATGAAAACACGTAAGTCACAAAGTATACATTGGAACACACATAAGTCACAAAGTATACACTTGAATACATGTAACTCATCTATTGAACCATAAATTTATAATGAAAATATGGACACCATCGATAAAATATATTTGTATTAACCAAATAGCCATCTAGGAATACATCAATACATGTCAATATAAGTATGAAATATAGGTACAAAATAGCCATATAGGCTTATGAGAATGCCATATAGGCATACAATGTCAAATATTTCCAATATAAAATATATACAAAACTGAAATGTAGGCATACAACAAAGGGCTTTGGAATCAAAATTCATTACTCTACATGCTCTCGAAATAAATTCTTTCCCTTTGCTTGTCAATCAGATGGTGATACGTATATCACTCATTTATACTGTGCTCAAGGAGTGTTCCTACTACTCCTCTTAGTGTTTAGTTCTTGGTGAAGTTTTATTTGTTACAATAAGAAGACATTAATATATAGAAATTACATTATAAAAAATGATATATTTAACAAAATAATCACTTACCTCCATCTGATGATCACTCTTCATAAGGGAAATATTCACATGCCCATGTTGAAGCCCTGTATAAACCATCCAAATAGAAATTGAACTATGAATCAATAATGGTTTTCTTTTTCACTAACTAACATCAATAACAACAAATGTAAATTGAAATTTAGTAATTTTCCTCATACCTCCCCTGTTAAATCCATCGAGGATTCTATAGTATATGAAACACCAATCTCCATTTCCCTCGTTACATTTAGAGGTGTTCTTGCTTACAACATCTAAAAAATAAAACAACAAATTATTCAATCACAAAAACTACAATAGTGATCCACGTCATTTCTTATAATGTATGAGATAATGAACAAAATTTTTAGTACTTATTAAACTATATATTTATAACTATCATGCTTACTATTTTCCCTATCCATATCTTGTTTGAAAGCACATGTTTTTAGGCTTTTATCCATAGCAGCAAATTGATGAATTGTTTGATAAAATGCTTTTGTAGACATGTACAATAACTGTGGTGGCATAGAGAAGGCATTGAACTGTTTGAAAAAATGCCTCAAAGAAATGGGGTATCTTGGTGATGGAATTCCATTACAAATAAATGCACATCATGACATTCCATCACCATAAGACCACATTTCTTTCAGGCATTTTTTCACACAATTCATTGCTTTCTCTATGGTATTATTGCTTACTATTATGCTTTGATAGAAATTTTTCCAAGCATCTATGGTTTGTTGGAAAGCACTTATTTTAGGATTTTAGCCATAGTAGCAAGGAAGTGAGTAGTTTGATAAAATGCTTTGGTACACAGTATGGAAAATGTGGTATCATAGAAAAGGTGGTGAGTTGTTTGAAGAAATTCCTCAAAGAAATGTGGTCTCATGGTGATGGAATGGCATTCCATCACCATGAGACTGCATTTCTTTGAGGCATTTCTTCAAACTACTAACTTCCTTGTCTATGTTATTTCTTACTATTATGCTTTGATAATTTTTTTCAAAGCATCCATAGTTTGTTGGAAAGAACCTTTTCAAAGCTTTTAGCCATAGTAGTGAGGAAATGAATTGTTTGATAAAATGATTTGGTAGACATGTATGGAAAATGTGGTAGCATAGAAAAGGTGGTGAGCTATTTGAAAAAGAACCTCAAAGAAATTGGGTCTCATCTAGTGATGGACATCACCATGAGACCACATTTCTTTCAGGCATTTAAAAAAAAAACACATTTCCTTTCCTATGCTATTGCTTACTATTATTCTTTCATATATTCCTTCCAAGCATCCATAGCATAGACAAGGAAGTGAATAGTTTGAAAAGATGTCGAGTAGTAAAAAGTGGTCTCATGGAATGTCGTGACAAGAAAATGCAATTGGAAGATGCTCCTAGACTTATTACTTATGCTATGTGAAGTAATTGCATCACTAGTTATGTTGATTTTCTAAACAACTATATTGTAGTTGAAATTTTGTCATCTATCAACATCTAGTCATTAGTTATAGAATGTGAAGTAATTCTTTGAGTTTGAATGATGTGCAATGCAACGTAATCAACGATATGAATATAAACTACACAAATATATTAAGCACAATTAATTATGTAAACTCTTTATTCTATTACCTGCGTGTAGGTTTGAGTAAATCCACTAGCATTGGGAGGTGTTCCCTTGAAACCTCCAATATTAGCTTGTTCAACATCCAAAATCATATATTAAAATACCATTCATAAAAGATTCTATTAACATGTAATACATTTATAATTTTTTACTAGTTACATACCCCATTGATAGGTGTAATACAAAAATAAGTAGGTGTAGGGATAGTGTATCTAGTCTCAACACTATGACCCTACAATTTTATTAAAATCATAAAATGAAATTAGTTAATCTTGCATTTAAAAATCCAAATTTAATAAATTAAATTGAATGAATATTCCAACTTTTACCTATGTATCAATGACATACACTTCATGCAAAATGTTAGCTACCCTCTCCATCTCCATAGCTACAGTTGGATTCTCTGTAGCAGCCTCCTAAGTGTCAGTGGGTTCATATGAACAAGTCACCCTGCAAGATTGACACAAATGGGTTTGAAGGCCACCACTCAAAGACTCCCCTGAATGGAATTGTAGAATAGGGCTAGCATGTTGGATGACACTCTGGGAAAAATTGTTGATCACCTGCAATGTCTCTACATTGGCACTCTCCTTCATGACGGAAGGGATAACAACATGCTTATGAGGTGGCCTAGCAAGATCTTGACTCCCTTGTTGAGTAGGATCCGACTGTGCACCAGGTCTATCCTGAGCTGACCCCCAACCTCTCCACTGGAAGTCCCTCATATCAAAATAATTTTAGAATTTTTTCAATATGAACTCAAAGTATAGTTTCCTAAGGAAATACTACGGGACTTCACAATTGTTGCATGGTGAGTAATCAAAAACCATCTACCACCTATCATAAAAAAAGTTCTTAATCTATTTGTGGTGGAACCAATGAATAGGAAACCTCTTTGCATTGAGGGTAGATTTTGATTTGTGCATGGGTCAGTGAATAATGAGAAAAAATCATCTTTTTTAATTTTTAAATCTTTACTTCTTTATATGATAATTTATCCACGTAATAACCTCTTATCTTGTCATCCAATTATTTGTTTGTTAATTGAATATACATTTTTTAACATATCTTTCAATGAAGTTTACAGGGTTATTTTTTCACAGTTGAACCATTTGGATCACTCAACCTCCCAATTAAATCCTCAATTTATCTTTTGTTGTTCCTAATTTCACTCATTAAATTTTGTTGAGTGTCAGGAGGGTGTTGAGGGATTGGTGGAGGTTGTTGTTGTGGTTGATTTTGTTGTTGAGGAGTTTCTTTCTTTGCTTGTTGAGGATTTTGAGGGTTTGCAGGTTGATTTGCATCTCCTACAAATTCAAAAAAATAAATATCAAATACAACCTAAAACTAACAAATTCAACCTAAAACTAACAAATTCAAAAAATAAAAAGTAAACAATTCTTACCTCTCACACCTCCTCATTGATGTGGTGGCATCCCCATAATGAAATAGCAACCATTGATGAATATTTTTGCAAAATACCTCCTCCTAGAACACGAGCATGAAAAATGGGTGTTTTGGTCATGGGAAAAAAGAAAAACACAGTCAAAATGCAAGAATGAATTTGTTTTACCTTCTTTTTTTAATAGTTCATAACGTGAGCATGTTATAATGCACTCGCATTATGGGATCATTGTGGTTGAGCCTTAGGCTTGGCACACCAAGCCACCAATCCATAATGTAAGTGCATTATAACATGCTCATGGTATGAGTTTTCAAAAAAAAAAGTGGCCACAAATTGGCTACCCATCTCCATGCACCTGCCTCGTCAACACTAAGCACTTTTGATTTTTTGGCCCATACATTATGCTAGATGGGACTCATTTTCTACTTGTGGCGAATGAGTCTTGTGTGGCCAAAAATTGAAATTAAATAAAATTATTGGTTTGATTTTGTCCTCCTAGATTTGATGTTGGCTTGTAGTGTTGTAATTTTGGGAATTATTACATAATTAAGTATAAATACAAGGTTTTTTCACTCATTTTATCATAACATGCATTCAAATGACCTAAGACTTTTGTGAGAACATTCTTAATGGAAATTTCAGTTCACAAAAGCATTCAAGTATCTTCAAGAGAATTCAAGAGCATTAAAGGGTAGAATTATTCATCAATTGTTACAACAATTTAGGATCCATCATCATGGAAGGTTCTAGTTGCAATATTTCATGTTCATGCTTCATTATCTTATTTTATCATTTGGTTTAATTACCTAAATGGGGTTTGACCAAGGCAAACCCCCCTTCCCTAACAATCAAATTTTTTTTCTCCCTCTCTTTGTGTGATTGTAGATCTAGGTGCTTTGAAGACTCGAAGATCATTGAAGATTAGGTTACAAACTTGTTGGATTTGTCTCCCCATTTGCAAGGTCAAAATATTTACTAAAAGGTCATCTACAACCCTGAAATTAGAGTTTTAGATCTGGGAACCTAGAGGAACAAAAAGAGCAGAATGAGATGTGCATATTAGAACTTTGAATTTCCAAAAAAGCCAAACTAGACTCATTCACCACAAGTGGAAAATGGCTCCCACTATAGGTTTTTTTCAAAGATCTTTGTAGAATATAGGTTTTAGGATACCCATTTTCCTAAAACTCTCTCCTCTGCAAAAATCCATAACTGGGATTGATTCGCCCAGAATGGCAAATGAGTCCCACTAGATCAAAAAGTCAACAATTTCAACATTTCCAGAGTTGTTTCTAATCTTCAACACATTTCCAGGTGGACATATTTTGTTTTGTAGCTTTTTTGGTTTTTTCTTCTTGCATTTTCAAGTCATTTAGTTCAATTTTTCATCAAACTAGGTTTTGCATTTCATTATCTTTTCCAAGCCCTAGCTTGGTGGTGAACCTCTCTTCTAATCTGAAATCATACCCTAGGATACCCTATTGTCAGATCTCTTGCCTCTATTCTTGGGGTGAGATATCTAAGGTTGTCCTTGAATGTGAAGTATAGAATATTGTTGGCCTAGGTCCTAAAACCCTAGTGGAGACAAAATTCTATGTTACACATTGAACGGTTGAAACTAGAGTAATTTATGATATAAAAAATAAACATTAGTTCGCTAGGATTGACAAGGCCAAGGTACTGGTAACTTAACATTGCAAAGGACTTAATAAAATTAATAATGATACTAGGAACTAGGGGAGAAGGTCAACAACAAACTAGAAATCAATAACATTTCGGTAAACCCTAACAAGACTGACAATTTTTAATGTTTATAGTGTTTTTTTTCAATTTCATGGCAAAATTATTTTTTTATTTATATTGCTTTATGTTTTACTTTTAAATATGCATGCAATTATTTCATAAATAGATAATACTTAATTTCTTAAAGAAAAAAAAACTGATTTGAATAGATTCACAGACACTGAACTCAGAAAATAATTTTTTACTGTTAATGAATAATGTAGAATAGCACAAGCATTTATTTTATTACAACTAAATTACAATGTCACATTATTACATATCTCTTTAAATATGAGTCATTGTGATTGAGTAGAGCATGCAAGTTCCAAGCTCTTGTTTTGTATAAATAACATAATTTAGTTTAGTACTTTACATAATACAAATACAAATGTAAGCACCAAGCTTCTACTAGACCACTGGTGACAACATAATACAAATTTTGCTCTGAAAATTAATGCATGGTGATGGGACTTGTCGAGACAACCATGGGCTCTGAAAATAAATGCACGGAACTTTCCTAGAGGGCCATGGGCATTGAAAATAAATGCATGAGACTTGTCTGGGCAAGCATGTGCTCTCAAATACAAATGTGGCTCTAGAAATACAAATGCATGGGGCTTGCCTGGTGAACAATGTTTGGGAAATGGGAGCTATGAAGATACAAAATGTATCTATTCTAATTGGAAACCGAAGTCTTGTAGAATATGAGGGGTAAGGTAAGTGCATGGATCTATGACACAATTTTGGCTCTTGAGATGCCACTTTTTTTTTAAATCAGCAAAATCTGATTTGCATGAGAAAATGAAGATATTTACACTCAAAATTTCAAGATGCAACAAGAAAAAAAGTTGAAATGCTCCAACTCTAGCATCTAAGATACTAATTATTTTTGAAATTAATGAAAATTAAGGGTTTCAAAAAGGGGGGCCCAAAAGAAGTCATTTTTTATCAAAAAAACAACATAGCGCTTGAGGGCTCCCCCTTTTTGAATAACCTTTTTTTAGAATTTCAAAAATATGAATAGCGAGAAATTAGCTAACACCATGTAGTTTATCCTCATTCTTTCAGATAATTTTTTTAATGAATATATAATATTTTATGAATTTTGAAAGTTGACACATCCTAAAAAGTTGAAATTTGAGTGTGCTCCCCCTAAATATTTTGAAAACTAATCAAAAATTGAATTTTTTTCATCATGTGTATAATGGCTTGGTCTAGTTTTAAAAAATGTAATTTGTTTCATGTTTCAATCAACAAGTAAAAATCTATCCTAAAACTAGCACATGTTGGTTTTTGACCAAAAATGGAGGCATTTACAATAGAAGTTATGGATCAAAACCTTAACTGAATCAAAATGAAAAAGAATTATATATTTAGATAGTTAAGAGAGAGGTTAACACTATCAAATTTTTTTAATAAATTTTCATTGAAAGATGTGAAAACGTGACAGGGAGCATAGACAAAAATATGAGGAAATTTGGAAAATCCTCTCAATTCACTCATCCAAAGTAGGTCATTTGGTGAGCACCAAATTTGGCACTTGCCAAATGGCACATTACATTTGGCGAGTGCCAAATTTGGTTTGCACCAAATGGGATGTGTCATTTGGTGAGTGTTGAATTTGGCGCTCACTAAATGATCTACTTTGAACAAAATGTAACTTTCCCCTCTATTTGGTTGACCACTCTGACCATCCTGAGAGTGTGTGATTTATGATCATAGATGGATAGTTGAGGTTCTACCTTTCATACACTCTCTACCTCGTTACCCTAACTGGATAACTCTCTATCCCTATGAAGTCTTTCTCTCTCTTAGGTTTCGTTCCCTCCCACCCTACCTGTTGATGGGTGTTTTTACACCTCAACACAAGTAGCACACAAGTATGCTACCTCTCTTGAAAGGTAGAAATCTATGAACAAGTTCCAGATTAATTCACCAAGGTCTCTCAAGTGTCAGGTCATGAAAATGCTTGGAGTATCTCACTTGGTTGATGTGTTTTGCGAGTAATCACATGGAAACCTTTATGGTTTACAAAGCATGGGAAGTTGGGTCTGCAAAAGGAGTTTTAAGAGTGTTAGAAATGAATGAATAGTGGCTACTCACTCAAAACAACAAATTGAAACTCACCATGTTCATCAGATTTAGCATTGTTGTGATGCTTGGAATCCTACACTAACAAAGGACTAAAAGAAATAGCAAAAGAGAAAGGGTTGAGAAAGTTGTTCTAAATCTAAGCTATAAATGAATAGTAACAATGGAGGCTACTATAGTAGACAAACTTCCTAAACTAGGTTTTGCTTGACCAAGAGAAGCCTACAACTACACAAAACTAGTGCAATCTTCTAAGGACTGTAGATTTTCATATTCTACATGAACTTCATGAACATACAATTGAACTAAGTTGCAGCAATGAAATGAGGAATCCTAGGCTAACTTTGCACAGTAGCTTGTCATCAACAAGTTCCAAAAGTATGGGCTAAAAGTTCATCAAATACCATAACAACAAACACTATTATAACAGCCATTCAAGAAACTACAAACTAAAACTAACTTGGAAGTTGAACCATGCATGCATAATGAACAAACTCAAAAGAAACATCCATAAAATCATGCAATGGTTCTCTCTATTGCTATAGAATTCCCTTTACACTAGTTCTAAAACCATTTACAAATGAGAAGCAAGCTCCTATTTATAATTTTCCAAAGCCCAAATGAATGGCTAGGATTGATTTGCATTGCATGGCTCAGATTCATTACAAGCTAGGGTTTCACCTACCCCCAATATTTCACAATTTAAAATAGGCTATTTTTTCCTTTCCCTATTTTTTCTTGTAGCCTATTTTGTCTTTTAGTTGTTCTAGGCTATGGCTGAAAACTATGGAAAGTTTCACTCTACTGATGTATTCACAACATTTCTTCATCAAATTTTCTCACAAATTTGTATTGTCGAAGAGCAGACATGTTGCTCCAAATTTTGTGGGATAGCCCTTGACAAATCATGATTGTTTTAGGAAAAAGATAAAGTAGCTCCTCTTGCCAAATTCAAGGCCACCCTTTGTAGTTTTGTCATTGACTTCGTTGACCTAGGCCTTCTTCTAATGCCAACTCTTTTGATGGGTGCTAGGAGGAGAGGAAAGCATAGAGTGAATGGTGATAGGAGCAATGTGCTTTTTCCTTGTTCAGCTTTCTTAATGGGCCTCCTCGATAGACTTGTGGTAGGTTCCATAAATCCTGCATACATAATGTGTAGTAAGTGCTTTCATACGTAAATCAAGAAAAATATTAGTCAAATCTTGCAAAATCATTGTTAGATCAATCCATGCATCATTGAAAGATTATAATATTCATATTTGGAGCTCATTTGGACCACAAACATAAATACAGGTTTAGGGGTGCATGTGCCATAGGGTAGAAGGACAACGAACAATGATCGAAGAATGGAAGACAACTGAAGGATGGAAAATGACCAACAGATGGTGGAAAAACTTCTACAGGGGTAGACTTGCAAGTGGTGGATGGTGGACAAATGATAGATGGTAGATGGCAAGCAGAGACAGACAACAAATAACCTTCCACAAGGGCAAACTGACAAGTGGTAGGCAAAAAACGATAGATGGATGATGGATAGATGGTGGACGGTGGAAAATGGACAACCGACTACATAAAACATTCTACAAGCGTAGACCCACAAGTGGCAGATGATGTACATATGATGGAGAGCCTTTCTTATGGGAAGACCTACAAAAAATAGACGACAGACAAACAACGAAAAATAGACAAATAGTAGACAATGGATGGCAGACAACCTTCAACAAGGGTAGACCTGCAAGTGGCAGATGGTGGATGGATAGTGGATGATAGACAATGGATAGAAAGTAGACGATAGACGGTGGATGGCAAACAACCTTTAGCAAGGGTAGACCTACAAGTGGTGGATGGTAGATGATGAACATTCAATTGTCGACAACTAGTGGATAGCGAATGGTTGGTGGACAATGAATGGTTGGTGGACAATGAATGACAGACAATGATGGATGGTGGATAGTTGGCGAATGACAAATGGACAATGGATGGAAGATGGGAAAACAACCATCAGACGATGGATGGTGGATAGCCTTCCGTAGGGGCAGACTTGCAAAGGCTTAACTTGGTGGTTTTACCATCTTAGACCTCAAGTCCTAGATCATTGATAACTTTTGTGGAATGCACAAATCAGGATGGTCATGAAGGCTTCAACATTGAACAACAATGAAAGGGGCACAATGGGTATGGATTCCATAATGTAGGGGGAAGTTGGGCATCAGTCATGATGGAGTTTCTAAAATTCTAAGGAATTTTCTCTTTTCCCCATGGGCTTGGTTTCCATTTTAAATCCTTGTCCCCATAAATGAGTAGGGTTTTATTTACAAGAGTATGCAAATGTTATAATTGCAAGTTGACCTACTCCATCAGTCACCGATCTCTTAAGTCATCTTTTGAGCTACATTACACATTATTTTACTGGCCCTATTAGCTTGAAGCACTGATCACCAATTATTCTACCAACTTGAGCTTTTTCCCTAAGTCGGGTTTTAAATTTTTACTAATGACTTAAGCCTAATTCATCTATCCTCAAGGGGTCATATTGTCATTGGCTTAACCGAGTTCTTTCTATTTAATGCTAACATTGTATAGAATATAGGTTTTAAGATTCGAGGATCTAGGATAAGATCTTGGTCGTACCCCACTAGCTCACGGGAATTAAGTTCCAACAAGTTAAAAGCAGTGAGGCTGGTGAGATAAGGACGTGTGTTCTTGTACATCTGTGGGACCCAATCCCCACCACCATGCCCACTGTCTAATGCCTTCAACAAATATCCAAGATCAGATCTCAAGAATGATCTTCACCATTTCCCATTGGCTCATTGGGAGAAAGTGAACACTAGTTAAGACTAGCGAGATCATGACACGTACCTCCAACCACTCAATCTATGAGACATATGAAGCTCAACAATAGTGAAACTGTTGTTTGAGGTGGATCACTACCATTTTTTGAGAGAAAACCAGTGATGCTTTGTTGAATTTCAAACCCATTCAGCCTAGGGTGAACAATTCGATCTGCCATCTCTTCCAAGGATCAATAGGTAATATTCAAAGTTAGTGAATGACACATGATAGCCATTTTACTCTATAACCATCACTCATTAATGGTCAAATTTCTATAGAAGTGATCAAGTTGATCTCAATTCATGTGGAAAAACAAATTTTGGCAATCATGAAGTGTGATATATGGATTTCCATGCAATTGGGAATTAAACGATGATAGTACATATACCAATGAGCTACCCAAATTATGCATGTGTTTTTCTAAACATTGATTATGGGCATCATCACTTCACATGGTAAATACATAAGGAATAGCTACTATTCATGTCATTCACGCTTAGTAGTTAGAATTTTTCTAGATAAAGATGAGGTTAGTTTGAGAAATTGTCAAACAAGGAAAATGAGTGAACCAATGAGGAGGTTTGTTCACCTGAGCTCTCAGAAGCCTAGTGTTGGTGTACTAGAAGTTGCTTCAACTATGGAGGTTGATGTTCTTGCTAGCAAGCCTGTACTTGCACCCACAAGGTGTAGCCAGAGATTATAATTCTAGAATGTTGCTACTAGAAAGGTCAAAGATAAAGGCAAAGAACCAGTGTGCTTTGCTGCTAGAGGACATAGAAGAATTAGGTATGGGCATGGCTCCTTCAAGCGCCAACATTTTTCCATTGACCTTATTGAGAGCCTGTCAGATAGTGAGAATGAGACACACTTTTGGTATCAGTGGTATCTCAACACTTTGGGTCAAACTTAGGCCCCAGGAGAAGAAATATTATCTGTTCCTCCACTGGTAGTTAGAACTCCAAGCGAGTAGACTGGTACTATACTGTGTAAGGAAAAGGATGAGGAAGAAGCTAAGGTTTTCTCTCCTTCCCTTGCAATGACTTAGAGCAGGTGTGTGTATCATGGTCTAGACACTGGTAAGAGTGGGGTGGTTGGTCGATAAAGAATTGCCATGTGGGATGGTAAATTTTGGTTTTGATATATTGTTGTGACCATTAGTCTCTTCTTCGGTGTAAGTGACTATTACTTCTTGGGTCTGATGTTCAATGTGTTCCCTTGTGGTGATTTGGACATCTGATGTGGTGTGTACCAGGTGATAAAGGGAGATTTTGGCAAGCCTTTTCCTTTTCTCTTTTGGATGGTGGCTGTAATTTTCATTTTCCTCATGTTGAATGTGCTTTTGCATAATCAGTATGTGGGAATTTTTGAAATGTAGATGAAATTCTGGGTGAAATCAATTTTTGTGATGAAATTGCATTTGATCCTAAAGCTTGTTCTGCCACCTTGTCTTATAGAAGGGAATTCTAGGCTCATCTGCAAGGAGATGGAAATTCTGGTTAGGTTTTGAGTCGAGTGTAAATGGATAGAATGATAGGAATATAATAGATAGTCTATTTTGAGTTTTTGGAATAACATATTCAAATTATCTTAAATTGTTATGTAGATATGACTAATAAACATGAATGAACATATAATTCTAATATATTTTCTATCCTTATGTGAATTTGTGTGATTTTGAATGGAATGTTAATGATATTTTCATTCTTGTTTGAACATCTGTTCAAATGTATTTCTCTATTTTTGCTTTGATTCAAGCAATCAATTAAATTCTTAAATGGAGTCTTAGATTTACAATTATTCACAAGGGATTTGATAAGTAGTTATGTATCATAAAGAGTGAAATCCATAATGCAAAGTTGTTATGAGAGCAATCCATCCCATCAAATTTTAAAGTCATTTATGTGTTACTAGTTTTTGTGTATGTGACTCTATTTCCCAATGTAACAAGACACTAGTTTATTCCTTAATGATTCACCTAAAGGGTTGATCAAATAAATATATAATGACTGACCTAAAGTCAAGATCTAAATTCATTTTAAAATTCATCAATCTTGAGGCATGTATTTGTCAACTATCATGTAGAATGTCCTTTGTTTTGATGAATGGGTAAGCAATTTACTTAAAGATAAGCCAATCTTGTAGTAATTGTAACATAAGTATCCTTCATTCAAAATGATCTATGAAAATGATGTATTCTATAAAGAATATTCTCAAAATGAGCACAGTAGGAACACCCTCCTTGGCCTCACAGAGCCTAAGGTGCAAAAGATCTCAGTCATCGACTAGATCTTGTTAGTTGGCCAATCATTTTAGGAGTCTTGAACATAGGAATTGACTATCCCTTACATATTCTATAGATGCACTGGAAAACAACCAACCGAATGATGACTCTACTGGGGAATGCATTCAAAAATTCAATTACAAATTGCCTTGTCAAAGATTCATTCAGGTCCTAAAGAATTAGGCCTAAGAGTCATTGCATAGAGTCATACTATTAACCATTCTGAATTCGATGCATCTAAGCATCCTTTTTTAGATAATTGAGAAGTTCTTGAACTTAGAGAAGATTCATTGCAGAAAAAATCAAAGGATTTGAGTGTGACTCTGTTGTTGGAGAATCCCCAGAATGAGATTTCCTCTTTAAGATCTTTCCTCTATGAGAAGAGGTGGCGACTCTATCCAAAGAACCAGTTAGATTGTGGAGAATATTTCTAGATTTGTAGAATTTATAATCAGGAAGGAATGATACCAACTGCTACAAATTTCCAGGTATTGTCATAAATCTAGAGCAAGCATTATTTTGTTTGACAAAATTTTGTGATAACCTTCAAGACTTAGGATCATAAATGGTTCCCTATTAGATGAATTTTCATTAAGACAGGGAATAATAATGGTTCTTCATAATTCTATTGTGTAAATCCTATAACCATTTTGAGAAGTATGTCATTATTTTGAATACTCCCTCTTAGAGAATTACCCTGTAAAGGATCAAGCACAAGTATGCAAGGTGAAGAAGCCATATCATGCCCTCAAAGGGAATTTATTATTGAAAGGTATATGCCATTGGTTTTTAGTGGAATTAGAGGTTTCCCAGACTTGATTCCTTAGAAGGTTAGGAAGCACCTACCCAAATTCATAGGGAAAAGTTTAGAATCAACTTCTAAACATTTGCAAACATTTATGGATGTGATGGGGGATTATAAGATAAGTCATGAAGATGTTGTCATGAAACTCTTTGTTCAATCCTTGAAGGATGATGCTAGGGATTAGTATTCATATCTGCTAGTAGGTTCCATAACTTCATGGAATCAGTTCATGACAAGCTTTGTTGACCAATTTAGTGAAAGGGTAAATCCAAGTGTGGTGAGAAATTTTTTTATGGAAATTCATATAAGTGAAGGTGAGTTAGTTCTTGTTTTTAACCTTCGATTTGCAAAGGAAATCAAGGAAATTCTAGAAGAAATAAGGCCAAATGATGCAAAATTTTTGATTGTATACCTAGGAGCATTTGACAAGAAGATGAGCTTCTTATTAAGAGACAAAAAACCCACAACTTTGCACCAGGCATATCACATTGCCATTGGCATTGAGAATAATTTGAGATACTCAATGATGAGGGGACCTGTGACTACTAGTAGTAATCCTAGTACTTCCCAAAGTTTTGAACCAAATAGATACAAAGGTAAAAGGGTTTGTCAAGGAGGGGATCTCATGAATGTTGTATCCGCTTTATTCCCCAGAAATGAAAAATGTGAGCAAGCATCAACTTCACATCAACCAAGGATGGGAAGGTATAATATAATTGTTTGTGTGTCAAATGTGCAACGTCAGTATCAACACAAACCTTAATGAAACAATTTATATTCAAAGATTCAAAGCAAAGAAAACTATTCTAAATGACATCTTAACGAATCTTTCAAGAATGTCTCATTGTCCTCTATTCCTAAGGATTTATCAAGTTGTTTGGACCTCATATTTCTATGAGCACAAAGGTTGTTGAAACAACTACTTAGGAAATGAGATAAAATTCAACATGCAAGCCAACTATATGCCTACATGAAACTATGTGCAAACAATGATGATGAATGCTATGATGAGTGAAGGACGATGTTGATGATAAATATACAAATAGTGGTGGATACTATGGTAGTGATCTATATGACTCTATGCATGATTCTACATATGCTCAAATGCAAAATTAAAATGAACTAATCTAAAATGCAACTATGAAGCAATATGTTAATCTAAGATCTAAATATGATGCAAAACATGATGTAAAAACTAGCTATAAGATTCCCAAAATTCTCCAAGCTCCAATGAAAAACCTGCATGATAACTTTACTTCAATTGTGGATGCAAAATACAAGGCCCAAGTGTTGTATTTATAGCCTTTTCCAAGCATATAGTGAGGTGGCAATAATCAATGGTCCAGATTCAAATAAGAAAAATGGATGGTGAAGATGAAGAGAATCAAGATGTTGTCCCCTTGACCAAAGACAACATGCCATTTGGATGGGAGAATCTCTTGACTAATGGGAAACATGCCATTTGGATGGAAGATTCAAGTGTGGGAAGATAAGACCATGTGCTTCCAAAATTGGTGGAATTGTGGGAAGAATAAGTCATGTGCTCCAAAATTGGTGGAAGTGTGGGAAGAGATGACCATGTGCTTCCAAAATTGGTGGAACTATGGGAAGAATAACTCATGTGCTCCAAAATTGGTGGAAGTGTGGGAAGAGAAGACAATGTGCTTCCAAAATTGGTGGAAGTGTGGGAAGAGAAGACCATGTGCTTCCAAAATTGGTGGAAGTGTGGGAGGAAAATACCATGTGCTTTTTGAAATGAGTTGAAGATAATTCTAATTAAAAATTAGAATTATTTATCTTTATGTGACCTTGGTGAGGTGGCACAAAAAGTTGTAGAAATGTTCTCTAATTCCTAATTGGATTTAGTGAAGATTAATTAAATAAAATGATTTTAGGGTTCAACCTTGTTTATTTAGTTAATTTAGAGGAATATGATTTAGATTTGGAGAATTAGAGAAGGGTGAACAATATAAATAAATTAAGAATTTATTTATACATAGTCAAAATATTAATCAAATAGCTAGTGTTTAATTAATTAAAGGTGATGACCATTTTTAGGTGTATACATTTTTCCCCTCTTTGAAGTAATGTGTTTACACATTGTTTCAAAGAAAAATTTGATACGGATGCTCAGAAAAGTTTTCGATGCCCCAGATAATGCCCCAAATGTTGATTTGCAGGTATTGATGGATATATACCAACTCAAGAGATAAATCGGTAAAATGTGGAATTTTTGATGTTTTGTTGAGGATTTGACAATTGTGTGATGATGTTATAGTGATGTGATGATGATCCAATGTTAAACCATTGATTATTTGATGTCAAATATGATTTGTCTCTCAAAATTTGATTCTACACTCTCTCCTTGAATAGTTTTGATTAATTAAACCCCATTTTTTATAATAATCCCGTCATAATTCCCTCCATTTTCATTTAAGGAGGTAAAAATTGGGAAAAGTGAATTTATTTGTACATTGTGAGTTTGGATAATTTGGAGAGTGGAGAGCTAGAGGAAGATGGCAATCCCTTCTCACAAGCATTGTTTCAAGCACCTTTGCCGCCATGGTCACCCTACTGCAGCTGGACCTACGGTATGCATTACGAGAAACCTCCTTTAGTTATTTTTCTGCCTTTTTATCAATGTTTTGAACTTGGTAGATAGGTGTTGTAGGCCCTTTAAAGTCATTTTTGCACTTTTGGGTGGTATTTTTGTTGTTTTCAAGACATTTTTGGGAGTTTCTGGGTGTTTTGGCCCCTCTTGCTTCTATTTTGGCACCTTTTGCTTGTGTTTTGGCAACTTTTTCTTCTGTTATGGCACCTTTTACTTCTGTTATGGCACCTTTTGCTTCTATTTTGGTGCCTTTGGGGTCCTGAATGACACCTTATGCAAGCTTAACTTCATGTTTTTATACTTTATACCCTGAAATGGTGCCTTTGGGGTCCCAAATGGTGTCTTTTGCTCATTTTGTGGTGCCTTTGGGGTCCCAAATGGTGCCTTTTGCAAGCTTGGGGGATTTTCCCCTGAATGATTCCTAATGATTTGTGTTGTTTTTTTCTTGTCTGATGATGTTTGATTGATTAAATTCCTCCTTTTTATGTCGAATGTTGTATTGTTGATGTTCATTGAGGCCTGTATAATGCTCATGAATCATGTTAGTTGTTGCATTGTTTTGTTTAGTGATGTTTTTGATTGATCTCAATCTGATTGTGTGATGTTCATTGGTTGATTGATGATATAGTTGATGATTTTATCTCATGATAGGTGAGAGTCAAATAATAGGATAACTTAATGATGTATCAACCTCATGATAGGTGAGGATTGACGATAGGATTCACCGATGTATCGACCTCATGATAGGTGAGGATCGATGATAGGATTCATTGTTGTATCGACATGATAGGTGAGAATCAATGATATGATTGATGATGTATTTACCTCATGATAGGTGAGGATCGATGATAGGATTCACTGATGTATCAACCTCATGATAGGTGAGGATCAATGATAGATTAATGATGTATCGACCTCATGATAGGTGAGGATCAATAATAGGATTGATGATGTATCAACCTCATGATAGGTGAGGATCAACGATAGGATTGATGATGTATCAACCTCATGATAGGTGATGATTGATGATAGGATTCACTGATGTATCAAACTCATGATAGGTGAGGATCGATGATAGGATTGATGTATCAACCTCATGATAGGTGAGGATCAATGGTAGGACTGATGATTGCCTTGATTGATTGATTTGATAGATTGAATGATAATATTGATTGAACGTGATTTGATTGACTAATGAACATGATTGAACATTTGTGTTAGGGCTAAATTTGATAGATTGATTAATGTAATGCTGATTTTTTTTCCATAATTTGATTAGGAGGAATTTGATGTGCTCCAGTCTTGGGAACTTTTCTTGAAGACATGGGAGGTGGTTCAGTAGTTGACTCAAGTGGATTTGGATATTATCACACATTGTGGGTTGACATGCTTAATAGACATACACCAATATAGGATTAATAAGGTTTTGTTGATTGCTCTAGTGAAGAGGTGGCATAGTGACCACAATACCTTTCATCTGGCAATTGGGGAGATGACAGCTGCTCCCAAGGATGTTTATTGAATCTTGAAAATTCTAGTGATGGGTGAGGTAGTTGTGTATGATAGAGTTTAGCAGGGAGGGACTGATGCCTTACATAGGATTTTTCGAGATGGTCATGTTTCAGGCCATTGGGTTCCTTGGTAGGAGATGGTTGGGAGATATGATCCTCTACTATGTGCTCTTTGTAGGTTCGTTGGTGGATTCCTTTGTCATAACCATAGGTCAAAGGGACTTTTCAGTGGGTTGGGGATGAGTATTGGAGTGTATGACATTGCAGGGGACCAAATATGCATGGGGTTCATGTATGTTAGCCCATCTATATCATGATTTTCACCAGGTTGTGTATTGTGGGGTGACCAATCTCTCCTACAGAATTAAGCTATTGTAGACATAGACATGGGAGCGTATAGTGATCACTCAACAATTGGGAGATAGAGAGCAACCAACAGGTAGACCTTATGTGTTCAACTACAGTGGTCTATGTGTCTAGCATAAGATGGCAAAATTAGCCTATTGGAGACATGCCTTAGATGATTTGGCGACTGTGACAGGGTGCCCATACTTGGATCGTGAGATGTGGCCAAAGGATGAGGTGGAGATGCCATACATGTTATCACAATATTTGATTGGACAAACAAGTTCCGTGCTTGAGAGGTATTTGTATATGCGGGTTTGTCAGTAGTTTGGATGAGTTTAGACGATGCCCTAGGGGGTTGCCCATTATGCACGGTGATGACATGATGCGATAGAGTGGGGCCCTTGCTTATCTTATGATGTTGCTTGTACCAATTTTTATACATTGGCACCATGTGTATGGGATTATGTTCCATAGGTGGGAGATGCAAGGATGACAAAGGATTATTCTGAGTTTTTCTACACACATCCTTTTTTGAGGTTATCTAGTCCTGATGATCCTATTCCACCAGTTGATGATGATGATAGGGCATTGAGACAAAGTGGGGATGGAGAGGATGAGGGTGATATTAGTGATGGAGGGGATAACGAGGGTGTTGAGGGTGGTGGTGGGGATGGTGGCGATGATGATGGTGGTGGTTGGGGTGGTGGAAATGGTGATGGTAGTGGTTTAGGTGTAGGGCCATCGAGTGTAGTTGGCAGTCCCTTTCTAAATTTTGCAGTTCCTAGATGTAGCAGGAGTATTACCATACCTCAGGTGGTGATTCCTAGGATTCAGATTGGAGTCCCTTCTCATTAGCAATAGGCACAAATAGAGGCATTACAGGCACAATTTCAAACTTTTCAGGGTGAGTTAATGCAGGCTCGAGCACAGGTTTAGGTACTGATGGCTAAGAGAGATGCTGATAGGTAGCAGGTACAATAGGTACATGCATAGGTTCAGAAACTAATGGCTAAGAGAGGTGCAGACAAGAAACAAATATAGAAGGTACATGCACATGTTGTCATACTTACTACAGAGAGGGATTCCTTGAGACATCGGGCAGAGTAGGTCAAGGCCATTACTGAGAGATTATAGTAGGTTGCAGTGGCTACGGGTACAACAAAGTTCCTTAGAGAGATTCGGCACACTGATCAAGAGTTGCAATTTTACAGGGGTAAATATCATGAGTTGATTCCTTCTGAGTGATGAGAGAGCTTTATACCATCCTAATATGGCAGATCCCAGTCTCAGACTGTTAGCATGGGTGTTACACATCCATTGTCTAGAGATAGGAGAGATCCTAGTGCAATTCCATCAGGTGGAGGAGGTATTGGTTTCATGATACTAGCACCATTTAGGGAGAGCTCGACATAACATCTTTTGATGATGTGCTTCTTGTGTTTGGACATTACGATTTAGTGCCATTTGTGATATTGATGTGTCTCGTCATACTTTAGGATGTCCTCATACACTTTGACATTATGATTTTTGAGGTTATCTGATTTGTAGTGATGATTATGATCTATGTGTTGATATGATGATAGATGTCTATGATGCATTTAATTTCCATGTTATGATGATGATCCTGATGTTATGATATGCTATGGATGCAAATGATGATGCAACTAATGTGTTATGATTCTATGATGATTTATGAATGATTCCTACATGTGATGGATTTTATGTTTTTTTTCTTTTCTAATGCAAATAAATGATGAATGAATGACTGTAGGATGGATAGAATGATGATATGATATGCAATGATGGATGACTCTATATGTTTTATGGAATTATGCAAATGATGTTTTATGCTATGTGAAATGAATTTTATTTATGCAATGATGAAATGTAATGAAATGCAATGTGCATATTGATTATGTATGGATGTGATGCAAATGATGTGTGATGTTTTGTATTTATGAATTACGAATATGTGATGCAAATGATTATGTAGATGATTGTGTTCTAGGGTCTTAAGATTAAATGAGTGAGACTCTCCACTTTCCAAGAGTTGTGGGATGAGTTTTCATCAATTGATTATTTGTTACATTAAGTTTTACAAAACTTGACATATTTCCCAATTATTTTCGAAATCTGAAGAGACTCACTCATTTAAGCTTAGTGATCCGCTTACCTAATGCCACTAACTGAAATGATTTTGGTTATGTAAATGAGATGTGATGGATGTCATTTTGTGTTTTCTGATACAAATATTATGATGTGATGTATGGATGGATGAATGCTATTGTAATGTTTTCTAATGTATGCAAATGATGATGCAGTTGATATGCAATTAAGTATGAAAATGATGTGTTTTTGGAAATGTCAAGTGTACTCAATCCCTTAATGCAAGAGATAACATCATTTTTGTAGGTTTGGAAATCCCATAATGCAAACTAATGCAAACTAACATGTATTCAATCTACTCTAACCATGAAGATTTCGTATGCCAAAGTTTTCATTTGTAACGGTCGATTTGTCATGATTTTTATCATCATTGGGACTTTAAAATGTTGAAAATGAGTACAAGTTGTTGGTGCTCCAAATCAAACTAGACCAATGAAACTCTGCATTTCTTTCATCCTTTATGCTTTGTGGGATTTCCATACCCTTCTATAGCATGGGCTCCTGCTAGTTTCATTTGCTTGGAAAGTTTCTACAAAGTTTTCAACAAATACATTTCCAATGCCTCCTTTTGTAGTGAGGAAATTTCCTCTATATTTACTTTAGAGTTTCTACAACCTTTTCAAGATATCTATTTTGTGTATGTGCATATCTCTACATAGGCTTAAAAGTTTCTAAAGAATTTTCAATGAATCAACTCCATGTATGCATTTGATGCCATCGTTCCATTCACTAAAACCACATTTTAGTGAAGAATAATTCCCTTAGAAAGATTTAATATTCCTTGACTACACATTCAAACACCTACCTGCACACTACATGCATATTGTAATATCAAACTGACCCCAATCATGGCACAATGGCTCCCACACATTGTATTTGCTTAAAATTCCAAGATTCTTAACATCTTGCTTTGTGTTTCGGCCTTCATGAGTAGTGAGTCCCCTTTCCTTGAGCCATTTTTAAATTTGATGCTTAATTTAGTCAACACACATCATGCCTTAGCTACATAATTTGGGCCCTTCTTGGTATTTTATTCTATAGTGTCAAGTGTCCTTTAGTTTGACTTGTAGGTTTCTCCCTTTCTTTTACTTGAAGAAGGTATTTTTGAATTTTCTCTTGTTTTCTTATTCCAAGGGTAACACCAAATGAAGCACCATTCCTTCTTAATTTAAAACTTGAATCTTCACTCTAACACATGACCTGAGTATTTGGCAATAGTTTCCTCATCATCATGAGAAATAATCTAAGTTTGAAACATGTTTCCCTTAGTTACAAATGTTTCATCATCATTTGAATCATATATGCATATAGCCTTGAGAAGTGTAATCAACAACATGAATCTTATCACTCTTACCATTATTAACATGAGCATATGTCGGGTCCCATGCGACTCGACTAATTTTTTTTTTTTCAAATAAATTTCATGCTCAATTAATTTTAGGCAACTTCTGAATGCTTCAGAAGTGGAAAGACAAACTAGGTTTTCACTAAAACTCGTTGTCTAACACTTTTGCAAAATGGTGAAAAATGGCCAAGTTGACCCTAGAATCGCCTCTGAAAACTGGTCAAATGACCACGTGAAACCATGAAAAATTGCAAGCATGTAGACATCAAACCCAAGAATTGAATACAATAGACAGCTCAGAGAAAGTAGTCATGAGGTGAAATATATTAACTTTCAAAGTTGCTTACTCAAACATTTTGCAACAAACAATTGTTCTGAACCAATTAAAACTCACAAAATCACCTTGTTGGAAAAATACCAAATCAACTCCTAACGAGCTGACACTAGATTCATTGGATCAATTTGGTATAGAGAAAACATGTGCAAAATGGATTTTCTTGAATCATCATCATGCATGAGATATGAAGGTCGAATTTGACGTCTCAGAAAGGCTTCTGGAAATGCAGGTGCAAAACTGAATAAATTGCATTTGGTTTTGGCTTGCTAAAAATAGCAAATAAAATCATGAGGCTCTAGAAAAAGACATGTGAGAACATTTTGGTATGGAGAATATAGAAAAATAATCATTTTGGCATGATGATCAACTAATTGCAAAATGCAAGCTCAAACTAGAGGCTATTTTACAAAACTGAACATTTGCAAACACCAAAAACGTGCCAAAACCCTCTAGCTTCGCTTTTCGAAACCTTGAAAAAACTTATCGTAGGAAGCTAAAAATTGGCATGCACACTCACATAGGACACATGAGTGGGTCTGAAAATGGGTTCTACACAAAAAAACAACTGGCTTCAAAATATGACCCTCCAAAGTAGGTCATTCAACCAGATTTCTTAGGTGCACTTCTGAGAGTGCAGAGGCAAAATTTTGAAATGGGCACTTCAAATTTGCAAAATTTGAGAGTGCCAACACAAGCATCAATGGTATATTTAGACCATGATGACTTGAGTACTACTTCCATGATGTTTGATAGTGCAAGTTAACACAAGCATCTAAGTATAATTGAACCGAGATGACCTGAGCATTGCTTGCATAAACAGACATGAGTTAATTGTTTTACTATGAAAATTTAGATTGTCATTAGTGATACTTTGTAGTGCACCTCTCATGACAATTTGCATAGTAATAATGATCAACTCACAGAAAATAGACAAAGAAAAATCATACTCCTTCCTAGCCCTCTAGTCCGATACATCATCAAGGGGCTCCAAAGATAAGATAACAAAAATCAAAGGACAACAATTGAACATTTGAATTTAATGTGATAACCCATGATTCAGAAGAGCATCATCCTTTTGATATGATTTTATGTGATTATTTGATGTTTTTGCGATTTTTTTGATTTTCCATTTTTTAGGTGTTTTCTGAAATTTTGACCAAGAACCTAACTTAAAGACCTATTCTAGGGGCCTCGAGGGATGATCAAAGATTAGCCTTGCCTATTTTATACATGCAGAGACCACGTAGTTCAACTGACTTGACTGATTTATAAGACCAAGATATGAATAGCCGAGAGACAACAACTAATTGCAATGGACCGCTAAAGAACTTGACCTAGGGTGTCTCAAGGGTTGATCAAAGATTAGCCTTGCCTACATTTAAGCTTAGAGACAACGTAGTTTGAATGACGACTCTGTTTTTGAATTTTTTACTTAATTTTGACTTTTTTTGGGTTTTGGATATGATATGGATCTTTGATGCATTTCTGATGGTGATTGATGTTCAATGTTGGGTTGCATTTTAATCATTTTTTTTGTTGTGTTTGTCTTCTTGTTGTTTGTCTGTTGGTTCAAGCTCAAAGTTTGTTGGCCCCATTGAGTTTAGGATTTTTCCCCTAGTCTAGGGTGAGAGATGACCATAATGCCAAGATATGTACATGGAGCTTTCAAAGGATAGCCAGATGGATGGTGAAAGTGAATGGTTGACATGCTCAAATAGATGGAAAAAATGACCTATCACAAATAGCACCTGTTGCCAAGTTTTCACTAGTTGTTTTTATTGCACTTTTTTAGATTTTATGAGCTTTTTGATCTTTTTGACTTTTATTTTTTTGTATTTTTCTCTTTTTCTGATTTTTTTGTTGTTACCAAGATGCCTATTTTCTAGGTTTTCATCAAGCCAACCATTGTTTTATGACATTTTCTGATGGTTTTGGTATTTTTCAGGACCTTTTCCCCAATGCACTTGGATGATTCAAGTGTAGAAATTTTTGATATGTAGGTTGTTGAGGGGTTCATAAAATAATTCCCCTTCTGGTGTAGACAACTGATATGCTCCTAATCCAAAGGCTAAGACAATGACAAAGGGACCTAGCTAGTTTGGTTCAAATTTCCCCTTCTTTTCTTGATCTTATTGATTGCGGGGTTTCTCTTTTAAGACTAAATCGCCAACCTGAAATGTCCCAGGCTTCACTATGTGGTTGTAGCTTCTGGATATCCTTTGTTGATATGCTTTCAGGTGATCTACTGCATGTTGATGATGCTCATCTAAAAGTTCCAATTCTTGTAACCTAGACACTCTGTGACCCTCATCTGAAATGATCTCTTTTAGTGAGACCTAGAGTGATGGTAGTTCAACCTCAATAGGTAGAATGGCTTCTAAGCCATAGAATAGAGCATAAGGTGTACCTCTCGTTGGGGTACAAATACTAGTTCTGTAAGCTCATAGAGCAAGATTCAGCTGCACATGCCAGTCTTGTCCAACATCGTTGATGGTTTTTTTTAAGATTTTTAGGATATTCTTCTTTGAGGCCACTACTTGGCCATTGGCTTGAGGATAATAGGATGTAGAAAACTAATGTTGGATGTGGAATTTATCACAAAGTTCTTCAACATCCCGATTCTTGTAAGGTAATCCATTGTCAGTGATGATGGATTGAGGGATGCCATGTCTACAGATGATATAGTTTAGGATGAAGGATGAGATTTGTTTTCCTATGATGGTAGTTAGAGGGACAACTTCGATCCATTTCGTGAAATACTTAGTAGCTGTAATAATGAACTTGTGTCCATTGGATGTGTTAATAAATATTTAACTAGCTCCCTTCGGGTGTATTTTTTTCCTCTATGTGTTGGTATGTGTATCACAAAGTCAGCTCAGCCTTTTATCTAGGTTCTACTCTACCACGCCACGTGTCTACTCCTTGCAACCCCGAGTCTCTACATTCCTTCATATTCTAAGAAACTCTGCTATGCTTCCACGTGTTGTGGCTATGGGATACTTTTGATCATGTTTTCTTGTTGCCTCATCAGACTCCAAAAGGTTGCCATGAAGCCCTCATTCCTAAAAGGTTTTGGCGGGCCCCACAGTTGCTATATGTGTTGTACACTTACTACGTATCTGCTATTCATAAATATTTCAGTGTAGAGATGAAGTAGCAACCGTGGGCAACGCAACACTGCCATGCATCTCTTTTGCACCCGACTAGTAATCGTTCCCTCCATTGTTGATGAAGTGCTCGATCCATTTGACATGTGTAGCATTAACACAATTCCTCAATAGTGAAAGAAAAGGGTTCATATGGGCAGGGAAAGGCTGCCATGTGCCTAGCCAATGGATCTCATATTCGGGCAATGGACTAGATGAACCAAATGATGGTATTGGTCGCTGCGTGTTATAATCATTCACATAGGAGGGTGACGCTTGTCTGATCGGGCCTTGTCGGGACCACCACCATCATTTGTAGAGGATGCACCTATGCCTAGAATGACCAGATTCTTTGTTCTAGATCGATTCAGTTGTAATGGACTTGGGAATATTCTGATTCCTACATCATTGCCAGGGGATTGTGAAATCTTTTTATTGCTGCTCTACGAAGCGGTGGGGGTTTTTTCCATGCTATATATACTTTTCTCTGTTGTGGAAAACGGGTCTAGAATTTGAAGCAAAACACTGGTTTTAGTAAAAGATTCTAGGCCTTTATTGTTGTTTTATGTTATTGCAAAAACTCTCAGATTGTGCCAATCATTCGACCTTTCTATTTTTTATGCTATTTGATCAAACTGTAAACTATGCTTTTCATTGTCTGGACATTTCATTTAAGAAATTTTATATATGTTGAATGCAATTTTTCTGACCTAGACCATGTCTAATGACTCTTCTTGGCAGTAGGAATGCATGCAATATTATTTTATTTTAATGAATGGATTGTCTATGCTATAATCTTAAGTTTCTGATGTTCTATAACACTACAACACCATTCAGGCCCTTAGATCTATGATTTATCATGCCTATCATTAAGTCTTGGTGCATCACCTTAGGTTAGACTTTATTTTATTATATCTGTTTCCTTTTCCCTTTCAAACCCCCATTGTAGAAGAAGTCGACTTCTCTAAAAATCCAGAGGTCACTCAGTTTAGCACAAAAGGTCCCCCATAAACTGAGTTTCCCATAAGACACTCTTACCTCATCAAAATTTGGCATCAAAAGTTTGTTTCTTTTTTTGGCACACCCGGTGGGATCGAGCTTAAATGAAATTTTGTTTTAGAAGGGTGTATGAGCCATCGGCCTGTAACTAGATCCCAAACTGCAGGCAAACCTAGTTTAATAATACCCTCACTAGGAACAGTGCAAGTCGCAAATTAGTTGGTAAACATTCAATTCCCACCACTCGTTCCTCTCACCATGTTTTTGACCACCAATACAAATTATGTGGCATGGGACACCAGAAGTCGCCTAGTAGTCCCAGTAGCACCCGTTGTCTGGGGTGCTATCCCAGTTTCAGCCCTAAAAGCTATTCCCAAATTTACATAGGATTACAACGCAGAATGTAGCTCTGAGGCTTCCCACCACATCTTTTAAAGGAAAGGTGTTGGATTGGTACCGAACACTGTCACCTAATACTATTCACACCTGGGACAAGCTCAAAGATCCATTCTATGAGAGGTTCTCAAATGATGGAGATTGTTCTTCACTGTATTATCAATTATCTATCATAAAATGATCCCCCCAGGAGGCTCTGACGGACTTTAGTGTCTAATTTCACACAAATTGGTAGAGGATTCCTATTAGTATACGCCTGACTCTCGAGTTGGCATTCATATTTTATCTAAAGTCTATCAATTCTGACATTTCTGTGATGATCAAATCTTTGGGAGGAGCTACTCTACCTAATGCTTACGGTGTCGCTATCAAAGCTGAGAATCATTTAATAGATTGCAAAAAATTGCCTCCTCGACTTATTATGCTTATATTCCCTAAAAAATTGATCCCCATGCAAGAGGTGGCATCAACTAGCACGCCTACAACTACATAGTCAATGTACACATATGCAAAAACCACACAAAATGTAGCCTCTACATTAGGTTCTTCCAAGGATGAAATGATCGACCTTAAAGAGATGTTGTGAACCATGGTGAATGATATAACCACTCTTAAATAGAACCAATCAACACCTCTGAAGCCTACATATCAAAATCAGTACTAGGGCACACCTCGCACTAATCTACTAGCTTTGACAACAAACCAAAATGGTGCTAGTGCCTACTCCTCTAATAAGCGTATCGCGAAGATCGAGTATGAAATTAACCGTAGTCCTTATATCAGCAAAATCAGTACTAGGGCACACCTTGCACTAATCCACTAGCTTTGACAACAAACCAGATGGTGCCAGTGCCTACTCCTTTGATGAGCGTGTCGCCAAGATCAAGTAGGAAATTAACCATAGGGATGAAAAACCTTATTGACGATATCAATCCATGGAGCTTCCCTTGTAGCGATGCACATATGCCTTGAAACTGTCTATGTGGCAACTTACAACAAAAGGTGGTAGAGCAACATAGCCAAGGTGCAGCAATAGAACATGGAGGTTATATATATGCCTCACTACAAATGGAGAGTGTGGTTCTTACCGCACAAATGCAAGAAATGTCTTTAGAACAAGAATTTGATATTGCTCCTGATCACGTGCTTTTCTCCTAGATGGAGGAAGAAGAAATGGTGTTTGCTAATGATGTGTTCATATCCAAAACACCACAAGTGTAATCTCATTATAACACGTGCTTAAAGAGGAGATTCACCAGTGAGTCAGTTATTTCGCATCCAGTTAACCTGTAACTCAAAAGTGCTTTTGATCATATTCTTGGCACTTCAACCATCCTGTCACCATCTCAACCATGAAAGGAAATTATTATAGCAAGAACCAAGGAGTAGAAACCTCTGAGCTTGTCACCTTTTCATGTGGTAGAAAAATTGAAGAAATCATCTGCTAATATGTGTCTCTATGGGACATTCTAGCTATCCCAGAGCAAAAGACACTATTATAGAAGGTTCTTCAAGAAGAGGTCAACCCAGCACCAACAGAGCCATTTTCCAGTGCAGAGGTTGTTAATCAAATACCACTAGCTAAAGTCCTTACAAACAATACAAAGGAATCCCCTATCGAGGTTAGGAATAAGTTAAAACCTTAACCCTTCTTCTTGACTCTCATCATAGGAAAGAAGTTATTGCACAATGCTATGATTGATTTTGGTGCTAGTACCACGCTTATGCCTAAACAAATAGTCGAAGCTTTAGGAATCAACTATGAACCTATAAAAAGAGGGGTAATGTAGCTTGATGGGAAAAAAGTTGAAATGGTAGGTGTCATCAAAGCACTTCCTTTAACTCTATTTGCTTTCCCTAGTATCACGGTGACGCAAGAAACTATAATCATAGATGTTCCTCCTACGTTTGGTCTCTGTCTATCCTAGGAATTTACTTCAAAGGTGGGTGGATACCTATCCTTGGATTGGTCACATCTGATACTTAGAACCAAGCATGGTGCAAAAATGAAGATAGAATTGGAGTCTTTGCATTCTGAACATGTAGTGGATGAAGCCTTCATCAATTTTGAAGCCACACATACCTCTATCACCAAGCAAGAAATGTATTGTGTTGAATTAATGGAGGAAGAAAAGGTGAGCGGAGACCAAAATGATAAAGAATATGCTATGTTTAGTGAACACATGGACAATGATCCTTTCAAAAATTATCATGCTACAGGATTGGACACCTATGTAATTTATGATGAAGACCAAGTGCTTCCAAAGGTCGCCAAAGATTCTGAAGGTAGCCACACAAGCGAGCTATGGGCACTATACTTTGATGGGGCAAGAAGCAAAGTGGGTGTTGGAGTGGGATATATCTAATATCCCCACACAATGACAAATTATTAAGGTCTTTCCATTTCCATTTCAACTGCTCAAACAATGAGGCTGAATATGAAGGATTAGTTCAAGTCTAAGCCTTGTGGAACAAATGGGCATAAAGCAATTAATGGTGTTTGGAGATTCTGAACTAATAGTCAACCAACTTTGAGGAATTTTTGTGGCAAAGAATGTCTGCATGAGATCCTGTCATCACCAAGTCTGGGACCTAGTTGAGGGTTTTGAAGCCTTCAACATCATGACTATTCCCCAAGGAAAAAATATCAATGCAGATTGAATGGCTGTGATTGGTGCTCAGTTTGATCCTACCTCTGACCTTGTACATAATGAGCATTTAGTACAAGTGCTAGTCTGACCAACAATACCTAACAATGATTAGAGTTGGAAAGTTTTTGAAAGTGATGAACACATCGCCTCATTCATCTAGCAGTCAGTAGAATTTTCTGATTATCTTCAACCAAAGATTGTCGAAGCTTATGAAGGAATAATTATGCAGCTCAGATCTAACAAGCTTCCGAAAGGATTGGTTACTCTAAAAAAAAAATTTGATTGTAATGATGCCCAAAATGATAAATGAAAGTTTTTAGTAGACAAAAGTGATTATGTCAACCTTTGGTTCGTAGATGGCAAGAATCTTCAAGTCAGGAAAAATGTCCCACACCATGATAAAGAAAGACTCATCAGTTTCTGCCAAAAGTATGGAGTAGTGGCCTAGTCTTATGATGATCTGGAAGGGTATGATCCCGATGTCATTCAGCACACTATTGAGCTAACAGAAGGTGCAAAACCAGTCTAGAAAAAATAGAGGCAAGTCATCCCTAAAATTGAAGCGCTAATGGCGCAAGAGCTAACTAAGCTCATTGAGTCATGCATTGTCTTCCCAATCAAGCATAGTACTTGGGTATCCAATCTGGTCTTGGTTTGAAAGAAGAATGGTGATATTCATTTGTGTGTGGACTTCCGAGACCTAAACAGAGCATCCCTAAAAGACCATTATCCAGTGACTTCAATGGAGTTGATCCTACAAATAGTTGTAGGATCAGAAATGTTTTCTCTATTGGGTGGTTTCTCTAGCTACAATCAGATCCGAGTTAAGGAAGAAGATCAACACAAGACTACGTTCACCACAAAATGGAGAAAATTTGCATATTCTAAAATTCCTTTTGGTTTATTCAATGTAGAGGCAACATTCCAGTAGGCGATGGACATCACATTTAGTGAACTAATCAATAAGTTTATTCTAGTTTCCTTGGATAATCTTATTGTGTTTTCTAAATCTAAGGATGATCATTTTGATCACTTAGAAATATTTTTTCAAAAGTATCAAGAGTTCGAGGTTTCCCTAAATCTGAAGAAGTGTGTATTCAAAGTACCATAAGTGAAGCTGTTAGGACATATGGTGTCTAAAGAAGAAATTTCAATCAACCCCGAATAGGTAAAAGTTATCAAGGAACTCTCCCTTCTAGTGAATAAGAAAGGTGTTTAGTCTTTCCTAGGCAAAGTAAATTTTGTTAGCAAGTTTTTTTCTGACTTTGCGGGGGTAATTAAGTCAACTACCCTGATGCTTAAAAAGGATCAGGCATTCAAATGGACCACTGAAGCTCAGGATTCCTTTGAAAAAGTTAAGGAAGCTATTTCCACAGCCCTGGTACTAGTTAATCCAGATCTATCTAAGGATTTTATAATGTATTCATTCAGTAGCAAGTTCAGTATCACTATTGTCCTAACCCAGAAGGATGATGAAGGAAAGGGGGAACATCTAGTAGCATTCTACTCCCATACCCTAAAGGAATATGAGGTAAATTATAATTTCATTGAAAGGCAGGCCTTTGCAATAGTGAAGGGACTTAAAAAGTTCTGCCATCTAATTTCCTACAACAAGGTGATTGTGTATGTCGCACATTCCAGTGAGCACAAATATATCATCGAAGGGAAGATCACAGAAAAAAGAGCTAATTGGATCACCAAGATCGTGGAATATGAAATTGAGGTCAAGCCTACTAAAAATATTAGAGGAAGAAGACTATGCGAATACATGACATAGAATGAGGAGATACTTGCCGCAGAGGAGCAACCGGAGCTTGCCTTGATAAATGATCTAGAATTGGAGGGTTGTTGGCTGACTGATAGAATGAATTTCATGCAAACCAAAAGCTATCCACCAGGTTTCTCACCCCAGAAAAGGAGATATTACCAGCTGTAAAATTGTGGATATACGCTAGTAGGAGTCCTTTTCAAAAAGAATTTCAATGGTCTTCTCCTGTGATGCGTTACTTTGGAGCAAGCAAAGAGGATCCTTGACGGGTTCCACAACAATGCTAAAAGTGTACATTACTATGCTAAAACTACCGCCATTAAAATCATGCGTTGATTACTACTAGCCTGCACTATTTAATGACTCCCACTCTTTGGTAAAATCTTGCAAAAAATGCCAATTCTTTACTGATAGAAGGAAGAATTTTGCAATGCCTGTCAAACTCATAGTGGTAGATGAACCATTTGTGCAATGGGGCTTGGACATAAATGGAATGATTAACCCAGTTTCTAGTGTTGGACACAAGTGTTTGTAACCGCCACGAATTACTTCACAAGATGGACGGAGGCCATTCCACTTAAAAGTGCAATAGAAATGGAGATTGTAGATTTCCTCGAAGAGCTGGTGACAAGGTTCGGTCCTCCAAAGACTATAATTTCTGATAATGCTAGTTGTTTTCTAGGCACAAAGGTATCTTGCTTCACATTAACTAATGGCATATTCTTCTAGACATCATCAAATTATTACCTGCAGGAAATGGTCTAGTGGAGTCAACAAACACGAGCCTAGTCTAGTTCCTTAAAAGGACTGGTTCAGAACACTAGAGGGAATGGTATAAAAATCTTCGAGCAGCACTCTGGGAAAACTGGATAACTCATAAGCAAGTCCTTAAGACTTTTCCTTATGAGTTGGTATATGGGAAAAAAATGTTGTTACCTATATCTATGGAGATTTTGACACTCCAATTGTTGAAATTCCTCGAGAGAGAACAAAATGGCACCATGGAAGTTTCGCTTGCCAAACTGTTAGAAGTGAAAGAAAAAAGGGAGAATTCCCTAATAGCCATGACAAACCATCAACAAGTGGTCAAGCAATGGTTTGAAAAGAAGGCTTCCGAAAAAGGCCTAAAGTGCAGAGACTTAGTACTGAAGTATGATAAAAGGGCTACTAAGCCAGGTCAGCATGGTAAATTTGATAGCCTATAGGAGGGTCCCTTTAAAATCATTCGGTGCAAGGAGCATAACGCTTTCAAGCTAGAAAATATGGAACAAGAACCCTTAGGAATCCCAGTTAATGAGATTCATCTTAAGCTATTCCATTAGGTGTTGAGTTCTATTTTTGTACATATGTGAATAGTGCTTTATTTTATTTCCCTTTCTTTGGCCATTTTTTTTTTAAAATTGGTTTGTGTCTCTATGGAATTAACCAATTATTACAGAGGGTGGAAAAGAAGGATTACTTTACATAAAACATACCCATGTGCAAAAAAATAAACACATATTCTATAAAAGCCCATAAAACTGAAATGTACAATGAAAGAAAGAGCCATGGATTTTTCTGAAAAAGATATATATCTATTTATATATATTCTTAGGTTTTTACACTACAAAATGGTTGGGGGAGCCATAATCCAAAAAATATACAAGTATTCGAGCTATTATTTTATATATGCAAAATGATAGACTTTTTCAATCTTATATACACACTATTGGGTAGGTGGTCTAGGCAGCAGCAAGAAATAGAGAAAACGGGGAGGCATTTTTTTGGGAGTAGAGAGGGTTTTCATCCAAGGGCATGAGAGGCAGTAATTGATGCATCAATGGAAGTGTCTACCTCTTCCTCATCAACAGCTCTTCAACAGTAGAAGCAACATCATTCAGCACAACCGCCATTGGTGGTGGAAACACCAGGTTCCTGAAGTCAATATATCAATTTACGTCATAGAACAGTATCACGTTGTAACTGCGGAACAAGAAGTGCAAGGCTTGGGTAACCCTTTGCTGATGCTCGTCGCATGTCTGAAGGTGGAATCCACTAAGAAATGGCAACCAAATGACTACAACTTCTTCCTCAATAAATCCACGGAGGTCACTGGCTGACAGCATACCTACTCCATATGTGGCGTGAGCAACAACTTCACCAAGGCCATTCAGATATTTTTTGGGAAATATTTCTTTGACCAGTTTTAGGATGAGGAGCCTGGGAATGCCGATGTCTAACATAGATTCCACGAAGTGGAAACATATATCAGTGTTCACATGATACTTGTCCTCATATTCTATACAGTGGTTACCCAAAACTCTTATGGCTATCAAAACCAAGGAATGCTTATTCTTGGTCATCCTTTTTAGCCACCTAGTAGAAACCTCCCCTAGAAATGTTGTCTGCAACTTATAAGAGGTTAGACGAACAAGAGTATCCATGATTCTGACACTATGCCTATGCTTTGTAGCCAATACTAAAATTTACCTATCACCTAACCTATGAGAAAAATTGCTTAAAACTTTGCTAACAACCTATCACTACTCAAATGCTAAGTATGATTTCCTCACTACTTACCAGCCTATTTATAGAAAAAATGACAAGACGCATGCTAATCCGTTTTCAGAAAATGTGATGATAACTAGATGCCAACTTCAAAGGCATTTCTGCATTTGCTCACATTTCTGGGCCAGTTGCATCTACAAAGGTATGATTCAATGCATGCTAGATTAATAGGAGCTAATTAATTAGCTTTAAAAAGATGGCACTCATCGACTGTAAGCCACACGACAGTAGGCTATTGTGTCATCTCATAGGAATTTCCCAACGCTCAAGACAATATTCATATCTTTTTAGGTTGTGATCATTTGCTTTGGTATAATCATTCTGGCTAGGATATTAATTACCAATGCATACTAACGCAAGGTTAGAAAGAAAATTGTTGGCTCAAGTTTCAAGGGAATCACAACATATCACATGGTTGCCAAACACAATAATAAGCTTTTGCTGCCTCAAAATGGCAAGTAGTTCATTTTGCACAAATTGCAAAATTAACAGTACATGTCGAATTAAATGCAAAAAGCATGCTTTCATCTACCACCTTGAGGAAAGATAGCCAAAATATTGCATGAAAAGGCTTAATAATTCAAAGTCTTTTCACAAATGCCAAAGCTAAAAGTGCAGAGTTATTTTTTTAGCGTATCCAAAGCCGAGGAAAATTTTAGAGCCCAAAACTTGCATAGGTCTTCATCCAAAGAGAAATTTCAGAGGGTTCATCTCAGCAAATGCAAGAAGAAATTAGCCTGAAGCTATTTACAGCCATACAGTCATCAGATGGTGTATATGTCTATGAGGATTTGACATATGCTATGCCTGGTATACCAAGCAAACCGAAGAGAGTCTATACAACAGAGTTGAAAAGGCCCAAGGATTACATAAACAAGAAAAGGGTTGGGGAGAAATGGGATAATATCTATGATCCACGGCTCACTAAAAACCCTAAGTCCTTAAGAGAAGCAGCCTATGCAAGGTTGACAACACCAAAGGTGGACAAATCTGTAGCAATGAAAATTTGGTATAGTGGTCTTCCACAATACATGGTCCCGTTGGTGCACTACTGCTCGGAGATAGTTGACGCTGCCATCCAACGTTATAACCCTGGTACCCACTACATCGAAGGCCAAAACTTAAGGGTTCACATCAACCCATAGGCCATCTAGCATATGCTATGCATCCCAGACCCAAGTAAAAGAAGAGAGAACATTAAGTCCTTTTACCCTAGCAAAGGAGAGAAAACATGGAGGGTGATGAAAAAGAACTCAGAGTTCTTGTTGGAGGAGACTGGTAGGATGCTACCAAGTATTTTGTTGTCGTGCGGTGCATTACATGAGGATTTGTAGGATGCTATGTCCATGCTAGATTTTGTGTGCGGCTGAGACTCTGATGAGATGGTGGAGACTTTTCAACTAAGACCGGCATTCCAATTTCGCAAGTAGCATGATACCTTCTAGTAAGATTTTTCTGAGTTCATGGTAGAGGAAATGATATGGAAAATAAAGAATTACCCAGTGGAGCAAAATTTCAGATTTCTTTCTTTCCTGGTTCACATGTTTCTGCATCAAAACCCTGATTTCTTCACCCGGTATTTTCCATTATCAATTTTTGATGAATGGGGTAAGAGGAAGCTAGTGTCCACGTGGATGCCTTTTCTTTCCACATCATATGATTATTATGCATTTTCAGACTATTTCATAACTCTGGTCTTGCATGATTTAATCAGAAAAGGTTACATAATTTGGCTCGACAACGAGTAGACCAGATATATGTAGAGTTCCACTCCCGCCTATGACTGGTTCTTAGGAATGGATTTCACAATTCTCCAGATGTGGGGTTTCACTGGTCAACCTTTCTTGCTCCCAGCCTATGTCACTGTATACCTTGATATCTATCCCACTCTAAATGTGCAAAACAACTTAAAATGCAAGTGATAAAATACCAAAGACACCTCAAGATTAGCGAAAAGAGTGATAAAACAATGAGGAAAGTAGATAAAACAAGATGCAAATGATTTCACCTTCCTTGCTGTTGATGACTCCTTGATTGGCCCTTGCTTGGAATGATTTGTGTGCTCCTTAGATGATTGCTTGAATGATTAAAATGCAAGATTCAATATGCAATATGATCAAGAGAGATGGCTAAATGATGGCAAAGGATTGAGAATACAAATTGACAGCATTTAGTTGCAATATTTTTGAGTGTTGTGGGAAGGAAAATTAGCAGCATAAGGTTTCTCAAATCCAAAGTCTTCTGAAAATGCCCTTGAGGAGGGGGTATTTATAGAAGAATTTGAATTCTCTAGGGAATTCAATGGTTAAGATGCATCCAACAAGGCCAAGATGAAGGGCTATGGTGGGTTGAGAACCCACAAGCCCTCACATCTTGACATGTGGAGGGTGAAGTGGCCAAGGGGATATGAGATGGAGGTGAGGTGTCAAGAAGGTACATGAGGTGGAAAAAGGACATGCACCTTGGGGAGTGAGAATATTTCCACAAAAAGGGATTTCTTGTCCCCAAGTGGGAGTGAAAGGGACATTTGAGGAATTTTGGAATTCCTCAAAAGTCTACATGGGAAAAGGAAAGGTGGTTGGAAATGTGAATTAAAAATTCACATTCTAGGAAAGTCTAAAGATAAAAGATGGGCTCCAAAAAGGTGGGACTTGGTCACATGTGGAGATTGTGACAAGTCCAAGGTTCTAGAAGCCTTGAAGGATGGAATGTGAATTAAAAATTCACATATAAAAGAGGGGAATCTAGAAGAATAAAAAGGAATTAAAATTCCTTGAGAATGATTAGGCTTAATTAATCAGTAATTAGAGGAGATAAATAGGATTAAAAGCCAACTTGCAAAAGTTGGAGGATGTGACACATCCTAATCAAGGATTAGGCATGTGCACATCCTTAATGAAGAGATTAGGAAATGGATTAGGATTAGATGAAAATGACATGTGAGGAATTAAATAAATGTAATATTTATTTAATTTATTTGATGAAAAGAGGATTAAGGAGGGTAAGGTATTTAATTATTAATTAAATACCTTAGGGATTTAGCAGAATTAAAGATATTAATTAAATAATAGTAATATTACTTAATTAACTCGGATAAGAGGATGTTTAGATGAAAAGTGATAAATTTGGATAAATTAAGTGTCCAATTTGGATGTCTATATTTGCCCCTCTTTGAGATGGTGTTATGAAGTAGCATCATTTCAAAGAATATTAAAATATAGAACCTAGAAGAAGATGGTTAGATTGGAAAAGATCCCCGATCATCCAAAAAGGAGTGACTAGGAAGGAAGAAAAAGATGAAAGTGGGATGAAGGATGCCCCTCGAGAGGACATGTGGGTTGAAGAGAACACGTGTGTGCTCTTGAAATAGATGATGTGATGCAAGGGGAGATGAGGAAGATGATGCAAGGTGATGGGGAAGAGAGTAAGTGATATGGAAATGGATGAAGCACAAATGGATTTGAGGACAAAAGGTGATGTTGCCCTAGTCAAGGTACAAGCCAAAATGGGTTGATGATAGATGGAGTGTTGTCAATGAGGGAATGAAGGATCCCGAAACAACATGAGGATAGGGAAGGATACATCCCACTGAGTGGTATTGATGAGGGAAGGATACATCCCAAAACAACACCAAAAGGATGATGATGATGATGAGTCAAGGCTAGTAACGAGACTGGGGACAGGACCAAGGATATGATGAGATGATTTGGGTGAAATGGAATGGATGGTGGTTGGATAGAGATGTGAGATAAGGATGAAGGATGAATGGATGGGGAATTGTGATATATAAGAGGATGGGGGATATATGCAAAATGATGGAATGGAGAATAAAATGCAATCCTAATGCAATTTGGCATTTTTAGAGCACTGATTTTTGCTATAGCATAAGACACCAAGTGCCAGGGTATGTGGAACCAAGGCGTAATAGTGTCTAATGCATGAAATAAACACCACAGACAAGAAGGCTATCCCAACAGCCCAAAGTCACAAAGACCTTGGTCGGGCCAAGTATTGAGATAACCACAAGCACAAAAGGATGCCCCAGCATAACACAAGACCTCAGGGATCTTGGTGGGTACTACGTGGGACAACCAAGAAGACACAATGAAACAAAAGATCAAGATATGCCCCTATGTGGACGAATCAAAACATGCCATGATATGATGGATCATGGCGGCCTTGACAAGTGATGGTAGGGAGCTCAAATGATAAACAAAAGCCAAAAGCATCAAAAGATCGCAATCAATTTCAAATGTCCGTTGCCATAGGATCAAGGGATGGATGGGATTGATGAGGTCTGTTAGGAAGGATGCATCCTGTTGAGACCGATGATTTGTACTAAGCTAAAAAATTGATATGACATAGGATATTCAAAACTGATTAGATTTATTGATACAAGTGGGTTTCATTTGTTAAGAACCAGCTAGATAAGGGCATAGCTTGACGACGCGACATGAGAGACAAGACACAAGATAGGACTCTAACACATCCTAGCGACCAAGGGGCTCGGGGGCCGATCAAAGATTAGCCTTGCCTACGTGGAAGCGCAGAGCCCTCGTAGTTCGATAAAA
>VDFB02281492.1:282007376-282215298 GCA_007258455.2 Sequoia sempervirens
TGGATTGGTGGACTAGGGTTAGATAGAGGAATGGGATTGAATGTAGGACTATGAGTAGATGGGGGATTAGAATTGGATGGAGGACTAGGAGTAGATGGATGAATGGGATTGGATGGAGGACTAGGAGTAGATGGAGGACCAGGATTGGATGGAGGGTTAAGGTAAGGATATTGGAGTGGTGAATTAAGATAGGGGGACATGGATTGTGGATTAGGACAAGAGGATATAGGTGGTGTAGTGGGACGAGAGGATGTGGGGGATGGATTATAATAAGGGTATTGGGATGGTGGATTAGGATAAAGAGACATGGATGTGGGATTAAGGTAAAAGGGTGCGGATGTAGGATTAGTATGGGAAGATTGGGAAAGAGGATTATGATAGGGGGACATGGATGGGGAATTGTAATAGGAGTATTGGGATGGAAAATTAGGATAAGAGGATGATGTAGATGAAGGACATGAAAAATATGGGGATGAAGAAGATACTGGATATCCATTGTCAAAGGTGGCATAAGGAGCATGATTAGGCATGGATGAAGACATGACGGGATAGCTCATAGGAGTAATTGGATTTTGGAAAGTGGGTGGAGAAATCTTACTAGTGACGATAGCATCAAGGGGATCTATGTCATATTCTTCTTGGTCAATAATACTTTCGTTATCATCGTCCATGTAATTAGGGTTTCCCTTGACTACTATTGATGGAGGATGAGGATTCATGATGATGAAAGGATAAATAAAATGGATTAAAGATGATGGACTAAAGCTCAAATTGGGATTTAAGTCAAGCTTAGATCAGGATTGGACAAAAGCTCAGATTAGGATGATTGGATAGGATTGCTTTTGATTTTGATGGGATCGGATTTGGATTTGGCAAGATTGGATTGGATTAGATTGGATTGGATTGGATTGGATTTGGATTTAGCATGATTGGATTAGATTGGATTGACTTGGATTGGATTTGGATTCGGATTGGGTGGATAAAATTGGATGACAAAAGATGAGAGGGAGACCTTGGGTTTAATCAAAGGAAGTTACCCTTAGCAACCAAGAGCTTTAATTGATTAAGAGAATGACTACGGCACCGAATCCACCTTGAGATAGGAATGGATTGATTGGGCCGAGGATGATAACTTACGCCACCGAATTCACCTCAAGATGGAAGCAAATTGATTGGGGATGAAGTTAAAGACTAATAATCAAGTTCAAGCCCTATGGTCAATTTAGGTAACCACTTTGTAATACAAGGTTACGACGGTTTTGTTATGGGTGGTGTTTGGGGATGTAAATGGTAAAGTTGCAATGTTTGTTAGTTGAGGGTATGGACTTGTGAATAGAAAATTAAAATGAAAAAGGTGGATTAAAGATTATTCATGGAGAATGAACGGGGGTTTATAATGGTTAACAAAGATTTGGAGTGATAGAATGGAGGTTTAAATGGATAAAATGCAGGTTTCGGGAGGCTTAGAATGACAAAATGGAGACTTAGGATGATGGGATAATGGTTGGGAATGATTAAGTGGTGATTTAGAGGCTAAACGAATCCAAATGGGGTACTTTCAGGGCGTTGACAGCAAAATCAGGGGCGTAGACAGCGTTCTGTAGTGAATCAGGGGCGCTGCCGCCTTTCTGTAGTGAAATCAGGGGCGCTTCCGCCTTTCTGCAGCAGAATTAGGTTGCTTCCACCTTTCTGCAGCAGAATCAAGGGTGCTTCCGCCTTTCTGCAGTGGGATAGAACTTGGTTTTGATGGTAAAGGCTATGGCAAGGACGCAAAATGATAAAGTAAGGCCAAAGTATCAAAGATTTCACAGATTTTTCACATAAAACACTTCAAGCAAGCACAATCCTATGATTAATATTAAGGGTATGGTAAGGAAAAGTCTTAATCTAGGATGCACAAGGTTTCTAGGGAGTCCTCGATATACTCTCGGTACGTGAGGCACAACCGTGAACACCAACCCGTCACAAGCGTGAGTCGGGAACCCCAGTGAGATACTGAAAGGCTCGGACCAACTCTTCACGTCTATCTAGGTATCACCCTAGTTTTGACGCTCTGCCAATTATGACGTGACTGGATTGGGATACAACTTTCGTTCTCCCCCCTTTATATACCCCACCGGTACGCGTGGTTGGAATCGTCCCTTGGGGTGATGAAATCCCCAAGCAGGTCCCACTAGAAAGAAGACACTAACCGTTTCCAACTACTCCCCAGGTTCACACGAAGTGCGAGGGGAAAGTGAAAACAAATTAATGCCCCCTATGGTAACACAATAAGACAAGAACAGAAAGCAGTGAATATTACTCCCTCTAATTAGACTATGTTCAAAAACAACAAAGATAATTTTTTTTCAAAAATTTGATCAAATGAATGGCCCTGCAAGCAAATGTTAGCTATCTTCTTCTTCGTCCTTGATCAAATTATGCCACAATATGCTGCAAAACGTTAGCAAAAAACACCAATATCCTTGCCAAAACAATGTTAGAGGGTTACTACTTGAAAATAGCAAAAAATGGGAGCAAAAACGAAGCTAAAATGACTATTTTACCTTCCAAACTGTGTTGTTTTGGGGTGCTTCCGCCCTTCTGTAGCAAAAATCAGGGCGCTTCCGCCTTTCTGCAGCAAAATGGGGGTGCTTCCGCCTTTCTGCAACAAAAGTGGGGGCACTTCCGCCTTTCTGCAGCAAAAGGTTAGAGGGCGCTTCCGCCTTTCTGTAACAAAAGGTTAGAGGGTGCTTCCGCCTTTCTATAACAAAAGGTTAAAGAGCGCTTCCGCCTTTCTGCAGTAAACCCTATCATATTTCCTAGAAAACAAGAAATTTTTGCCTCTCCCACTGCAAGAAACGTGTTAGAAAAACCTTTTAAATTTATCCCTAATTGTAGCAAACTCGTTAGAGGAAAGTAAAACTTTAAGATGTGGGGCGCTTCCGCCTTTCTGGAACAGACCAGAGGGCACTTCTTCCTTTTTGCGGCAAGGCAGAGGGTGCTTCCGCCTTTCTGCGGTAAGGCAAAGGGTGCTTCCGCCTTTTTGCGGCAGAAATAGGGGTGCTTCCGCCTTTCTGCGACCTTTTCCTACACAGTTCTTAGCTAAAACAAGGGTTAAATGTAAGAACCCATTTGTGGGTCCCACCGGGCGTGCCAGAAATGTATACCTTGATATCTATCTCACTCTAAATGTGCAAAACAACTTAAAATGCAAGTGATAAAATACCAAAGACACCTCAAGATTAGCCAAAAGAGTGATAAAACAATGAGGAAAGTAGATAAAACAAGATGTAAATGATTTCACCTTCCTTGTTGTTGATGACTCCTTGATTGGCCCTTGCTTGGAATGATTTGAGTGCTCCTTAGATGATTGCTTGAATGATTAAAATGCAAGATTCAATATGCAATATGATCAAGAGAGATGGCTAAATGATGGAAAAGGATTGAGAATACAAATTGACAACATTTAGTTGCAAGATTGTTGAGTGTTGTGGGAAGGCAAATTAGCAGCATAAGGTTGCTCAAATCCAAAGTCTTCTAAAAATTCCCTTGAGGAGGGGGTATTTATAGAAGAATTTGAATTCTCTAGGGAATTCAATGGTCAAGATGCATCCAACAAGGCCAAGATGAAGGGCTATGGTGGGTTGAGAACCCACAAGCCCTCACATCTTGACATGTGGAGGGTGAAGTGGCCAAGGGGATATGAGATGGAGGTGAGGTGTCAAGAAGGTACATGAGGTGGAAAAAGGACATGCACCTTGGGGAGTGAGAGAAGATTTCCACAAAAAGGGGATTTCTTGTCCCCAAGTGGGAGTGAAAGGGACATTTGAGGAATTTTGGAATTCCTCAAAAATCTACATGGGAAAAGGAAAGGTGGTTGGAGAAATAAATGTGAATTAAAAATTCACATTCTTAGGAAGAATCTAAAGGATAAAAGGTGGGCTCCAAAAGGTGGGACTTGGTCACATGTGGAGATTGTGACAAGTCCAAGGTTGGTCACATGTGGAGATTGTGACAAGTCCAAGGTTCTAGAAGCCTTGGAAGGATGAAATGTGAATTAAAAATTCACATATAAAAGAGGGGAATCTAGGAAGAATAAAAAGGAATTAAAAATTCCTTGGAGAATGATTAGGCTTAATTAATTAGTAATTAGAGGATAATTAGGGGTTAATTGGGATTAAAGCCAACTTGCAAAAGTTGGAGGATGTGACACATCCTAATCAAGGATTAGGCATGTGCACATCCTTAATGAATAGATTAGGAAATGGATTAGGATTAGATGAAGATGACATGTGAGGAATTAAATAAATGTAATATTTATTTAATTTATTTGATGAAAAGAGGATTAAGGAGGGTAAGGTATTTAATTATTAATTAAATACCTTAGGGATTTAGCAGAATTAAAGATATTAATTAAATAATAGTAATATTACTTAATTAACTCGGATAAGAGGATGTTTAGACGAAAAGTGATAAATTTGGATAAATTAAGTGTCCAAATTTGGATGTCTACAATCACAGATAGGGTTCTCACACTAGAAATGTATCGACAAGTGTGTATCATTGATTTTACCTTTTGTAGCAGCAAAAGTGTCAAGAAAAAGGGATTCTTCTCTTTTCCAAAGAATTTCAGGTCAGTAACTCTAATAAAGAAACAATCAGACCAATTATTAGAGGATAAACTAGCTTATTTAGGGTTGGTGCTAGTAAATGATAAGTGGGAATACAACCCTTTCAATGACTTGCCATTTCCGCATATGAAAGTTACACATGTTCCCTGAACTTATTGGGAGAAGCGGCATAACCCACGGACAGACAAGGATGAAAATTTTGTTGAGTTGGACCATATTCCTATGCAAGATACTAGAGGGCCATGGAACAAGTTTGAATTTTCTATGGTGGTGGCCCAAGATGATGTCATCAAGGAGCACGTTGTGTATAATAAGTTGAAGAAGGATGAGCAGTGGGCTTCTAAAAAAATAGAAGCTTTCTGGAAGTATCACCAAGAGACAGGACAATTGGATGCCCCTTACGACAGTCTCAAGGATGACAAGGAATTTGAAAAATGTTGGAATGAGGGCCACCCTAGCTCGAGATCTAGTATTAATAAGAGCAGAGACTCAGAAGGTGAGTCCGAAGAGCAGGAAGAGGAAGTAGCAACGTCAGCCTCCTATGTGCCAAAGGAGAAAATCCCCAGACAACCCACCTATGTGGCCACAAATGTGCACGTTAATATATCAAAGGCCTCATGTACACTCACTTGGTCCACTAAGCCAGCCAAATTATCATTTCAACAAACAACAATAGCTGTTGAAGCTCAAGAGACTCCGCTCACAAAGTAACAACGCACAAAGAGCATTCTTGGAGAAGGTTCGTAAGAAACAACCTGAAGAAAAGTGCTTGAAGCTAGCTAAGAGCCTGAAACTAAGGAGGAGTCACTGATGATTTTGGAGCCGCCATCGACCAGTCAATAGGTAAAATTTTCTCCTACTTCCCTTGCTTCTTATTCCTTGGTATCAGCTCCTGCTCGTCCACCATCCCAACCTATGATTCCTATAGCTGATTCACCAATTCAGTCATTACAAGTGACTAGCCCTTCTTTTGGGCCTCAAACCAAACTTTGGAACGTGCCCCACTTCTCCCCAAAAATTATCACTCTCCATAAGAAACAAATCCCCGTACCTATGAGGGTTACCTATCCCTATGCTCTACCTTTTGGTGCTCCATTCGTAGGTGGACTAGTTTTGTTGCAAGTTGAATTCATAGCATAGATTAATTGCAGAAAGGAGGCACATGCAAGTAGAATGAGAAAGCGTAGGGAAAAAGATGATAGCGCTTCTGCTGAGCCAAAATTATAGAATCTTTATGATGAGGCCCAGTAGGAATTGAAATTTGCAACCATGTACCCGAGGGTAAGCAAGCCTCAAGGGGAAATGCACCTAGAAGATTATGAAATATATGCGGTAGTGCTTGACATGAAGGTGGCCTGACCATAGGATAAGGTTGAAATCACAGAGGAAACACAATGGGTAGTCACTTCTCACTTCCTTAAAACTAACCGCTAGCTAAAGAAGAAGGATGAGCAACTTAAAGCAGCAAGAAAAAGGGTTAGTTTTTTGGAGAAAAAAAATAAATCCCTAGAGAAAAATGTTGCCCATATGATAGAAAGGGCGCTGGCAGTGGAGGATGAGAGGAATAAACTTCAGGGTGAACTTGCGAAGACTCAAGTTGCTAACCCTGCCATGATAAAAGAGCAATAGTCTAAGAATCAGGAGATAGAACAAAATCTGCGACTGAAGAATGAATAGCTGGAGGGACTTCGCCTTGAGTGTAGTCAAGTAATGGCATAGAGGAATGAAGCATTGGAGCACCAATAGGCCCAATATGAGCAAAAATACAAGAAAAAGAGGCTAAATTTAAGGGCCTAAAAGTTCAAATAGAAGAACTCAGCGTCCGAGAAAAAGAAAAGGACAGAATTGGCTGAGGCCATTATTTCAAGAGACACGTAGATTGCTTCTCTTAAAATCTCTATCCTATCTACCCCTACACAGCTAGACATCATTCTGTTGGTTAGGCAGTTGTACATCTATCACTGGGAAAAGATTAAAGCCTTTTGCCTAACACTATAGCCTACCCTCTAATTCATTGCCAAGGCATCAAAGTTGAGCCAGGGGGCCCATGATACAATTGAGCAATTCCCATAGTTCATCTTGGAGAAGGTTCCTAAATAAAAAGATCTACTCACCGAGTTATACTCGGTCTTCGATGAAAACCTTTCCAGAGAGGGTATTAAAGATTGGGATGCTACTACTCAAATGGAATATAAGTTCATCCATTGCCACTTCACCTTCCAATGCACTAAAGCAACCATGGCTATTTTGACCAAGACATTGGACAACATACAGAGGAGTATCTCTGAGTTAAGCAGGATGGGTTTGCCGTCCCCGTTCCTTAAAGATGGCTCTATTGCCACAGCCGAACAGATTATGAAAAATTTAGAAGAGAAGGAAAATGATCCGAAGGCTTTCAGGGATTTTAGTCATCCTCCCATGATGACCAACATTAAGGGAGTGATTCATCTAGCTACTATCTCATTGTGAAGTAGGGGCGGGTTTACCCAATGCGTTGCCTCACAAGGAAACTATTGATCTAAGTGGATCACAGGAGAATTTAAGCAACATGGTGAAGCCATATGAGGATCAATGGTCACCATAACAAGTGGCTCTTTCCAATCTCTGACTCCATTTCCCAATGAAATGGCACTCTGGCCTATAAACTAGAGAAATTTTGGGTTCTTCGTTCCTTAGTTGAAATGCCCTTGATAGTCGCCAAAAGTTGTTAATAAATATTTAACTAGCTCCCTTCAAGTGTATTTTTTTCCTCTATGCGTCGGCTCATGCATCACAAAGTCAGATCGACCTTTTATCTAGGTTCTACTCTGCCATGCAACATGTCTACTCCTCGCAACCCCAAGTCTTTGCATTCCTTCACATTCCATAAAACTCCACTATGCTTCCACGTGTTGCAACTGCAAGTTACTTTTGATCATGTTTTCTTACTGCCTCATCAGGCTCCGAAAGGCTACCACGAAGCCCTCATTCCTAAATTTTTTTGGTAGGCCCCACATTTGCTATATGTGGTGTACACTTGCTATGTTTATGCTATTCGCAAATCTTTCAGCATAGAGATGAAGTAGCAACTGCGAGCAGTGAAACACTGCCATACGTCTCTTTTGTGCCCGGTTGGTAATCATTCCCTCCATTGTTGATGAAGTGCTCAACCCATTCGACATGTGTAGCATTAATGCAAGTCCTCAATGGTGAAATAAAAGGGTTCATACAGGTAGCGAAAGGTTGCCATGTGCCTAGCCAGTGGATCTCATAGTTGGGCAATGGACTAGATGAACCGAATGATGCTATTGGCCACTACATGTCATAATCATTTGCAGAGGAGGGTGACACTTGTTTGATCAGGCCTTGTCAGGACCACCTCCATCATTTTCAGAGGATGCACCTATGTCTGGAATGACCGGATGCTTTGTTCCAGATCAATTCTGTTGTAATGGCCTTGAGAATATTTTGATTCCTACATCATTGCCAAGAGATTGCAAAATCTTTTATATTGCTGCTCTCCGAAGCAGTGGGGGTTTTTTCCTTACTATATATACTTTTCTCTTTTGTGAGAAAAAGAATCCGTAATTTGAAGGAAAATGTTGGTTTTAGTAAAAGACAAGAGGCCTTTATTGTTGTTCTACGTTATTGCAAAAACTCTCAGACTATGCCAATTGTTCAACCTTTCTATTTTTTTATGCTATTTGATCAAACTATAAACTGTGCTATTTATTGTCTGGACATTTTATTTAAGAACTTCTATATATGTTGAATGCAAGTTTATTGACCTATACCATGTCTAATGACTCTTCTTGGTAGTAGAAATGTGTGCAATATTATTTTATTTTAATGAATGGATTGTCTATGCTATAATCTTAAGTTTCTAATGTTCTGGAACACTACAACACCATTCAGGACCTTAGATCTATGATTTATCATGCCTATCATTAAGTCTTGGTGCATCATCTTAGGTTAGACTTTATTTTATTATATTTGTTTCCTTTTCCATTTCAAACCCCTATTGTAGAAGAAGCCAACTTCTCTAAAAATCTAGAGGTCACTCAGTTTAGTGCAAAAGGTACCCCATAAACTAAGTTTCCCATAAGACACTGTTACCTCATCAAAATTTGGTGTCAATAGTTTGTTTCTTTTCTTGGCATGCCTAGTGGGACCGAGCTTAAATGAAATTGCATTTTAGAAAGGTGTATGAGCCATCGGCCTGTAACGAGATCCCAAACCGTAGGCAAACCCAGTTTAATAATACCCCCACTAAGAATAGTGTGAATCACAAATTAGTTGGTAAATGTTCCATTCCCACCACCCATTCCTCTCACCATGTTGTTGGCCACCAACAAGAATTACATGGCATGGAACACTGGAAGTCCCCTAGTAGCCCCAGTAGCACCTATTTTCTGGGGCGCTATCCTGATTTCAGCCCTAAAAGCTATACCAAAATTTACCGAAGATGGCTCAAGAACACTATCAGAACATTTGCAGGATGTGGCAAACATGTGTTCGGTACATGGGATTACAATGCAGAATGTAGCTCTGACACTTCTCATCACGTCTTTTAAAGGAAAGGTGTTGGATTGGTACCGAACATTGTCACCTAATACTATTCACACCTGGGATGAGCTCGAAGATCCATTCTATGAGTGGTTCTCATATGACAGTGATCATTCTTCACTGTATTATCAACTATCTATCACAAAAAAAAACCCTTCAGGAGGCTTTGATGGACTTTAATGCCTGATTTCATGCAAATTGGTAGAGGATTCCTATTAATATACGCCTTACTCTTGAGTTGGTGTTCATATTTTATCTAAAGTCCATCAATTATGACATTTTTGTGATGATCAAATCTTTGGGAGGAGCTTCTCTACCAGATGCTTACGGTGTCACTGTCAAAGCCAAGAGTCATTTAATAGATTGTGAAAAATTTCCTCCTCGACCTATTCTGTCGATATTCCTTGAAATATCGATCCCCGTGAAAGAGGTGGCATCAACTAGTGCGCCCACAATTGCACAGTCAATGTACACATATGTGAAAGCCCCACAAAATATAGCCTCTACATCAAGTTCTTCCAAGGATGAAATGAGTGACCTCAAAGAGATGATATGAACCATGGGGAATGATATAACCACTCTTAAATAGAACCAATCAACACCTCTGAAGGTTACATATCCAAACTATCAAGGCAAGCAGTCCTCATATCAACAAATTTAGTACTAGGGCATGCCTCACACTAATCCACCAGCTCCGACTACAAACCAAATGGTGTCGGTGCCTACTCCATTCAGGAGCATGTCGCCAAGCTTGAGTAGGGAATGAACCATAGGGGAGAACAACCTTATTGACAATATCAATCTATGGTTCTTCCCTTGCAGCGATACACATATGGCCCAGAACTGTCTGCTTGGAAACTTACAACAAAAGGTGGCAAAGCAACACCGCCAAGACACGACAATAAAACATGGAGGTTATATATATGCCTCACCACAAATAGAGAGTGTGGTTCTTACCATGCAAATGCAAGGAATGTCTTCAGAACAAGAATCTAATATTGCTCCTGATCATGCAATTTTCTCCTGGATGGAGGAAGAAGAAATGGTGTTTGCTAATGGCACGTTCATATCCAAAACACTGCAAGTACAATTTGATTATAACACGTGATCAAAAAGAAGATTCACCAGAGAGTCAGTTGTTTCACATCCAGTCATCCTGCAACTAAAAAGTGCTTCCGATCATATTCCTGGCACTTGAACCATCCCATCATCATCTCAACCATGGAAGGAAATTATTATAGCAAGATCCAAGGAGCAGAAACCTCTGAGCTTGTCACCTTTTAATGTGGTAGAACAATTGAAGAAATTATCCGCTAATGTGTCTCTATAGGAAATTCTAGCTATCCCAAAATAAAAGACGCTATTACAAAAGGTGTTTCAAGAAGAGGTCAACCCAACACCAACAGAGTTGTTTGCCATTGCAGAGGTTGTTAATCAAATACCACCAGCTAAAGCCCTTACAAACAATAAAAAGGAATCCCCTGCCGAGGTTAGGAATAAGTTAAAACCTCAAACCTTCTTCTTGACTCTCATCATATGAAAGAAGTTATTACACAATGCTATGATTGATTCTGGTACTAGTACCATGGTTATGCCTAAATAGATAGCCAAAGCTTTAGGACTCAGCTATGAACCTATGAAAAGAGGGGTAATGCAGCTTGATGGGAACAAAGCTGAAACTGTAGGTGTCATCAAAGCACTTCCTTTGACTCTATTTGCTTGCCCTAGTATCACGGTACTACAAGACACTGTGATCATAGATGTTCCTCCTATTTTTTGTCTTTGTCTATCTTAGGAATTTACTTCAAAGGTGGGTGGATACTTGTCCTTGGATTTGTCACATCTAATATTTAGAACCAATCATGGTGAAAAAATGAAGATAGAATCAGAGTATTTTCATTCTGAACATGTAGCAAATGAATCCTTGATCAATTTTGAAGCCACGCATACCTCTATCACCAAGAAAGAAATTTATTGTATTGAGTTACTGAAGGAAGAAAAGGTGAACAAAGACTAGAATGACAAAGAAGATGCTTTGTTGAGTGAACACATGGAAAATGATCCTTTCAGCAATTATCATGCTACAAGATTGGGCACCTATGTAATTTATGATGAAGACCAATTGCTTCCAAAGGTCTCCAAAGAGTCTGATGGTAGCCACGCAAGTGAGATATGGACACTATACTTTGATGGGGCAAGAAGAAAAGTGGGTGCTAGAGTAGGGATATATCTAATATCCCCACAAAATGAAAAGAATTTAAGGTCTTTCCATTTCCATTTTGCTTGCTCAAACAATGAGGCTGAATATGAAGGATTAGTTCAAGCTTTAAGCCTTGTAGAATGAATGGTCATAAAGCAATTAATGGTGTTTAGAGATTCCGAACTAGTAGTCAACTAAGTCCAACAAATTTTTGTGGCAAAGAATGTCTACATGAAATCCTATCGGCACTGAGTCTAGGGCCTGGTTGAGGATTTTGAAGCCTTCAACATCCAGACTATTCCTCGAGGACAAAATAGTGATGCAAATTGCATGGCCATGATTGGTGCTTAGTTTGATCCTACTTCTGACCTTGTACATAACGAGCATTTAGTACGAGTGCTAGTCTAACCAGTAATCCCCGACAATGACCAAAGTTGGAAAGTTTTTGAAATTGATGAACACATCACCTTGTTCATCTAGTATTCAGGAGAGTTTTTTATTAGCTTCAAACAAAGATTGCTGAAGCTTATGAAGGATAAACTACGTAGCTCAAATCTAACAAGCTTTCAGAAGGATTGGTTACTCTCAAAAAAATTTGATTGTAATGATGCCCGAAATGATAAACGGAAGTTGATAGCAAACACAAGTGATTATGTCAACCTTCGGTTCATAGATGGCACTTTTGGCATTTCTTGACAAACTAGAAAGAATCCTTCTCCATAGTTAGCCAGTAATATCCTAGACAGAGGATTTTCTTAGCTAGGGTTAAACCACTCAAATGAGTGCCACAAACACCTTCATGTACTTCCCATAAAGCCATTTCAAACTCGTCATGTTCCAAACATCAGAGGAGATTTTTGTCAAGACCTTGTCGATAAAGGACATCCACGATAAGGGTGTGTTAGGTGAATTGGTGAATGAAGTTTCATTTTTTATTACGAGATAGGTTAGGAGGGAGAGTGTTATCTTTTAGGTACGTATAGATTTTCTCATAGAGGGAAGATCCAACCTTAGCTAGATGATAGAGAACTTGGGACTCAAGATTGTCATAAGATGGTCTAAACAATTGTTCCACCATGAACTCATAATATGCTCATTTCTCCAGAATCTGCAAGAGAGAAGCAATGGTCACCATGGCTTTAGTGGCTTTGTTGTAACTTTGAGGAATCTACTCAAAACTTATTTCCATAAAGTACATTTTAAAGTCATCAACCATTCTTTTGTGGAGAATCAACTTGTCATCATTTGTTTAATAGTCATTATTTACTTGATTAATGACTAGTTGTGAATCTCCATAGACATGTAACTCTGTGATCTTCCACTTGACTACTACTTTGATCCCAATGATCAAGGCTTCATATTCGGCTATGTTTTTGGTACAAGGGAACATTAGTCTATAAAAGTTGGGAATGTTGTGTCCTTGTGGTGAGATAAATAAGATTTTGGCTCTTGAACCATGTTGTCTATAAGAACCATCAAAGTACAAGACCCATTGTTGTGTGGACACTGTTAGGACATCAACATATGGAAACTCAATGTTCATGTGATGATTTTCTTGTAATGGTGCTTCAACTAACTGGTCTACAATTGCTTGTCCTTTGATTTCCTTCCTATCAACATATTGGAGTCAAATTCACTGAGCATCATGATCCACTTGGTTTGTCTTCCAATTAGATTAGCTTTGCTTAAAAGATATTTCAATGAATCTATCTTGGATATTAACTTGATGGTATGGGTAAGCATGTAGTGTTGCAATTTTTGGGTAGTGAACACTACTACTAGATAAGCCTTTTCAATGAAGGTGTAATTGATCTCATAGTCATTTAAGGTTCTGTTGATGTAATATATTGCCCTTTCTTTCCCTGTTGAATCCTCTTGCGCTAACAAGGCTCCCAATGATATTTCAATTGTTTCTAGGTACAATAAAAGTTGATTTCCTTCTGTTGGTGATATCAAGATAGGTGAACTCATTAGATATTGTTTCAATTGATTGAAGGCTCCTTCTCATTTTCATCCCATTAGAAAGATACATTTTGGTGGAGCAAGTGGTTGAAGAGGTGAGTTTTGTCAGCCCACTTTGTGATAAACATCATGATAGATTGGAACCTTCCTTGTAAGGATCTGATTTGGTTGATGTTTTTAGGAGGAGGAATCTCCATGCTAGCTTTGACCTTTGCAAGGTCTACCTAAATTCCTCTAGCCGACACAATGTATCCCAAAATTTTAGCCAATGTTACACCAAATACATATTTCTTGGGGTTTAGTCTCACATTAAACTTCTCTAATCTGGTGAAAATCTTATCTAAGATCTTCAGGTGTCATTCTCTAGTGTGGTATTTTTCCAATAGATCATCTACATAGTCTTCCATAAAAGTGTGCATCATGTCATGAAAGATGGTGGTCATTGCTCTTTGATATGTGGCTCTAGCATTTTTCAACCTGAATGGCATGACATTCTAGCAGAAAGTGCCCCAAGGACATGTGAAGGTAGTTTTATCTTGATCTTCAAGAGAAATTTTGATTTGATTATACATTGAAAATCCATCCTTGAGTGAGATCATCTCATGTCCAACAGTCAAGTCTACATGATGTCAATATTAGGTAGGGGAAAGTCATCTTTTTGGAAAACTTTATTGAGACCTCTAAAAGCTGTGTAGATTCTGATGCTTTTGTCTGGCTTGGAAATAGGTACAATGTTAGACATCCATTCTGCATAGTCGATAGGTTTGATAAATCCTACATCTAATAACTTCTTCAGTTCTTCTTTTACCAAGATGACAATATGTGGATGCATTTTCCTTAATTTTTGTTTGACTAGTTTTACTCCTATTGGTAGTGATAGGTGATGCATGATGAGTTTTGGATCAATCCCTGGAATGTCAACATAAGACAAAGTAAAGTTGATTTTCCTTTTTGTGAAGAATTTGATGAAGTGTGGTTTTTCTTGATCTATCAAGGATTCTGATAGATGGAAAATCTTCATTGTTTCTTCATCACCAATACTGATAGATTAGGTGGGCTCAACCAATACTTTAGATTGTTCCTGAAAGTGTTTAGGGAGTGTGTCAAATCTTCCATCCTTCAGTGCCTCAGAGAGGTTTTCACTGTTGGATACGCTCTTTGTTTTTACTTTTTCTAGCTATGATAATTCCATTAAATGGTTTTCACCATCAAATCTATTCCCTGTATTATTCATTTTGTAGCTAGAAAATTTGACACTCTCCTAGTTGGAAGCTTCATTATGATGTTTAATGGTGAAATCTATTTTGAGATTGGTAGAATAGAGGAAGTTGACAATGGCTTCGTCATTTGAAAAGAGGGGAATATCAGATGGCTCAATTTTATCCCAATCTATTAGTTCAGGATGTACCAGGGGTAAGGAGTCATTGGATTGGCTAAAGTCAGATGCAATAAGAGTCCCAATGGTAAAATTTTCATATTTTCCAATAGCAAAATTGATGTCTATAAGGTAACTCTCCTCTGAATTAGCCATTTCACTCCAAGTCTGATCATCTTCATTAGAATCATCAATGTGTAGTGATCCTATTTCAAGTGTTCCATGACCTAAACTTTGACCCTCCTCACATATGGGTGTATACTCTTGGACTACATAAATTTCCTTATCATGAAAAGACTCTTTAGATAACAAATCCCACTCATGCTCATTTGAATCAATCTCATGAGTGTCACTAGCTTGTAGTTGTAGGATTATTTCAACAACTTGTTGTTTGGTTTCTTCTTTGGATTCTTCTCTATACCCTAGTCTTATTTTATCTTTGGCTTGCATGGTGACAGGTGTGATTGGTTCTATGATGCCTTCTTTCCTTTTACCGATAAGACCTTTTCCCTCATATCCCATCTTTTCCATGATTGTCTTCCATTTTCCACACTGGTCTATCTATACACTTGAAGGGGATTCTTGTGATGATTCTTCATCTTTGTACAACTAGTTTAAAAACTCCTTATCATCTGACTCATCCACTAATGTGCTTGCTCTTACAAAAGTTCCATCAAACAATGTGGTGGGTGGTGATGATTGTTGTCTTGATGTCGATGGTTGTTCATATGACTTTGGAGAAGATGAAATTTCTGACAAGCATAAGGATTTCTGAAATGAGTATTCCCCCATGCCTTTATCTTTCAATTGGATCTTGGCAACTTGTTTTCATAATGATTCAAATTGAATTTCCTGATTTTGTGGAGTAGGATTTGATATACTTTCTTTACATGAGGGATTGGAGTCGTCAATATCCTTATCCTTTGATTGGTCCTTTTTCTCAACCTACTTTGACAAGGCATTTGGTTGTTTCCCATCATTTGATAGACCCTAAGTTGGGGCTTCCCTGTTGTGTGGTACAAAAGTATCTTGGGTAGTCTTGAGGTTGTTACAATACTAGGGGTTATTTGAGTCAGCTACAATAGTGATTTCCTTCCCATTGAATGGGAACTTCAAACACTGGTGATATGTGGATGGTATTACTTGCATGTCATGAATCCAAGGTCTTCCCAAGAGTATGTTGTAGGTTAGATCCTTGTATAACACCTTGCATAATATATCTCTGACAACTGGTCCCACTTGAATAGGTAGCACTATAAATCCTGGTGAAGATCTCTCCTCGTCATCAGATTCTTTTATTATGATTTTCCTCCTAGTATCAATAGCATTTTCTGAATAGCCTAGTGCACATAAAACTTTCAAATTATAGATATTCAGGCCAGTTCCTCCATCTATTAGGACACATTTAATGTGGTGCTTGTGGATTAGGATCTCAATCTGTAGAGTAGAGTTGTGGGGATGATTGATAGATACATCATCATGTTCAAAAAAAGATAAGCAATGTTGTGTAGTCAAACATCCCACCATAGCTTGGAATTGGAAAACTTCTAAATTATTTGGTACCATGGTGACAACTAGAGCTTGTTCCAAGATTTCCTTGTGAGCAGGTGAAATCTTGATAAGTTCTAATATGGATATTTGCACGAGTATCTTCTGCAATTGATCCACTATGTTATACTAAGTCACAAAAATAGCAATTGATTTGGACATGGAAGGGGTAGCCCCTTTCAATGTTACCTTAGCTTGTCCTCGTGTGATTGTATTGATGGGTGTGTTGTCGTGTTGTTCCCTAATTTTGATAACATTGATTTGATTTGAGGTAGTGTCAAAATTATGGTGATGATTTTCAATTTCAATGATGTCTTCTTCATGTTCAATGGTCTTGTTGTTGGTGGAGTTATCATTTTCAATAAGATCTGATGTGTCATGAGTTGGATCATCAACCACCTCAATATGCAGAATGGTGGTGTCATATACATTGTTTATGTTCTTTCTCTTTTTGTTTGATGATGAATACTCTCCTTTCTCATAGTTTGGTAGAGGTTTCTTGAACACCCCATGGTCATTTTTTGTCATTGGTTTTGTGCCCCTTTTTGCAATGAAACCCACAAAAATGGGCCTCATTCCACCATAGAACTTGTGGTTCCCAATTTCTTGATTCTGGTAGACTTATGACCTTAGCTTCAAGAAGGTATTTTAATGTTGATTTCGGTGATTTCCCAAAAGGTGTGAACCTCCTTCGATTTGAGGATGCTCGATATGATGGTATCCTAGAACCAACATTACCTTGATTGTTGCTTTGGTTGAAGTTTTTGTTGTTTCCTTGGTTATTGCCTTGATTGTTGCCTTGGTTATTGCTTTGGTTGTTGCCTTGGTTGCTGCCTTGGTTGTTGCTTTGGTTGTTGCCTTGGTTGTTGGGGGGATTGTTATTCTGATTAGTTTTGGCGGTGACTGCAGTTAGGTTGAATAAAGGTTTTGAATTTTGACCTTCAATTGTACCATCGTTATTTCCAACATTCTTGTTTCATTTCCAAAACTTAGGTTTTTCGCCAAAATTGTAATTGTTGGAGGAGTTTGATGAGTTGTTTTCATTGTATATCTTGATGAATCCTCTCTTGACTATGGCATTCTTGATTTCGATCCCATTCTCAACCAATTTTTCGAAGGTTTGGGGACATTGTAATTCCAATCTATAACTCATCTCATCATTAAGGTTGTCTATAAAGATTGATATATTTTCCTTTTCTGGTACGGGATGAGAGTAGCGTGCAAATAACCTTCTCCATTTTTGCAAGAATACAAGGAATGATTCACCCTTCTTTTTTTTCAAGTTACAAAGATCTTTCATAGTAATGTAATGTTGGATTTTGTAAGAATATTGGGTGATGAATTTGTTGACTAATTCGTCAAAGTTGTTAATTGGTGGGGTGAGTTTGGAGAACCATTCAAGACAATGCCCACCTAAGCTTCTTGGGAATAATCTCATCAAATATGTTTCCTCATATGAAAATTCAAGACTCATGGTCCTAAACTCTCTCACATGGTCTATCGGATTAGTTTTTCCATTGTATTTGTCCTACTTTGGGAACTCACAATGTTTGGGAAAGTGTATCATGTGAATACTTTGATCAAATGGATAAGGACAAATCTCTTGGATCAAGTATCGTTTTGAAGTCCCTCTTTAGATATCAAAGATTTGTTGTTGAAGGTTCTTCATCTGGTGAGTTAAATCAACTACTTGTTTAGGATCATTTTTGGGATTTTTGGGAGGTGCTTTCAATTGATTCACATCAAAGTCTTCTAGTAATTTGGCACCTTGTTTGGCTAGCATAAGGAGGTATTTTTCCCCATTTCTTTCAAAAATATTTTCTAAACACTTGTGGAAATTTGGGTCTTGTTCAACATGTTGGATATCTTCTTCGATCACTTCTTCCCTGTCAGTGTTATTGATTCCATGAAAAGGATTCTCTTCATCCTCTTCCGTGGTGTTTTTCATTTCACTATTTTGAGTTTTAGTGTTTTGAGTCTCAATGATCAAAGTTTCAATGATGGGAATTCCAATGTTTGAAGTTTCAATGGTTGTAGTTTCGATGTTGGGATCTTCAATGTTTTGATCTCCAAGTCCTTTTTCCTTGAGATTTTATTTTTGCAACCTTGTTTGGACAAGCATACAAGTGTTATAGTTTTGAATAAACTTTGATCTAAGTTTTGGAAAAGTACCAAGGATTATAACAAAGTCAAATAGAATGACAAATTCTAATGAGACTAGGTTGGATTTGACTATATAGCTTCATTTCATGATGAGGGGATTATAAATCCTGATGATGAAACTAGGACTAATAATCAAAGGTGTGATAAATTTGATGATTTTGGTACTTTGTGACGTGAGATCCTGGTTTAGGTTGGAAAATTCTACTTGTAGAGGTCAATTTTAACAAGTTTGAATTCTAAGCTATCTAAGGAATGATCTTGGACTTTGTGAAATTTTTGAAATTTGGGTTCAAAATGTGAAACCGATGATAAATGTTCTTCCTAAACGAGGCACTCAAATCTATAGAAAAGTTGTGGATTTTGACAATAGTAAAAGATGTACATTTCGGGATTGTTCTTGCAAGCTATTTTGTAGAAATTGAAGGTCAACCTCTCTCTAAATTTGCAAAGTGTTGATAGATGTCTTTGGTGTTCTTTTGGAATAAGAGGTTCAAACTTTGGTTTCCAAATTTTAATCTTTTGTGAAATCATTTGGTAACACACATGTTCAAACTCTATTTTACCTAAGGATTGGTTGAATACTTCTGAGGATTCCCAAGATGAGACTGACTGTCGGACAAGAGATGAACCTAGGTCACTATTTTTTGTTCTACAAAAGCCACCAAAATAAAGAAAAAAGGTGCCATAGAATGTGCAGAAGGTTCCAAAATAGAGAGAAGAGATGCCAGAAAAAGTTTAGACTTGGTTTTTTGAAAGTTTCTTTGAAATTTTTCTTAGTTTTCTTGATTTTTCAATGGGAGACTTGGTTGTTTCACTAAATGCAATTCTGAATTAGGGTTTTCACATTCAACATGTGACATTTTGTTTGTTTTGAAAACACTTTGATAAAGACACATCAAGAAATGTACACTCCTAAGGTTGTGAAAGGCTATATTATTTTGGATTCCACGTGCATTGTACCCCAGCCGCACTTATTCTTAGTGGATGACTAGATGCTTGACCCCACTGGATCCCCTCCATGACACTCACTTCTCGGGGAAACCAAGCATCAATACCCATGAATCTCCCATGGCATATTTTTCATCTCTACTAAAAATTGTGAGAATGTGGATACCTTCACAATGACTCTTTCTACACCAAAGAATAGATAAAGGTTTCAGCCATACTACAACAAGGGTTTTAGTAAAGAATTTTTGTTCATGGGGGTTGATCCATGTGGCGAGAGACCATTTCTATCCTTCTCATTGGAACCAACCTTGTGATATTGTCCTTTTTTCCAGTATCCACACTTATATACCAGCTGGAAATGCACTTGGCTTTAGCATGTTACCAGGTGGGTTGTTCCCTCGGGTGAGTACTTTTCCCACAAGGTAGGCCCTTTAAGATAAAAAAAAATCAAGCAAGTATACCCATAGTTTGATGAATTTTTATTCTGCATGAGTAAAGATAGAACACATGTGATATACTCAACTCACACTCGCATACAAAAGTGAATGGGTCTAGCTTTTTGGTCACCCAGTTAAGGGGAGAGCATATGCCTACCATCCATCAAGTAAAAAAGACATGGGGTTCATTAATCCTTTAATTAAGCTATGTCCCTAACTTAACCAAAAGGAAACATGATGTTTGTTAACCCTTTAATTAATCTATGTTCTTATCTTAACCAAAAGGAAACCAAGTAAATCACTTCCATCCCCTGCAATATGTCAGTAGTTTGATAAGAGTGTCTTTGAAAAACTTTTTTGGGAAACTTGCAAATCAACAACACAAAGTGTTAGCCTTTGGAAACTGCAAAAGGCACTAAAATAGAGACAAAAGGCTCCAAAACAAAGACAAAAGGTTCCAAAATAGAGACAAAAGGTGCCAAAATAGAGATAGAGTAGCCTAGAATGATGCAAAAGGTGCCAAAATAGAAACCAAAAGTGCCAGAATAGAGACCAAAGGTGCCAAAATAGAGACAAAAGGTGCTAGAATAGAGATGGACCAACCCAAAATGATGCAAAAGGCACCAAAACAAAGACTAAAGGTTTCAGAATAGAAACCAAATGAATCAGAATAGAGACCAAAGGTGCCAAAACAGGTTCAAGAGGCTCCAAGAGGCTTTGAAATGAGTACAAGAGGCTCCAAGAGGATCCAAAATAGGTGCAAGAGCTTCCAAGAGGCTCAAAGAAGCTCACATCTAGACCTATGAACATAAATTTTCAAGCTTGTTAGTAATAAATGGTGCAAGGCCCCATGGTGGGTGCCATTTTGTGTGTGTGTGTGAAATGTGCAATGTTAGTATCAACACAAACCTTAATGAAATGATTTATATTCAAAGATTCAAAACAAAGTAAACTATTCTAAATTGCACCTTAACGAATCTTTCAAGAACATCTCATTATCCTCTATTCCTAAGGATTTATCAAACCATTTGGCCCTCATATTTCTATGAGCACAAAGGTTATTAAAATGAATGCTTAGGAAATGAGATAACATTTAATATGCAAGCCAACTATATGCCTATATGAAGCTATGTGCAAACAATGATGATGAATGCTATGATGAGTGAAGGATGATGTTGATGATAAATACACAAACAGTGGTGGATACTATGGTAGTGATCTATATGACTCTATGCATGATTCTACATATGCTCAAATGCAAACTTAAAATGAACTAATCTAAAATGAAACTATGATGCAAGATGGATGATAAAATGTAACTATGAAGAAATATGTTAATCTAAGATCTAAATATGATGCAAAACATGATGTAAAAATCTAGCCATAAGACTCCCAAAATGCTCCAAGCTCCAATGAAGAAACCTGCATGATAACTTTACTTCAAATGTGGATGCAAAATACAAGGCCCAAGGGCTGTATTTATAGCCTTTTCCAAGCATATAGTGAGGTGGCAATAATCAACGGTCCAGATTCGAATAAGAAAAATGGATGGTGAAGATGAAGGGAATCAAGATGTTGTCCCCTTGACCAAAGACAACATGCCATTTGGATGGGAGTATCTCTTGACCAATAGGAAACATGCCATTTGGATGGAAGATTCAAGTGTGGTAAGAGAAGACCATGTGCTTCCAAAATTGGTGGTGTGGGAAGAATAAGTCATGTGCTCCAAAATTGGTGGAAATGTGGGAAGAGAAGGCCATGTGCTTCCAAAATTGGTGGAAGTGTGGGAAGAGAAGAACATGTGCTTCCAAAATTGGTGGAAGTGTGGGAAGAAAATACCATGTGCTTTTTGAAGTGAGTTGAAGATAATTCTAATTAAAAATTAGAATTATTTATTTTCATGTGACCTTGGTGAGTTGGCACAAAAAGCTGTAGAAATGTGTTCTAATTCCTAATTGGATTTAGTGAAGATTAATTAAATAAAAAAAATTTAGGGAACCTTGTTTATTTAATTAATTTAGAGGAAGATGATTTAGATTTGGAGAATGGGAGAAGGGTGAACAATATAAATAAATTAAGAGTGTATTTATACGTAGTCAAAATATTAATCAAATAGCTAGTGTTTAATTAATTAAAGGTGATGACCGTTTTTAGGTGTATAAAATAACCTTTTCTATTAGGAAGCTATAAGAAAGAAAGAGAGATGCAAATGAGTTACCATATGACTTATTCTCAAGATTTTTGGATGCTTTGATGGAAATTCCCAAGAGCTTTAGACCTAGTAATCTAATGTGAATTAATTTGTTTTGTGAAGCATATATGTTAGGGTCTAGCAATGGTTTGAGGACCTAAAGCCCCATAGCCTTGATAAAATAGTGGATTGGATTAATATTGTGGAAAAAATTGAGCATGGTCATCTACCCCTATCTGTTTCTCATGATGTGAGCAGTGGTTTCCATGTTGAAGAAGATCAAAGGTTAAGATTATCAAGTCAAAGAGAAGCATCAGAATTAGAATAGTTGATTGTTGAATGTTGTCATTTCACTAATAACCTAGAGGTGGAAACCAGCAGTAGTGCAAATGATGAAGAGGGTGAACATGAAACTAAGGAGGTGGTTCCTAATTACCTTCCTTGGGATGTTGTAAGCTGTGAGAAAACATAAGAAATTCAAGATGAATCCTCACGACTTGATGCACCAATCAATGAAGGGAATACACTTGGTCCCAATGCTATGGTACACATGAGGAATCAGATTGAAGAGATTGAATTTGAGAAATCTATCGTTGAATATGATTATTCATATTAAGTGGAGATGGAATCCCTTGCTTCTAGTAGGGATTATGTCAATAGACTTGAAGGTGTGTGTTTCCTAGGGAGTGAGAAATTCTCATGTGAAGAGTTATTTGAATATGGGTCAATTGTTGCAAACACAAGTAGTGAGGAAGATGTTGAGATTGTCTCTCTTTGTTCCTTAACTGATTGTACTGACCTTGAGTACACTAATATTTTGAATTGTTGGCATCATGACTTTAAAGATGATGAGATACATCTAATTAATGTATAGAAAAATCTTTTATTTGATGAAGATGCCTTCGAAAGTGATGTTGCAAATGAAAATCCCCATTGGTTTAGGAGCAATCCTCTTTTTGAAGATACCTCTAATGAGTATCTGACAAGTACTACTAGTGGAGATGTTGTAGATGGTCTATGTATAGATCAAAGTGGTATTGACGTCGGTAGTTGTGTCAATGAAGATGTCACTTATGACTTGTTAAGTTCCAAACTGCATGGAAGGTGTGGGGATGCAGACATCAATAAAGAAGCTCCCAAACATGGTGTCAGCTCCGGATATAGTGTGGATATCCAAAAGGATGCACATGGTTGTATTGACTCTCCTATGGTGAAGAGTTGTACACTTGAAAAGATAACTAAAAGGTCAAGTATTCATGTTCCACAGGTTGATTGCATGGATATTCCAACAACACTTCCCTATGTTGAGGATAAGGAATTACTTGATGATTCTATAGAGGATGCAAATATTACAGTACTTTTTCACCCATGTGAAGGTAAATCCAAAGACATAGGTGATTATGAAAATAATATAGGATAGTATGAAGCTACATTCTAGTTCTTTGTAGATACTCCTTATCTAATGGATTTGATTATGGAACTTCTTTCACCTCATGGGGTTAATGCTTGTGGTAAGCATGTTGGCAATAGACCTGGTCATGCTTTCTTTCTTGAATTCACTAAGGATTGGCCTAGTTTGAGCCAGAGTGTATATGAGTTTTTCAAATTTGATATGTAGATGGAATATGATTGTATACTTCATGACAGTGTAGAATATGAGGGATTTCTTTTTCCTATTCAATTTGATGAGCCTGTAATATTAAGGGACAAATGTGGCAATGCTACTTCAAGTGTTATAGGTAGTGTTGATCGAGATAGTGTTGATAACTTGGGACTACACAATACTCAAAATGAATTCATTGTAGGATAAACAAGCCACAGTCTTTGATAGAGGGAAGAATTGTCCCTAAAAATTTTAGGGCCTAGGGCCTACATCTTATGGAAGTAATTTACAATGTATATTCTGTAATTATTGTACATGTGTTGGTCTAGTTTGTTTCTTTCTATTGGGTCTACTTACCTTGTCTCGGTGAGCTCCTTGATTTGGGTCTTCTACACTAGTCTGCTTCAACCAAAGATGTTTTCCTTGTCATACCCACTAGGGGTATGCATCCTTGAGCATGAGCCACTGATGGAGCTTCTAAAATTATGAAGAATTTTCTCTTTTCCCCATGGGCTTGGTTTCCATTCTAAACCCTTTTCCCCACGAATGAGTAGGGTTTTATTTACAAGAGTACGCAAATGTTATAATTGCAAGTTGACCTACTCCATTAGTCACCGATCTCTTAAGCCATCTCTTGAGCCACATTTCACGTCATTTTATCGGCATCATTAGCTCGAAGCACCGGTCACCAATTATTCTACCAACTTGAGCTTTTTCACTAAGTCGAGTTTTAAATTTTTCCCAATGAACTAAGCCTAAGTCATCTATCCTCATGGGGTCATATCGTTGTCAGCTTAACTGAGTCCTTTATATTTAATGCTAACATTTTATGGAATGTAGGTTTTAAGATTTGAGGATCCAAGATAAGATCATGGCTATACCCTACCAGCTCGCATGAATTAAGTGTCGGCAGGTTAAAAGTAGTGAGCCTGGTGAGATAAGGACACGTGTCCTTGTATGTCTGTGGGACCCAATCCCCACATCAATACCCAACATCTAACACCTTCAACAAATGGCCAAGATTAGATCTCGAGAATGATCTTCACCGTTCCCTAGTGGCTCGTTGGGAGAAAGTGAACACTAGTTAAGACTAGCGAGATCATCAAGATCATGACATGTGCCTCCAACCACTCAATCTATGTGACATAAAAAGCTTACCAACGGGGAAATTTTTGTCTGAGCTGGATCACTACCATTTTCTGAGAGAAAACCAATGATGCTTGGTTGAATTTCAAACCCAATCAACCCAGGGTGAACCATTCGATCTACCATCTCTTCAGAGAATAACTGGGTAATATTCAAAGTTGGTGAATGACATGTGATAGCCATTTTACTTTGTAACTATCACACATTAATGGCTAGATTTCTATAGGAGTGATCAAGTTTATCTCAATTCATGTGGAAACGCAAATACTGGAAATCATGAAGTGTGATCTATGGATTTCCATACAATTGGGAATTAAATGGTGACAGTACATATGCCAACAAGCTGCCTGGATTATGTATGTTTTTTGTTAAACATTGATTGTGGGTACCATCACTTCACACGATAAATATAAAAGGAATAGTTTTTATTCTTGTCATCCACACTTAGTAGTTAGAAGTTTTCTTGATAAAGATGAGGTGAGCTTGAGCAATTGTTAGACAAGGAAAATGAGTGAATCAGTGAGGAGTTCTATTCTCCTGAGCTCTCAAATGTCTGGTGTTGGTGTACCAGAAGCTGCTTCAACTATGGATGTCAAAATTCCTGCTGGAAAGCCTGTACTTGCACCCACAAGGTGCAGTTGAAGATAACAATTCTAGAACATTGCTACTGGAAAAGTCAAAGATAAAGGCAAAGAACCAGTGTGCTTCACTCCTAGAGGATGTAGAAGAATTAGGTATGGGCATGGCTCCTTTGGGCACCAACATTCTCCCATTGGCCTTACTAAGAGCCCATCAGATAGCGATATTGAGACAAACTTTAGGTATCGGCGGTATCTCAACACTCTAGGTTAAACTCAAGCCCCAGGAGAAGAAATATTATCTGTTCCTCCACTGGTAGTTAGAACTCCAAGTAGGCGGATTGGTACTATGTTGTGTAAGGAAAAGGATGAGGATGAAGCTGAGATTTTCTCTCCTTCCCTTGTGATGAATCAGAGCAGGTGTGTGTATCGTGGTCTGGACACTAGTAAGAGTGGGGTGGCTGATCGATAAAGAATTGCCATGTGGGATGATAAATTTTGGATTTGATATATTGTTATGGTAGTTAATCTCTTCTTTGGCATATGTGACTATTACTTCTTAAGTCTAATGTTGAATGTGTGCCCTTGTGGTGATGTGGACATCTAATGTGGTGTGTATCAGGTGATAAAGGAAAATTTTGGTGGGCCTTTGGATTTTCTCTTTTGGATGGCGGTTATAATTTTCATTTTCCCCATGTTCAATGTGCTTTTGCATAATTAGTATGTGGAAATTTTTGAAATGTAGATGAAATTTTGGGTGCAATGAAATTTTGTGATGAAATTTCATTTGAGCCTGAAGCTTTTTCTTCTCCCTTGTCATATAAAAGGGAATTTTGGGCTCATCTGCAAGGAGATGAAAATTTTGGTTAGAATTTGAGTTGGGTCTAGATGGGTAGAATGATAGGAATAGAATATATAGTCTATTTTAAGTTTTTGGAAGAACATATGCAAATTATCTTAAATTTCTATGTAGATATGACTAATAAACATGAAAGAACATATAATTTTGATATGTTTTCTATCCTTATGTGAATTTTTAAAATTTTTGAATGGAATGTTAGTGATATTTTCATTCTTCTTTGAAAATTTCTTCAAATGTATGTCTTTGTTTCTGCTTTGATTCAAGCAATCTATTAAATTCTTAAATGGAGTCTTAGATTTACAATTATTAGCAAGGGATTTGATAAGTAGTTATGTATCAAAAAGAGTGAACTCCATAATGCAAACTTGTTATGAGAGCAGTCCATCCCATCAAATTTTAAAGTCATTTTTGTGTTACCGGTTCTTGTGTATGTGACTCTATTGCCCAATGTAACAAGCCACTAGTCTATTCCTTAATGATTCACCTAAAGGGTTGATCAAATAACTATCTAATGACTGACCTAAAGTCTGGATTTAAATTCATTTTAAAATCCATCAATCTCGATGCATGTATTTGTCAACTATCATGTAGAATGTCCTTTGTTTTGATGAATGGGTAAGCAATTTACTTAAAGATAAGCCAATATTGTAGTAATTTTAACATAAGTATCCTTCCTTCAAAATGATCTATGAAAATGATGTGTTCTATAAAGCATATTCTCAAAATGAATAGAGTAGGAACACCCTCCTTGGCCTCATAGAGCCTAAAGTGCAAAAGATCTCAATCATCAACTAGATCTTGTTAGTTGGGTAGTCATTTTAGGAATCTTGAACATAGGAATTTGCTATCTCTTACAAATTCCTTAGATGCACTGGAAAACAACCAAAAATTCGCTACTTAGCGGTGAAACACGAGTAGCAACCCACATGAGGCGGCCCATAGTTGTGGGTTCGTGGGACTCTATGGACACCAAGAAAAAGACCAAGGGAAACTTGTAGGCCAAGTTCCATAAATGCAAATGACTTAGCAAAATTTAGGTGGGTCAATTTTGTCAAGGGGAATTTGATTGTTTGAAGGCACATGACCCACTTGGACTCTAAGATAGGGGCATGCAAAGTGAGGTGGGAGAAAAAATGACTCATTGGGAGTAGGAACAAGCCAACGAGAGTGAAAAATAAGTGGTCCCTGCCTTTGGCGAGGTGTGTGTACGAAACATGCACAACAAATGGCAACTTGTTGGGGAAAATGCTCTAGAGTATTTTGATGAAAAACTAGAATCACAAACCCATAATCTCTAGTTTGGATCCTCATGCTAGGGAAAACAAACTAAACACTCAACCAAATGGTCAAAACCACTAGTCAACCCAATCTTTAGTATGCTGAAAATCCAAGTGTGTGCATATGCATTAATTCCTATCCTTAAGTTGCTGCAGCAACCTTGGATTCATCAAGTTAACCTACACAATTCATTCTAACTCCAAAAGCATCTAGTACATTGCATCACTACTAGTCAGGCAGCGATAGCCCCGATGAGGTTGTCATTGTGAGTCTCCCGAACATTGCTCTACTACCAACTGAGCATCAATAACCTTGGTAGAGTTGTTTGTATTCTCCTAAAAGTTGAATTTCTTTTTCTTTGATTTTCAATGTTTTATATTTTCCTTTCTTTTATTCATTTGTTTTGATTTTTCTCATTTCAATACTTTCATTTCAACTCACAAGCAGTGAAGCTTGCACTCAGGGTTGAGAATCATAGTGGCGCTAAAGCAAAACTTTATATTTTTCACTTAACCAGACTTCACAAAGGACCTATAGTGATTGTTGAATTCTTAAAGTGTGTGGGAGATATAAGATTTCAAAATACATTAGAATCAGACCAACCAACAACTTATCCACTTCAAATCAAACATCTAGGTCACTTGACACTAATAGAAGACCTTCATCGTCCACTCTAAAAATTTGATTTAAGTTTGTTGAAGAAATACATAGAACAACCCCAGGAAATAATGTGATGGTTTTTGTGTGAAAAAACTTGCCCAACTAAAAGCAGAGGGACCCTGAGTAAAGCAACAACAAAGTGGAAGTAAACAGAAAATAAGCAGGAAGCAAACGAAAAGAAATCACCTACATTAACCAAGGCAAGAAAGTGAAAGAAAATATCAAGGAAACTACCCAAAAGAAAACTAACCTACAATAACCCAACTAACCTAATGAAAGCAAGAAAATGGGAGACTATATACAAGAAACTTACACTATGTGAACTGAACTATGTACAAAGGTATTCACAACAAACCATGTTCAAGAAAGAAAATTGACATTTATGCCCATTGTACTTCATAAAGCATGCTCAAGCAGAAGGGTGATCGTCATAGTTCTAAGCTGTGAAAACTCATTCTTATATTTAGAAAAAAGAATTTTAACATTGCAATGTTCAAATTTGATAACATCATCAAGAAAAATTAAAAGTTGAGGTAGTTCATTAAACCCATGGTAAATCCATAAGCAAGTTTGTCTCCCTTTAATCCCATAATCAAAATGATAAACACGGTTGTAAGTATTCAAAGGAGTAAGGAAAGAACCTAGATGTTTCCATGCAAAGGTGGCAGTGTTTGACAGTCGAGAGCAAGCACTGCATCATTAGGAAGTACATTGGCAACCTCGAGCGGAGGCACTAGATGGTGCAACATCCTTGATCTTAGGATTGCATAGGGATAGGAGAACAAAGAATCAAGCACCTCTTCCAATCCATGTGTAGGATCTGCAAGCTATATTGGTTTTTCTTCGAGGACATACACTTCATCTCATTGATCATATGTTTTCCACGGCTCCACTTTATTTTTTCCCCCAAAAGGTAGCATGTTGTCTCATCTCACTTCCCTCACGTTGATCTCAATTTTATTATGTTCTATGTCATAGGAACATGACATGGATGAATCTATCCTATTGTAGCCTTATGAATGTGAAAGAGGATCAACAATGGAAAAGGAGGCAAGACTCTCAGTTGAGACTTGTAGTTGGCCAAGTATGGCATACTTGTTGGCAGCCATCAAAACACCCTCACCTTTGTCTTCTTCTCTTTCTAGTTCATGCATCTCACCATTTAATTCACTCATTTCCTCTTGTTAATCATCATTGTAGATGACACGTGAGTTCCTCTACCAATCCATAAGCTCTAATGTTTCACCATCTGAAGGTTCAAGTAGTATATCTTCATCACCACCATCTTCTAAAATGTACTCTTCTTCAGTGTTGGCATATCTCTGGAGTATAGCTCCCAATGGAGAAAAGTCATCAATGGAGAGAACCTCATCAAGGGGGCCAAGATTTACTATGTGATATCCCTCCAAGGATTCCCCATAAAGCCTACCATTCATGGCATATAGATGCTCCACAAGAGGGGAAAACTCTTGATGATTAATGAGAAGTTCTCTTAGTTCATCTGCTTCATCGTTTAGATGCTTGAGACTATTTTTTTCTTCTACTATTGTTTTCCCAACACTTTCATGAGGGCTACCTTTAGCTAATTTATCACTTGGTTCCAACCCTTGGACTCCTAGCTCAATCCTTGAAGCAGTTATAGGATGAGGTGCACTTGGCTTCCCCACTTGTTCTTTGACTTGTTTAATGGCCTCTTGGAATAGTTTGCATGTGAATTCAAAATGTGGAAGATCATTGATCCTACACCAACCTAATAGTAGCAGCACCTACAAATCCACTTGATATCTCAGCTCAAACCAATCCCAAGCTAGTCTTGACACAAGCTCGTTATACCTTTCTAGCATCGGGTCCTCATCATCACTTGAGAAGGAAGTTTGATGTTGGACAGGTGCGGTATGTGGTTGTTCCCATTCCTCCAAATCCTCATATTCAGATGCTTGATCACTATCATTCATGAAGGAAATATCTTCTAATCTTATTTCACTTATGCTTTTATCATCATTTTTTGTTGTCCCAATTCTTTCAACCTCTTCTTTTTTATTTTCAGCATCTTCATGGGTTGTCCCAACAAGCACTATTGTAAACTCTATTAATTCATCTTCAAAATCCAACAGTTCCTCTTCTTGAGTAGAGGACTAGCCTTTACTAATGAAGAAGAGGCATTATAATTTCCTCCTAAGTGAACTTTCACCAAAGCTTCTTTTTGTTCCAAGGAAATCAACTCCTTCCTCTTGATTTTCAACATCTATATTGGCTACCTCAACACTTACTTTTGTGGAGCTTATTGGTTCATCTTCATTTTGCTATCCTCCAAATGTTGAATTCTCTCCTTCCTCATGGGATGACTCCTCTTCATTGAGAGTTGGCTGCTCTGACTTGCTTAAATAGCTCTTGACTTGAATGATGTTGTTTGTACATGATGGGAAAGTAGATTCTGAATGTCGTGTGTTATGAACCCTATACCAACTTTACATCAACACTTCTTCTAGTGTTAGTCCCTCCTTTCTTTTCAAGTGATCTTGGATTAGCTCTTTGAAGGATATGGTTGACATGTTAATCAATTCATATTCTAGTTCAGGTGGAGCCAAGGGTTGATATATTTTGCAAAAGGGAATTTCTCCTTACAAGACTTTCAATTTTTTCCAAGAATGTTAGACATCCCAATTCATTATGTTTGTGAGTGACATGTATTCTACATTTGTCTACTAATGAAAATTGTTGCAATGGTCTCCTCAATCTCCTATTTAGATCTTCATTATTTAGATCTCCTTGCAGCTAAGTGATGTTGATTTGAATTTTTTGCTCCATCTTGGCTCGAATGCTACTTGTCTTCAATTTTCTAGTTTTACTTTTCCAACATACCATGAGATCTTCCTATCTCAATTTTTTTACCTGTAAGTGCTCTTCAACTTTCAACTTTCAGCTTTGTAGCCTTCAATCTTAGCCATGCCTTCCTTCTAGCTCCAATTTTGTTGATGGGTGTTTTTACACCTTCTCAACATAAGCAACACATAAGTATGCTACCTCTCTTGAAAGGTAGAAATTTTTGAACAAGTTCTAGATTACTACCCCAAGGTCTCTTAGGTGTCAGGTCATGAAAATTCTTGGAATATCTCAGTTGGTTGATGTGTTTTTCTAGTAATCACATGGTGACCTTTATGGTTTACAAAGCATGGGAATTTGGGTCTACAAATGGAATTTCAAGAGTGCTAGAAATGAATGAATAGTGGCTGCTCACTCAAAACAACAAATTGAAACTCACCATGTTCATCAGATTTAGCATTTTGTGATGCTTGGAATTCTACTCTAATAAAGGACTAAAAGAAATAGCAAAAGGGAAAGGGTTGATAAAGTTGTTCTAAATCTAAGCTATGAATGAACAGTAACAATGGAGGCTACTACAGTAGATAAACTTCCTAAACTAGGTTTTGCTTGACCAAGAAAAGCCTACAGCTACACAAAACTAGTGCAATCTTCTAAGGACTGTAGATTTTTAGATTGTACATGCACTTGATGAACATATAATTGAATTAAGTTGTAGCATTGAAATGAGGAATCCAAAGTTAAATTTGTAGAGCAACTTGTCATCAACAAGTGCCAAAAGTGTGGGTTGAAAGTTCATCAAATACTATAACGTCAAACACCATTATCACAACCATTCAAGAAACTACAAACTAAAACTAACTTGGAAGTTGAACCATGCATGCATAATGAACAAACTCAAAAGAAACATCCATAAAATCATGCAATGCTTCTCTCTACTGCTGCAAAATTCCCTTTACACCAATTCTCCAACCATTTACAAATGAGAAGAAAGCCCATATTTATAGTTTTTGAAAGCCCAAATGAATGTCTATGATTTATTTTCATTGTATGGTTCAGATTCATTACAAGCTATGGTTTCACCTACCCCAAATATTTCACAATTTAAAATAGGCTATTTTGTCCTTTCCCTATTTTTTCTTGTAGTTGTCCTGGGCTGTGGCTGAAAACTATGGAAAGCTACTCTCTAATTGATGTATTTAAATCATTTCTTAATCAAATATTCTCCTATATTTGTACTGTTGAAGAGCAGAAATGTTGCTCCAGATACTGCAAGACAACCCATGAAAAATCGTGAGTGTTTTGGGAAAAAGATAAAGTAGCTCCTCCTGCGACCTTCATTTCCACCCTTTGTAGTTTTGTCGCTGACTTCCTTGACATAGGCCTCCTTCTAATTCCAACTGTATTGATGGGTGATAGGAGGAGAGGAAAACATAAAATGAATGGTGACATGAGCAATGTGCTTTTTCCTTCTTTAGCTTTCTCAATGGGCGTCCCCGATGAATCTGTGGTAGGTCCCATAAATCCTACATACACGAAGTATAGTAAGTTATTTAATATGTAAATCAAGGAAAAGGTTAGTCAAATCATGCAAACTCATTGTTAGAACCATCCATGCATCATTAAAAGATCATAATATTCATATTTGAAGCTCATTTGGACCACAAACATCAATGCAGGTTTAGGGGTGTGGGTGCCATAGGGTGGAAAGATGACAAACAAAAAATGGTGGATGGCAGATGGATGACGGATGGTGGACAAATAGCAAATGGCAGACAAAAAGTGAATGAAAAATGATGAACATCCTTCCATAGGGGTAGACTTGCAAGTAGTAGATGGTGGATAGTCGATGGTAGATGACCGACTATGAACAACCTTTGTAGGGGCAGACATGCAAGCAATGAATGATGATTGAATGATGGACAACTTTTCATAGGGGCAGAACCGCAAGCAATAGATGGACATCAGAAGGTGGACAACCTTCAGCAAGGGTAGACCCACAAGCGACTGATGATAGATGGATAGTGGATAGCAAATAGGCGATGGGCGGTGGATGGCAGATAGTCTTCCATAGGGGAAAACCTGCAAGTACTAGACGATGGATGGAAAAAATATGGTAGACGGTGGATAGAAGACAACCTTTTGCAGGGGCAGACCAGCAAGCAGCAAATAATAGATGACGGACAATAGATGGATGGAAGACAGTGGATAGCTGACAGTGGACACCCAACAAATGGAAAATGACGGACGTGAAGATAGTCGATGGATGGCAAACAGTGGATAGCCTTCTGTAGGGGAGGACCCATAGAAGCTTAACTTGGTGGTTTTACCATCTTGGACCTCAAGTCTCAAATCATTGATAAGTTCTGCGAAATGCACAAATTGGGACGATCATGAAGGTTTCATTGTTCAATGACTTCGAAAGGGGCACAATTGGTGTGGAGTCTACAATGTGGGGGGAAGTTGGGCATCAATCACTACTTATCAAAAAAACATGAGTGGCAACCCACATGAGGTGGCCTGTAGTTGTGAGTCCATGGGACTTGATGGATGCTAGGAAAAAGACCAAGGGAAACCTGTAGGCCAAGTTCTAAAAAGGAAAATGACTTAATGAAATTTAGGTGGGTGAATTTGGTCAGAGGGAATTTGATCATTTTAAGGCACATGACCCACTTAGACTCTAGGATAGGAGCACGGAAAGCAAGGTGGGAGAAAAAACAACCTATAGGAGTAGGAACAAGCCATTAGGAGTGAAAAAGAGGGGGTCCCTATCTTCAACAAGACGTGTGTGCAAAACATGGACAACACTACCTAGATAAATCTCACTCCAACCCCCTTTCTCACTCTCCCTATCTCTCTCTCTCCCTCTGGTCTTTTTGTCTCTCACTCCATCTCCCTTTCTTAGGTGGTTATCTTTCTCTCTCTATCTCTCTCTCAAGTATCTCCCTCCTACCCCCTCTCCCTCTCTTAGGTCTCTCACTCTCTCCCACTCTCTCTCAGGTATCTCCCTCCCCCTCTCTCTCTCTCACACACACACTCCCTCTCTCTCTCCCACTCCCTCTCTTTCACTCCCTCTATCTCTCTCCTAATCTCTCAGGTCTCTCTCTCTCTCTCTCTCCCCCTCTATCTCTTTCTATCTCTATCTCTCTCCCTCTCTCTTAGGTATCTCCCTCCCACCACCTCCTCTCTCTCTCCCTCCCTCTCTCTTAGGTATCTCCATACCATGCTCTGTCCCTCTCTCTCCCAAGTCTCTCCTTCCCACCCCCTCTCCCTCCCTCTCTCAATTATCACCCTCCTACCCCTATCCCTCTCTCTCAAGTCTCTCCTTCCCACCCCCTCTCCCTCCATCTCTCTCTCTCAATTCTCTCCCTCCTACCCCCTCTCCCTCTCTTAGGTCTTTGTATCACTCTCTCTCACTGACTCCCTCTATCTCTCTCCCACTCCATTTCTCTCTCTCACTCCCTCTCTCTCTCTCATCCCTCTATCTCCCACTCCATCTCTCTCCCCCTATCTCAAGTAGGAGGGAGAGACTTGAGAGAGAGTGAGAGGGAGTGAGAGAGAGAAAGATGGTTGAGGGTTTATGGTTGATTGTTTAGTGTTGAGTTTTTAAGGGTTGAGGGTAATGGGTTGAGGGATTAGGTTTGAGGGTAGAGGGTATTGGGTTGAGGGTAGAAGGTATAGGGTTTAAGGGTTGAGGGTTGAGGGTTGAGGGTTGAGGGTTTAGGGTTGAGTGTTTAATGGTTTAAGGGTTTAGGGTATAGGGTTGAGGGATTAGGGTAGAGAGGGAGGAATGGATGGAGAGAGAGATGGAGGGAGAAGTGAGATAGAGAGGAGAGAAGAGGAGAGAGGGACAAAGATAGATGAGGGTTGAGGATCCAATGTTTAGGTTAGAGGGTTTATAATTGAGGGCATAGGGTTGAGGGCCTATAGGGTTGATGGTTTAGGGTAGAGAGAGAGATAGGGAGAGGAATTAGGGTAGAGGGTAGAGGGTTTAAGGGTTAAGGGTATACAGTAGAGGGTTAATGGTAGAGCAGAGAGAAATAGAGGGAGTGAGTGAGAGAGAGAAATCTAAGAGTGGGAGAAGGGGTAGGAGGGAGAGACTAGAGAGAGAGAGAGAGAGAAAGGGTTGAGGGTTTAGGGTCAAGGGTAGAGGGTAAAGGGTTATGGGTAGAGGATAGAGGGTAGAGGGTTTAGGTTTCAAGGTTTAGGGTTTAGGGTGTAAGGGTTGAGCATTGAGGGTAGAGGGTTTAAGGGTTGAGGGTTGAGGGATTAGGGTAGAGAGTTGAGGGTTTATGCTTTAAGATTTGAGGGTTTAAAATTTAAGGGTTGAGGGTTTATAGTTTAAGGGTAGAGGATTTAAGTGTATAGGGTTTAAGGGTTAAGGGTAGAGGATAGACGGTCTAAGGTTGAGGGTTTTAGGATTTAAGGGTTGAGGGTTGAGGGTAGAGGGTAGATGGTTTAGGGTTTAGGGTTTAGGGTTTAGGGTTTAGGGTTTAGGGATTATGGCTTATTTTTTAAGGGTAGATGGTGTAGGGTTGAGAGAGAGAGAGAAGGGGGGTTGAGGGCTTTAGGGTTTAAAGGTTGAGGGTTGAGGGTAGATGGTTGAGGATAGAGGGTAGAGGGTAGAGAGAGAGAGAGGGTTGATGATTTTAGGGTTGAGGGTAGAGGATAGAGGGTAGATAGTTTAAGGGTTTAGGGTTTAAGGGTTAAGGGTAGAGGGTTTAGGGTTTAGGGATTACAATTTATGGTTTAACGGTAGAGGGTGTAGGGTTGAGAGAGAGGGGGGTTGAGGGTTTAAGGTTTTAGTGTTTAAGGGTTGAGGGTAGAGGGTTGAGGGTATAGAGAGAGAGGGTTGAGGGTTTTAGGGTTGAGGGTTGAGGGTTAAGGGTAGAGGGTAGATGGTTTGAGGGTTAAGGGTAGAGGGTTTAGGGTTTAGGGTTTAGGGATTATGATTTATGGTATAAGGGTAGAGGGTGTAGGGTATAGGGTTAAGAGAGAGAGCGGGGGGTTGAGGGTTTAGGGTTGAGGGTGGAGGGTTAAGGGTTAAGGGTAGAGGGTAGAATGGTTTAAGGGTTTAAGGGCTTTACACCTACAGCTTTAAGGTAGATGGTTTCTGTGGTTTATGGTTTACGGTTTAAGGGTTGAGGGTTTAAGGGTTTATGGTTTAAGGGTTAAGGGTAGAGGTAGAGAGTAGAGGGTTGAGGGTTAAGGGTGGAGGGTAGGGGGTTTAAGGGTTTAGAGTTTAGGGTTTAAGGGTTTAGGGTTTAGGTTTAGGGTTTATGGTTTTGGGTAGAGGGTTTAAGGTTTTAGGGTTTAAAGGTTGGATATGTGCGGATCATCATGGAAAAAATATGCCCTAAGTGGTGAAAATTCAAAAATCAGAGTTAGGTAACTTGACGTAAAATTTTGAATAAGTTATCTATATTATTTCAAAAATATGTAAGAATAGAATTTTTAGTAAATTGAATGTAATTTATAAACTACTAGGTTTTTTTTTTTTTAAATCTATTTGGTGAAAATTTGAAATTTCAATGCAATAGTACTTAAATTTCAGGGAAAAAATAGGAAGTAGGTGATTGTCTAACCACCCTGACTAAAATTAAATGATAATATTTTGGATATAAGTAGAGGAATCATGTCCCGATGTGATGCATATTTTTTTGTTTTTTTTTCCAAGTAAATAATTAATTATGAACTTTTTATTACAAGTTTTCAAAAAATATAAAAACTCGTATGTCTAACCATCTTAACTTGGTCAAAACTTCATGAAATTCATTTTTTTGAATCCTATAGTATGTGAAGTATAGAATGTGACACATGTTTTGGATTCAAAAAATGTGATACCATTTGAAATTTATAGATGGTTTTCAATCAACCTATCAATCATGACTTTAGTCATAATTCAAATAGAAAATTAATAATAATTATTTATTAAATTCAAAGTAAAGCATAATTTATATTGGTGGAAAGTTGAGAATTTATTTTAAAAATCCTTTTCATTTCATCAATTTTGGGTAAAAAAAAATTGTCAACCACATACCCTATGCATACCCATCATATCACCACTTTTGGCCCATCATGATCTTGCACATACCTAGTTAAGGGTAGAGGGTGGAGGGTTGAGGGTTGAGGGTTTTAGGGTTTTAGGGTTGAGGGTTTATGGTTTAAGGGTTGAGGGTTGAGAGTAGAGGGTAGAGTGTAGAGGGTAGAGGATTTAAGGGTTTGGTTTTAAGGGTTGAGGGTTGAGGGTAGAGGGTTTAAGGGTTTTGTTTTAAGGGTTTAGGGTTGAGGGTATAGGTATCCCATCCCTCTATCTCCAACTCCCTCTCTCTCCCACTCACTCTCTTAGGTATTCCCCCCACCCTAACTAAATAACTCTCTCTCCCTCTCAAGTATCTCTCTTTCTCTCTCAGGTCTCACTCCCTCCCATGCTACCTAGACTAATCTGTCTCACTCCAATCCCCTCTCTCACACTCCCTCTCTGTTAGGTCATACGTACCTCCAACCCTACCTAGAAAAATCTATTTCACTCCAACCCCCTCTCCCAAACTCCCTCTCTCTCTCCCCCTTTGGTCTTTTTGTATCTCTCAGGTCTCATCCCTCTCAACCCCTCTCATGTTGTCAGGTCTTTCCCCCCACCCTAACTGGATAACTCTCTATCCCTCTCAAGTCTCTATCACTCTTAGGTCTCATTCCCTACCACGCTACCTAGAATAATATCTCTCTCTAATATCCCCTCTCCCTCTATCTCAAGTCTCACTCCCTTCCTCTCTATATTGTGAAAACATTTCAAAGCAACACATTTGATGCTCGCCAAATTTGGCAAGCTTCAAATGTGTTTTACCTTGAAATGGTAAAATACGGGTTGACCCCATGATTCAAGCCCACATGCTTTTGAATTTTTCTAGTTCAATGCTTTATCTGACTCAGAAACTCCTTTTTGATGCACTTGACTCCCTATTGTACCAATCTACGCTTGATCCATCACCTTCTTACCACTAATTTGCATGCTAGACAACATAGAAGAAGAAATTTTGAAGTGTCTACATCATTTTACATTATCTCATGTAATATATTCATTGTGTTAAGATTGAAATGTTTATATTTAGTATATTTGTTTGTTTTAGACAATATAAACTAAATTTCTTTAATGATTTTATTCATCATAACAATTGGATATAGAATTAAACATTGAATTAGATGAGATTTTCATAAAAAATTTAATTTTTATGAGTTTGAATAATTTTTTTCAAAAACAAGACATAATTTAGATGAATTTATGTTTAAACTTATATAAACGACATCAACTTAACACAAATTTTCTTATGAATTCTATTTGCATTGCTTATGGTAGTCCATTTCCAACACATGTGGCTAGTGGAATTCACTCTTTCATTTTAGGTAGATGTTTATATTGAGCTTTTTTGTTTTTTTTTTGACAATTTTTAGAAAATTCATTTGATGATTTTATTAATATTCATTGTTACACATAGAATTCAACATTAAGTTAGATAGATATTGCATGCAAAAGTTTGAATTTTAGGAGCTTGAAGATATAAAATGGAAAACATAGCATAATAGATTCAAATTCATTATTAGTGATGGTTGTGGAAAAAAAATTATTTTCAACTAAATTGGAAAATCTAAGAGCTTTCATCAATGTTAATGCAATTTTCCATTAATTTTTTTGTGCCATAAAATATTCACCTTCATCATGTGCTTAGATAAATTCAAGTGATTTGACAATGTTGGTTTAATGCAAGTTTTCGTTCATTCATACCATTTAAATTTCTAAGAAATTTTAAAAAAGGGGAAAATTTTGTGCAATTGAAAATGATTTTTTGTCTTTCTAAGCTACCTCATTTCCAAATAAATAGTTAATAATTCCAAGATATAGCATCACAAACCCTTGTTTGAATTCATGTTCTTCATGGCTTGGTTGACAATCACAATGTGGTTTTGATAATAATAAGCACAAGAATCTCTAGTTTCCAAAGATTGGGAACCATTTTCTTGATTTCATGTAACATTTTAGGCTATACATGGTCCTCTTTTACACCCAAACATGTTGAATCACTCTGAACTACATTCAACTGGTAGAATCCCTTAAGAGTCTAAAGTGCAAAATGACTGCACTCTTCAACGAGTTGTTACTCGTACACCATGATGCTTAGAAACTTATAATTTTAGTATATGGGTTCATGTTGGGCCCCTCTACAATAAAATTTCTCAGTTTTTGCTATCTCGAAGGAATTTTCCCATGGTGGCGAATTTTCACTTAGGGAAAAAGTTGTCAAATGCAAGTAGTTGAAAGTTGTAAAGTGGTGCAACTTTCATTCTGCAACTTGTGTGACCAAACAAACTATTTTGATGTGTCCAAATGGTTATGTTTATGCTAGGCATGGTCCTCTTTCACACTCAAACACATCAAATCACTTTGAGCTACATTCAACTAGTAGAATCCCTTATGAGTCCAAAGTGCAAAATGGCTGCAATCTTCAACATGTTGTTAAGCAGATATTGTGATGCTTAGAAAATTATTGTCTAAGCCTATGGGATCATGTTGAGCCCCTCTACAATAACCTCTCTCAGTTTTTTCTATTTCAAAGGTGTTTTCACATGGTGAAAATTTTTCACTTGGAAAAAAAGTTATCAAATGCAAGTAGTTGAAAGTTTCTAAGTGGTCCAACTTTTTTTCTGCAACTTGTGCAACCAAATGAACTATTCCAATGCATCTAGGTGGGTACATTTACACTACGTATGGTCCTCTTTCACACCCAAACATGCTGAATCACTTTGAACTACATTCAACTGCATAATCCCTTAAGAGTCTAAAGTACAAAATGACTACAAATTTCAGCATGTCGTTACTTGGATACTATGACACTTAGAAACTTATCTTATGATCCTATGGAATCAATTTGGACCTATCTACAATAACCTCTCTCAATTTTTTCTACCTAGGAGGCATTTTCCCGTGGTGGTGAATTGTCACTTGGGAAAAAAGTTGTCAAATGCAAGTAGTTGAAAGTTGCAAAGTGGTTCAACTTTCGTTCTACAACTTGTGTGACCAAAAAAACTGTTCCAACACATCTAGGTGGGTATTTTTATGCTATTAATGGTCCTCTTTTACACCCAAACACGCTGAATCACTCCAAGATACATTCAACCAACATAATTCCTTAAGAGTCCAAAGTGCAAAATGCCTGCAAGCTTCAACATATTTTTACTTGGATACCATGATGCTTAAAAACTTATTTTTTGATCATATGGGATCACATTAGGCCCCTCTATAATAACCTCTCTCAGTTTTCTCTATCTTAGAGGTGTTTTCTCATGGTGACGGATTTTCGCTTGTGGAAAAAGTTGTCAAATGCAAGTAGTGCAAAGTTGCAAAGTAGTGCAACTTTTTTTCTGCAACTTGTGTGACCAAACAAACTATTTTGATGCTTCCGAGTGGGTATGTTTACTCTATACATGATACTATTTCACACCCAAACATGTTGAATCCTTCTGAACTAAATTCAACTGAGAAAATGCCTTAAGATTTCAAAGTGAAAAATGACTGCAATATTCATCATGTTGTTACTCAGATACTATGATTCTTAGAAACTTCATGTCTGATCCTATCAGATCATGTTGGGTCCCTCTACAATAACCTCTCTCTGTTTTCACTATCTTAAAGGAATTTTCTTGTGTTGGTGATTTTTCTCTTGGGGAAAAAGTTGTCAAATGCAAGTAGTGCAAAGTGGTGCAACTTTCGTTCTACAACTCATGTGACCAAATGAACTATTCTGACATGTCTAGGTGGGTACATTTATGTTAGGAATGATCCTTTTTTCACACCCAAACACACTGAATCGCTTTGAGCTATGTTCAACTGGCTTAATCCCTTAAGAGTCAGAATTGCAGTTGTTGTCACTGAATAGTGCACCCTTGCTAAGATGAAAAACTTGACCTACTAGTGAAAAATTGGATCCGAATATTAAATACCTATGAAATATGGTTTTTCATGCTCTATATTTATAAAACATGATATGCCAACAATTATAGGACCATGTTTCTCAATGATTTGTCATGTTATTTCACACATAGAAAATGGAAGGAGGTTTTTTAACTTATTTAAATGATGAATATTGGAGAAATGTGATAATTGCATAGGAGTGATGCATCTCGAAATCAAGCTTATATTAGTGTTCATACACATCTAATATTTTTATAATATCATTAAAAATAACCCATGCATTGATTTCATTTAATGAGATGTCAAGTGTTGTGATATTAGCATATGCAAGAACGTTTTGTTGGTTGGATCAACAACTATCATGTGTTTTGATGCATGTTCATACAAGTTCATAGAGGTATATATATGCCTGTGAGGTTTAAAACATCCACTTGTTGTATAGATGCAAATGCAATGATCTCTAAGCTTTAGAATCAAAACCATTAGTTGTTGGATGCCAATCTCAACCATGAATCAAAAGCAATACATTTTGCTATGATATTTTTTATTGGAAAAAGCTCTTACATTCATCTAAAACCTTTTGGTGTTAAATTCATTTCCACTAGACAACAATAGAACTCAAGAAGCATGGAGAATACACACAAATATATGAAGTATACACATGAACACATAAATTATACATTGGAAGTATGAAGAATACACATGAATAAGTGAAGCATAAATGTGAATAAGTGAAGCATAAATAATTGAAGCATTGCAAAGGATACAAACCACCAAGAATGGAGCTTATTTACACAATACACATTAGATGGAGCTTATTGAGCAATCGACAGTAATTAATTAAGAATTAGATGTAAACAAAATTAATGCCTACAACATTCAAGAATACAATTTACACAATACACAAGATAACATCATTTAAAAATGGCAGTAGCAAAATAAGATTTTATTTAATCAAAAATCCATAAGGCTATACAATGATATATATTGATAAAAGTATATACAATATATCCAAAAAAGCCATATAGGCTTAGTACAAAAGAGCCATATGGCCATAAAATGTGACATATATATCAATAGTACAAAACATAAGTTCCAAAATGCCACATAGGCATGCAACAAATGACCCTAATACATAGTCATTTCCCTCTAGGGGAAGGAAAAATATCTTGTGCTTCCTTCGAAATTCGGCTTGATGGAGTGCTTGTTGGCTCTCTTGTCTTTCAAACATTCTCACTAGTCCTCCTCTCTTCAGTCTAGACCTTCAACTAATACAATTAAAAGTAAAGATGTTAATACATAGAAATTGAATTGTGGAATGACATATAACAAAATACAATCACTTACCACATACATATAGTCATCATGTACATTTACAACATTACCACATCCACAATCTAGAGTGACAACCACCTGTAGCAACCATCAAGATAGAAATTAAACTACATAAAAGTATCGTGAAAATTTTCTATAATAGACCATAAAAGAGAAAATATCATGTCAAATCGACTAATTTGTTACATACCTCTCTCAAAGGATCAGAACTAGCTATTGTTGCAACAACTCCATGGTCCATCATGCCACCAACATCACTAGGGTTGTCTGATGTTAATAATTGCAAATAAATCAACATATCTAACAGTAATATAAAGAAGTTCAAGTAGTCCCTTTATAACTATCATAAATGAAAGAGTAAATGTTTGGCCTCAGTTGAGACTACAATATAGTGTTTATAGATTATAGAATGGTGAAAGTACTAAGTCCACTGGAATAGTCCAAACTTTTGCAAATGCCAAAGTCTAGTGCTCATTAAGATTTATATTGCATATGTTGATGAACTAATTTTAATGAGGGCATGCTATCATCATAGTGATAATGCCATAATGAATTTCACAAGAATAAAGTGAGGATTACTATGTTACTAGTAGCTTTCAAAGGGATAATGGAACATACGATGAATTATGGCATGTCTAGGTTTTTACTATAGCAAATGAAGTTTGTTGTTGACGTGTGTAGCAGTAATGGACAAGACAACTTTGGTCAATAATGAGTGGAAGGAAAGATTTATCCTAATGGTGTATAGGATAAAATTTGGATGGAGGTGATATAGCATATAAGGGATAAAGGGACAAGACCAACAAGGGATAATGGAACACATGGTGAAATAATAGAGGGTACAATGGGATGGGAGTCGAATACGATAATTGAACATGGGATGGACTAGAATAGATTAATGGGATGGGCTAGGATGGGATAACAAAATATAGCATGAACTATTAGAGGTTAATGGGATGGGATTATGAGGGAATAAAGGAAAATAGGGTGAATTAGGGAAAGATAGTGGGAAAAGACCAACAGGGGATAATGGAACATAAGGTGAAATAAGAGAGGATAATGGGATGGGAATAGAAGGGTTTAATGGAACATAGGATGGACTAGTATAGATTAATGGGATGGGATAGGATGGGATAACAAAATATAGGGTGGAAAATTAGAGGTTAATGGGATGCAATTAGTAGGGAATAATGCAACATAGGGAAAATTAGGAGGTGTCTAGGGTTTGGCTATAGTACATGAAGTACGAAATTGACCTGTGTGTAGTAATAATAGAGAAGAGTTATCTAGGATGAAACATGGATAAATATAGTATAACATAGAATGGATAAAGGAGCATAGGGTGGAACATAGGGGATCATGGAACATCTAGGGTAAAATAATACATCGGTACCTACAATAAGATGGGAGTAGAAGGGAATAATGACACATAGGATGGACTAGAAGATATTAATGGGATGGGCTAGGAGGGGATCATGGAAAATGGGGTGAACTATTAAATGTTAATGGGAAGTAATTAGGAGGGAATATTAGACCATAAAGTGAACTAGGTAGTATCTAAGGTTTGAATATAGGACATGAAGTAGGAACTTAAGGTGTATAGTAATAATGTATTAGTTTACAGTCATAAAATTGTACCCCTTGAAATTTCACATACATTCTTGGATCCCCTTTAATGTCCACTCCCTTAGAACTTGTGTAGGCTCATTTTAGCCCTTGCATCAAAATTTTTCCCTCAAGATGCTCAAAGGATCACTTTTTAGTAGCTACCCTTGTGTGTCAACTTTTGTCAACCTTGGTGCTTTTCTCGTTCATGTTGTTTTGTAGCGTGACATATTCAGACACTAGCATGCCACCCTATCATCCTACAATGTTTCAATGTTAAAATGACCATTTTCATGCATGCTTGTCATTTTTCATCCTCCTTTGGTTGGTGGTAACGGATCAAGATGCTCTGTACCTACCTGAGAAGCTTCTTTTTTCTTCTCCTCTCTCCTTAAACATTATCTCTTCAATTCATTTTTGGTCTTCCTCTACTATAGCTTCATTCCAACTTCTAACTTCTCATCAACATTAGATCTTGCATTTCTCTATTGCTATCTTTCTCACAACACTCTTTTTATCCCTCTTATCTTTCACATCTATCTCCATTATCTCATTCTTGTGAGCATCCTGGGATTCCATATCCCCTATTGATTGCATCTACATATTTTGATATTGGTTCTCCTCCTCGAGTAGGGATTGCTTTTATCACCTCTTTTGTGATACATGTTCTCTTCCTCGAGTGGGGATTGATTTTATCCCTCATACTTGGTGGTATGGGTTCTACTCCTAAAGTAGGTTTTTCTTTCACCACACACTTTGTCCATTTCAGTTATTTTCTCTCTATCTATTTGGTTGTTCATGGAGGTGGGAACACAAAAATGGGGGTTTGACTGAGGCAAACCCCTATACAGCCCCAACACTTTCTCTAGATATGATGCATGCAAGTTTTGAAAACATTCATTTACAGGAGGCTTCATCACTTGCGTGTTTATAAGAATTTTCCTTTCTTATTCTTATTTTTATTAGTTCTACTTCACATTATTTCAATTCAGTTACTTTCCTGCATTCTAATATTTCTTAGCAATTAGAGTAGAAGTAGCCACTTTGTCATTTTCTATGATAAACTTTCTCTCTAGTCTATATGATATTTCAGTGCGTCATGTTGTTTGTATCCCGCATTGCCATCCTTTGGCCGAGAGCTTGTTAGTTTGTCTAGAAAATCTTTGTGACCTTCTCTTTCTGATTCCAGAACTCTTGCACTATTCCTAAGGTAGTTTAGGGAATTTCACCCTGTGAGGCTCTCTAAAAGAAGAGAACTCATGAGTAGAAAATTCCCCTTCTCTACATTTTGGTAAACCTAACATGAAGAAAGGGTATTTTTCAGAAAACTAGGAATTTTTTACCCCTACTTGGTGGGGTCATAACTTTTGAATCAGTTCTCAGAATTTAGAACTATTTGCATCGTTGGAAAGGTCTCCTAGAGGAATAGTTTAGTCCCTAAAATATTGTGCCTTTGGCAGTCAAATTTTAGAAACCAATGCAATTTTGGACTTCAAATTCTACTCCAAAGACCTCTGAAAATGCAAATTACTAGAACATAGAAAATAACGAAAAAAATTGTAATGAATTTAATGTCTTCATTTATTAGTTTGGTATCTAATTTTATTCAAAATGTTAATGATATTCCATTTCATGCATGTGATGGTGACTTGGCTTTACCCATTTCACTCGATATCTTTGATACTTCTAATGAAATTCCTCTTGCATCGAAGGATATTTTGTTAGAAGAAGATGAAATCATTGATACCTTTCTTAACATTACTCTACCTTATCTTCATTCCAATGCACTCTCTTGTAGAGATGTTGCATTGGTGAATGATGAATCTCATCTTTGTTCTAATGCACTCTCTTCTAGAGATGATGCATTATGACATGATGAATCTACTTCCACTTTTGATCCTATTTGGATTGATATTGAGAATTTGTCTTCAAATAATTATTCCACTAGTTATGATGATTCTATAAATGTGATCTATGTCTTTGCTATCCCTCAAAGGCCTAAGAGAACAGTCATTTATGTGACTCTAGTTAGTCCTTCTCCTAAAAGGATTCTTTCTATAAATAGTGTTCCATTTCATGATGATTCTCTCTTGATCTTGCTAAAGATCCTCTTATAGATTAGTAGCCCATACTTATGAGAATACTATGAATAAAAAACCAAGTCTTCCTTTAGCACCTAAACCTACAACTGAAGCACCTAGTGATTATGATCATGTCGAGCAACTCCAAGTTACTCTGGCTAATATCTCATTGTGGGAATTGCTTCAATATGCTCTAGTTTATCAAGGTATTCTTCAAGAATCCTTGCAAATGTACCTCTTTCCTTCTTCTGCTAGGTCAATAGATGTTGATGAATTGATGGCGTATATTCATGCAAATTTTCTAAATATTACATTTTATCCCTAGGAACTCTCGTCTCCAAAAGTACAAAAGAAAGTTGACCCTCTAATGATCATAGTCAACATTAATAAAATTTGTATTAGACATACTCTCGTTGATGTTGGTTTGGTGCTCAATGTATGTAGCATTGATCTATTGCTTAAAATTAATATTGATCCATCTTCTCTTAATGCTTCTTCTATTGTCATTCATGGGTTCAATAATGTTGGTCGACAAGCCCTAGGCATGATAGTCTTGTCTTTGAGGTTGGGACCCATTACTGTACCCACCCTTATATATGTTATGTTAGAAAAATTACCATACAATATTCTTCTTGGTAGACCATGGATTCAGGCTATGGGTGCAGTCTCATCTACCTTGCATAAATCTCTTCATTTCATTTGTAACAATTGAGTAGTCATGGTCAAGGTTGATCCTGATGCTATGCACTTATGTGAGATGGCAGTTGTTAGTCAATTTTTGGTTGTGCCTACTCTTATTCCTTCAATATCTTCCAATGTGTCAATATTTACTCCAAAAGTACGTACTACAAAGGATATTGTTGAGATAGATGTCCCTTAAGAAGATCCTTTTGAAGCAAGAAATCTTGATTCTACTCTTTCTACTTCTCAAAAGAATGCATGACTTGGTGATGATTGGGGTTCTTTAGACTTTATAGAATCCTTCATTAGGGAATATAAAGTTGACCTGATTCACTCACACCTTCCAATAACATAATCCACACCTGCTATCAAAGATGGCTATTATTCTGTATTGCAGGGTAGTGTGAGCAATAATTATAATGTTCTTAGTGTAGATCCTCCTTCTAAGGAAGACAATTACACTTTTGCTAAAGAGGATAGTGTTGGTAGTCCTGTTATGAAGGTTGATGATGATCCCATAGAGGAGCATGTTCCTTGTTACTGGAACAATGCTCTCTATGAAGATCCTCCTCCTTCCCAAGATTTTCAAACACATTATGGCCTAACTTTAAGCTTGCCTCTAAATATGGCTATAGGGATAAAGGTTGTGGGCGTAATGAACAAGGCATCTAGGTCCCCATAGATTTTGTAACTCATAAGCATAATTTGGGGCTTGGTTTCTTAAATGAAGAATCTAAATGGAATCCATGGTTGAGTGACATGAATTCTTCTCAACCTTGTCTTGTTGGAAAGATCCATCCTCCTTTGTCTTCTATCTTTGTATCTTCTTCAAATGTGAGTAGTCAAAATTTTCTCCACAAGAGAAAGGTTTTCTTCCTGCTCTTCATCCTTTATCTTAGTAAGAGCATATTTTTTGCAACTTCTCAAATCCCACTTAATTACTCTTCCTTCTTCTATGTGCAAGAAATCTCATAAAAAAGAAAAAAAAATTGTGCATACCATCGAGTGCTGGTCATTCCACTAGCGAATGTAAGGCCTTGAAGGATAAGATACACTAACTTCATGATTCAAGTGTCATCACTCATTTATTTTTGGTGCACCTACTTCCTTTTCAAATGACAAGTGATATCGAGGTCTACCTCTATCCTGTATGTTCTAACTAACTTTCATGGTTCTCCTCCCTGTATGTTGTGAGCAATGATAATGTGTTCTAGGTGTGTGATGCAATACAAGGTGGTGGAAATATTCACACAAACTCAAACTGATCAAACATACACAACAATTAACTCTTGAATTATTAAACACTCAATTTAAACCAATCTTTCACCACTGGGCTTCTAGCCTTCAAAAAAACCATCAAATGAACCTATTTTTTAGAGGTCATACAATGGACACTCAACCTTCAAATTTAACTTTTCACAGATCCCAAAACATGTCCCTCAGAGATCTCAATAGGTATCTTTGTACCAACATGAAGAAACAACACACTGCCCTATAAAAGGCTACTTAATTAGCCCAATTTAACAAAGGAGGTGTACCTCTTGTTCACCTGTTCTTCACAAAAAAACACCAAATAGTCCTTAGTTATATCCCCAAACATCAAATTTCATGATTTGTTTCCAGATTCAAGGCTTCTTTGGTATTGTTCCACCAAATCCTCAATCACCATGCAAATACCTAGGGATTTAATGAAAGTCACATCTCCAGGGCCTACCCATTCAAAAAAATGCTTCAAACACCTTCCAAATCATCTGCACAAACTTCCCAAATCTTCACAAGACCGGTCCATTCAGTATTCTCCCAAACCCATACCTATGTTTCTCATTTTTGCAAGGGAAAAAGCATTGCCCAGCACTTGGGCATCATACCAACACCATTCAATTGACTCCCCTTGATTTCAAATGCATTTTAAAATATAATATAACATGTTTCAATTCAATCCACTAAGCCACAGTATCAAATAGTAGGTGGATTGATTAATACATTATGTTTTGCCTTCCAAACCCTTATGACTGTGTAACAGGGCAATCTAAGAAAAATAGAGAAAACTCAACTCAAACACTTAATTAGGAACTCAAATCAACTCCAAATAAGATTAGAATCATATACCTTCAAATAATGGAATCCTTTTGATAATTCCACACCTATACAGGTCTGTATAGAGAGAGTAAAGTTCAAAAAAATAGAAAAATAATAATAAAATGACATTTTTTTGAAGAGAAATCTTCACAATTTTCTTCAACTAGCTTTTGGTTCAAGCATTAAAGGCCTTTAAATATTTTTTCCCTCCAAGATACAAATTCCAAACAGCTATAACCAACTTTCAAATACTAAGACCCTTAATTATGCTCAAAATTGCAATGTGACAACTTTTCTTGTCATGACAACATTACATTTTTTTGCAATTTTTCCTAAACTTAACATATATAACACAATATCTCTCAAATACATAAAAAATGGTCTTGATTGACCTTATTTAGGATAAATAAACTTAAAACAACCTTATGCTAACCTTCACTCAACTGGATTACCAAATGAACAACCTTCAAGAATTCAATTGTATCACTAAGGTGTAGGTACTTCTGCACCAATGTGCATCCTTTTAAGGAACCCCTCTCTTCTCTATTTCTTTCAAATGTAGCATCCCTTGAGTGGAATAATTTTTTATTTTGAATGGTTCCTAAGGGACGCCCTTTGAAATCTTCTCTTTTAAATGAATTCATTGGCATCTAGCTTTGGGGTAGCCTAACTAGACCTTGCTTTTCAAAAAGAATGTCCCTTGAGTGGACCTCTATTCTTTTGAAGGGTTCCTAAGGGACCCCTTTGAAATCCTTCCAATTTTTTGACCATCTGTGTGACTTTCTGCTTACTTTTCTATGTGTCTACTTTCTAACATGTTCTATCTACAAGTAAACATGTAGCTTTACAGGTGCACTTGTGAAGCCGCTTTCCAACTCTACGAAGTCCCCTTCCTTTAGTTTCCTCCATTTGAGAGATCTTGGAGGATACTTCCCTATAGGTCTGTGGGCCTATAGGGAACTTCTTCTGAGCTTCCTCCATTTGAGAGATCTTGGGGGACACTCCCTTGTAGGTCTATGGGTCTGTAAGACACTTTTTTGAGTATCCTTCATGTCAGAGATCTTGGAGGACACCTTCCTTGTAGGTTTGTGTGTCTGTAAAGTGCTTTCCAGGTTTCCTTCATGTGAGAGATCTTGGAGGACACCTTCCTTTTAGGTTTGTGGGCCTATGAGGCACTTACATTCTTAAATTCTCTCTTCTCTTATCTTTTGTATATATCAGATTGAAGATCTGCATCTTCTTCACCCTATGTATATACCCTTCCTCTCTTCACTTTAGAATTCTTTTGTGTGCTATTTCTTAATTTGAGTACAATCCATAGTACTGAGACAACTTTCTACATCAAGGTCTCTTTCGCTTTGCTGACTCAAATCCTTTAGCTTTTTATGTTCTAACATTGTTGTCTAGTGTAGGTTTCTCTTGTCTAATGCATATTTTTTTGCAGGTCTTCAGTCTTGGGGCATGCTTCCTTGGTTTGAAGAGTTATCTACTTCTTCTATAGTATCCTTTTGGCATATGATGTTATTTATATTTATTATATTCCCTTTAGCATGCATATTAGCATAGATTCATATGCTAGCTAAAGTGGGGAAAAATGTATAGTTGTAAAATTGCACCCCTTGCAATTTCAAATACATTCCTGCATCCACTTTAGTGTCCACTCCCTTAACACTTTTGTAGGCTCAGTTTAGCCCTTGCATTAGCCTTTTTCCCTCCTCGGGATGCTCAAAGGCTCATTTTTCAGTAACTACCCTTGTGTGTCATCTTTTGTCAACCCTGGTGCTTTTCCCGTTCGTGTCATTTTGTAGTGTGATGTATCCAAACACTAGCATGCTGCTCAAACATCCACGCATTGTGCTAGCATCCTGCAATGTTTCAGTGTTCAAATGATTGTTTTCATGCATGCTTTCCACTTTTCAACCTCTTTTAGTCAGTGGTAATGGCTTGAGATGCTTTGTAACTACCTGGGAAGCTCTTTTTTTCTTCTCCTCTCTCCTTAAATGTTATCTCTTCAATTCATTTTTGGACTTCCTCTACTCTAGCTTCATTCTAGCTTCTAATTTTTCATCAGCCTTGGCTCGTGCATTTCTCTATTGCTATCTTTCTCACAACACTCTTTGCAACCTACTTGGATTTCACATCTATCTCCATTATCTCATGCTTGTGAGCATCTTGGGATTCCATATCCCTTATTGATTGCATCTACATATTGTGATATAGGTTCTCTTCCTCGAGCAGGGATTTCTTTTATCACCTCTTTCATGATATGGGTTCTCCTCCTTGGGAGAGGATTTCTTTTATCACTCATACTTGGTGGTGTGGGTTCTAATCCTAAATTGGGTTTTTCTTTCACCACATGCTTTTTCCATTTCAGTTACTTTCTTTCTATCTATCTAGATATTCGTCAAGGTAGGAACACCAAAATGAGGGTTTGACTGAGGCAACCCCTATACAGCCCCAACATTTTCTCTAGATATCATGCACACAAGTTTTGAAGACATTCATTTGCAAGAGGCTTCATCACTTGCATGGTTGTAAGAATTTTCATTTCTTCTTATTTTTATCAGTTCTACTTCACTTTATTTCAATTCTATTACTTTCCTATGTTCTAATATTTCTTAGCAATTAGAGTAGAAGTAGCCACTTTTTCATGTTTTGTGATAAACTCGCTCGCTGGTCTATACAAGATGCCAGCACACCTCTAGGATGCTAGTGCACCATGTTGTTGTCCTTTGGCTGAGAGCTTGTCAATTTGTCTAAAAGAAATTTGTGACCTACTCTTTTTTATTCTAGAACTCTCACGCTATTCCTAAGGTAGTTTAGGATAGTTTTCCCTGTGAGGCTCTTTGAAAGAAGAGAACTCGTGAGTAGAAAAAACCCCTTCTCTACAATTAGAGATTTGGTCAATAATGAGCAGAAGGAAAGGTTTCTTATAACAATATGTGTATAAGATGAAATATGGAGGAAGGTGGTATAATATATAAGGTGTTAAAGATTGGGATATGTGATATAAAATGGTTAAAATATGCACGATGAAAGGAATGGAAGAATGAGATGGACGCTGAATGGTAAATATAATTAGGATCTCACAAGACCAACCAATGTTTGTGTTTCTCATCAATTTTTTAGATTTGTATACCCAAAATTATGAAACCTAGGTAACATTGTTTTACAACACCATTAATGAATAAAGGCTACCTGAGTAAAAGTTGTTTGAGGACATGAATTGTGAGATGTGGAGGTCAAACGTCCACTAGAAAACTGTTTGAAATCCAAAGCATGTTACGAGACAAACATTCAAATATAACATTCAACTATTCAAATGCATTAATAATATCTTTAATACTAGTTGCATACCTGTGGACTCAATGTTGAGAATGAATAAGGGTCTATAGGAATGGAGCACGTCTCATGAACACTTCGACCCTAAAATTTCATCATATTGATATTCTACTAATTTAGTTATTCTTAAATTTCAAAATATAATTTAATAAATAGATTAAATGAGCTTGCTGAATTTTACTTGAGTGTCAATGCCAAATGTATTATTTAGTAAATCATCTATGAAATCCATCACCGAGCTACAGTGGATGTAGGCTATGTAGCTACATCTTGAGCACTCTAATAATTGTACACGCAAACAACACCACAAGTGCCATAATGGTGGGGTGGAGCTCAGGGCCTACACATCTCCTCCACATCAGGCTCTACTAGAGGCCTCGTACACTATATAAGGGTATGTGCCAGATCATCATGGAAAAAATAGGCCCTTAAGAGGCGATAAAATTCAAAAAAATAGAGTTAGGCAACTTGACGTAAAAATTTGAATAAGTTATCTATATTATTTCAAAAACATGTAAGAATAGAATCTATAGAAAATTGAATGTAGTTTCTAAACTACTAGGTTTATTTATTTTTTTAAAAGAAAATCTATTTGGTGAAAATTTGAAATTTCAATGCAGTAGCACTCAAATTTCAGGGAAAAAATAAGAAGTAGGTGTCTGTCTAACCACCCTAACCACAATAAAATGATAATATTTTTTAAAAATATTTTAGATATAAGTAGAGGACTCATGTCCTAATGTGATGCATATTTTTTTCCAAGTAGATAATTAATTGTGATTTTTTTATTAAAACTTTTGAAAAATATAAAAACTCGTATGTTTGACCACCTTAACTTGGTAAAAAATTCATGATTTTTTTTTTTTAATCCTATAGTATGTGAAGGATAGAATGTAATGCATGTTTCAAATTCAAAAAATGTGATACCATTTGAAAGATATAGATATTTTTCAATCAGCCTATCAATCAGGACTTTAGTCGTAATTCAAATAGAAAATGAATAATAATTATTTATTAAATTCAAAGTAAAGCATAATTTATATTGGTGGAAAGTTGAGAATCTCCTTTAAAACGCCTTTTCGTTTCATCAATTTTGGGTTAAAAAAAGTCGTCAACCACATACCCATCATAGCACCACTTTTTGGCCCATCATGATCCTGCACATACTCATAATGGTTTGGGTGAGTGAGCTAATCGACTAAAACATGTCCAACTCTACACTATCCTTAATAATAAAAGGAACGATGACATGCTCCACCATGGGTTTGGCCAAGAGTCTCAATGCCAACTGTGGATTACATTTTGCAATAGGTCTATCATGTGTGGAGCCCCCACCTCTCCCCTGAAAGTCTAAGATGTCAAAATAATTTGGCATCTTATTGAGGACAAACTCACAATAGAGTTTCCTCAAAATGTATTGTGGTACCTCATGGTTATTGCATGGAGGTTGGTCAAATACCATCCACCACTGCTCCCAAGATTTATTTTTAATTAACCCATGGTGGCACCAATGGATGGGGAACCTCCTACATGAATGAGACAAAGGTGTGTTGGTTCTCAGATCTGTAAATAGGGGAGACAAGTCAGCTTTGCTAATTTTTATTTTTTCACATCTGTATATAAAAAACCACTAGCATAAAATTTTCTCATCTCATGCCTCTTATTTGACCAAAAAATTATTTTCTTGCTCATTTCTCCTACATGAGATACAGTTGACTTCAATGATTTGAAAATCCCTCTCCTATAAGTGTAGGTTTCAACATGCTCAGTTAATCTTCCAATTAATTGTTCAATGTCTCTTTTATTGTTTTCAATTTGATTTAGGATATTTTCTTGTGTTCCTTGAGTATGCATGTATGAATTGATGGAGGGGTTTCAAGTTCTTCTTGTATAGGAGGATCTTCATGAGGGGGTGATTGTGAATTCTTAATGTTTGGAGGTGGAGATTCATTCCCTGAGAATTAGAACAAAGTTTTATTAAAAAAACCTATTTCAATCTACATTCTAAATGAAATTTGAAATAAAAACAATAAAAATACATACCTCTTTGACATGCGTTGGTGGCATCCTCATAAAGAATTGCAAGCTAAGAGTGCAAAAAATGGAAGAGATTTGACGAGCGCAAGTTGTAGAGCTGAAAACCTCCAAGCCAAGCCACAGGTTGAAAAGAAAATGAGGTTTGGAATGTTTTTTTTTTTTTTTAATTCACTTTTACATTTGGCACACAATAAATCTGGCACGTGCCAAATGACTTAAAGTTATTTGGTGTGCACCAAATGCTCAATGTGGAGGTTTCTTTTCCATTCTTTTCCAATTTGGCATCAAAATTGTGTCACAGATTGGTGCACTTACCTGGTAGTAAAATTGCTCCCATAGTTTCCACACAGCTTCCATGCACTAGAATAGAACTTCTCTCCATTAGAGCTCCTCATCCTAGCTCAAAACCTAGCTCAAAATTTAGGTAAACTAGATCAACTTCTTTCCAATTCCACCCATTCTAAACTTGAAGGAAATTGGTCTTTTACTCTATAACTGCATAACTTGAGGTAGGAGAATTTAGAGTATCCCCATTAATACCACATCATCTTCTTCTTGAATCGTTATTAACCCTAAAAATTGAATACCCTTATGAAAATTCAGAACAATACACTCAATAGTAAAGCATTTAGCCTTCAACAAATGATTTCAGTTGTACTCACTATCCCTATTTATGGGCCAGTAGTGTCACTACCAACCTGATCCATCTTTACTTGTGAGTCGTACTCGTGTCATGTGTGAGGTTGGAAATAATGATAATAATGATTAGTGAAAAACAAAAAACCAACTTAATCGATTTGTGTAACTTAAGCCTTACATTTACAATTAATTTTTTTAATTTGATTGACATCTAAAGCTACATACAAACTGTACCTCAAGCTGACAAGCTGTCAAAATCGCCAATGCCACTCAAACGATATGAAATCAGTAAAAATCTTCTTTCACTCAATTAATGACATCATCACCTATGATTCTACACTACATCATGTGGTTTTCAATATAAATCTATCCAATCAATTGCTTTAGATGTTCATATGGCATTAATCACTTCCTGTAGTATGACAACCACACTTTCTTCAAAAAGATTGAGAATTGAACAATAAAATAAAATGTAGTATGTCGAGGCATTGAAAAGAGAGAATGAGAAATGAGTGATGAACCTTGATCTTTCCATGTGTCTGCATCTAATGGTTCTAGTGCTATTCCAAAGGTTTCAATTTGCAAGTCTAGTGCTTTAGAGAATTACTTCTAGAATGCAACTACAGTTGTCCATCGAAAATTCATTGAATGGTCATGGTTATATTGATTTGCGCTGACATTTGGCTACAAGTATGGAATACCCTTCACAAATATTTCCTTCATTACTTTGGTATGGAGATTCAATTATTTTATAAGGTTGATAATTCAGCCTTGTTTGGCCTTTACATTCTTTGTGTGAAATGTTCCTAAGTTTTTAAGCCCTAGTCCTCCGTTCTTCCTAGGCGGTCCCTCTTTTAAAATAACTTCATGCACGTGCATATTTGTGCCACTTAAGTTCTTGTATCGCTCATTACCAAAATCCTTCAAACCATCGGGTTCATTACTGTGATGAGTGATGAGCCTTGATCTCACCATGTGTTTGAATCTAACAGTTCTAGTGTTATTCTAGAGGTTTCAATTTGCAAGTCTAGTCCTTCAGTGATTTACTTCCAAAATGCAACTATAGTTGTTCATCAAAAAATCATTGAATGGTCATAGTTATATTGATTTACGCTGACATTTTGTCACTAAATTTTTTTTATTAATTTGAGATTATGTTTAATTCGCCAATTTTTTTCTTATTCATTTGAAAATAGGTTTAATTCACCAATGAAAATATTTTTTTGGTTTGAAAAAGCTTCAATCACCAACAAAAAAAAATTATGTTTTGAAAACAGGTTTAATTCGCTAATGGAAATATTTTATTTGTTTGAAAATAGGTTTTAATCACCAATGAAAATATTTTATTGGTTTAAAAAAATTGCAATTCAATAGGATTTTCCATAGACTTTTAGCAATTAGAAAAGATTGAACGCCAATTAAGATTTTTTTCCCGAAAAACAAAAAACACCAATAAAATTAATATTTTTATTGGGAATTATACAAGATTCACCAAGATTTTACACCTTCGCCGAGGGGGGTGTTTCTTAAAGTTATCCCTACCTAACTTTGTAGGAAATAGTCACTTGCTATAGGGGCTCTACTATTTGAAAATAATAAATCAACAAAAGAGAGGGAATCATAACTATAGAGAGCCTAAAATGGAGACATACCAAAGGACATATGATGGAGGGTGAAAGCACAAAGTTGAGTCCACTTAAGGTGGAAGTTTCAGACTTAGAAAAAAATGCAAAATTATGAAAAATGAAATGGGATCCTATTATTTAGCAAATAGGATCTCATTTCGCTTTAGGGTCTCGAGCCAAAAATGGGATCTCGTTTCATAGAAAAAATATTTTTTTATGCGTTTATGAAATAGGATCCTATTTTGAAAACGAGATCCTATTTTATAGAATGGGATCCCATTTCATAAACGTATAAAAATAAATATTTTTTTATGAAACGGATCCCATTTTAGAACCAAATCCCATTTTTTAAAATTTATATTTTTGGTCGGGTTTTTGTTTTGTTTTTTAGTTTAGGAAAAAGGCTTGGGGACTTGAACCTAAGCTTTGGATCTGGTTTGATCTACAACTTGAAGGTCATGTCAATTTCATAAGAAAATAGTGACTTTGGACATATGTCTGCAGACCTTTTTTGCATAATTTTTTGACAAAATTAAAACCCATTATAGATGAGAGTGTAGATTCAAAATATGTTTTTTTTTTACAATTGGATTATTTTTTCAAATTTTTAATTAATTTCTTATGGAACTGGTCCATAAACTTGAAATATCAAGGTTTTTTAGTATTTTAATAAAATTTTATTAAAATATTTGTTTGAAAAATGAATTGTACAAAATCATACTTCAGACAATTATTTTCAATTTGAAAAAAAACTAAAAAATGATAATTTTAGGTCATCTTATGCATGATGTACATGATGATTTTTCAAAACAACAAATATGGCCAATAAAAAATTAACAAAAAATAATTGTTTAAAAAATTACAAAAAACATCGAAAGCATACTTTAGTGAGTTACAAATCTTTTCCCAAAAGGATTTAGAAAAATGTGATTATTTAGGTAAAATTATGGATGGTGTACACATGCATGGTATGGTAAAAAAGTGACTTTTAAATAGTGGTTTTTAGAAACCCCTATTGAAAATCAATTTATATCATCTAGGTATTAAAATAAATTACATATTTGGAAACTAGACTTTGATTATTTTATGGTTAGTGACTTTTTTAAGATTCCATCTCTAAGTGCTTCAAATTTTAAGGTCAAATGTGACAAATTTTGAAATCAAGGAAAACACTTACCACGTTTTGGCCAAAAAGTGGACTCAACTTCTTGCACACACCTTGGAAATGGGTATGACAATGCTCCCCTAATTGCAACCATTTCTCTTGAGCACCATGTTGATAATGTGCCACTAACAATCCACCATATTCAAATTGAATTCTTCTCTCCTAGAATCCCAAATGGAAGACACCATCCAATCCACAACTGAAATTATTGAGAGGATTGGAATCAATTCCATGGAGCATAGTCTGCTAAAGTAACTCAGAGAAGGTGACATTAGCTAACTCACCATCAGTCTCGATCCTAGGAAAAATACAATTGCCCTGCTAAACCATTAGACATAATACCCATCATCCTTGTCACAATTATGAGGCAAGTCAATCACAAGCATGTCTCTAAAATCCACCAACTAAGAAATGCTTCTTCTATCACTATCTTGAATCATAACATCAAAACTTAACCTCCCATAGTCAAATAGAAGGCCCCAGACACACTAAAAAAAAAAAACCAATGCAATCATTAAAGTAGCATTTGTAATCATACATGCCATCTCTAATGAAATAATTAAACTATCATATGTAATCATGCACATCATCTCCATGAAGTAACTAAAGTGAGGACATCTCCCACCAAAGTGGAAGCAATGAAAAAATTAATTATGTCTAGGAGAATGCTTACAAACAAATTCCCAAAATTATGCCAATGCACAACAAAATTATTCTCTTGAAAGGATGTCTCTATAAAAAATGAAAAGATATAAGGGCAAAAATGACCAATCTGAAATCCAACTAAAAACATAGGAGAGATGAGTATGGAAGTAGCAACAAGAACATCTCCTATGGTCGAATTACATCCACCATCTAGCCTAATCCAAGAATTGTATAATTGTCAGGCTAAAAAGACCATCCAACTCATCTACAAATCACAATTTGAAGTCAGGCACAAGTTGATCTTAAAGTGAGCAGTAGTACTAACATTGGAGGTTGACCCAGTACTCAAATATTGAGACATCACATGGTAAGCAACTACACCTAGATCTTGAATCCTACAATCAAGTCCCATCTCATCACTACAATTAGTTAGATCTTCATTACTGTACCATAGAAAAATGGATCATTGACATTTTCATGGTCTTTTAGGTCTTTCTTCTATGATGTTTGACTTATCTTGCTTTGATTTAATGTTCCAATTATGATGTCTTGTGAAGGTGTTGTAACATATTTCTACACTTTTCTAGACTCTTCTCATTATAATTCACCTAAAAATCACCTTTTTATCCCTTATCAAGTCCTATTTCAAAGTGTTGTAAAGTCTTGTAACAAGATTTCACACTTTTCTAGGCTTGTTATCACTATTTACACCTTTCTTACACTTTATATGACTCCTTTATGCACTCGTAAGACTTAATTAAGTGTTATTTTGAATGTAAACCCAACAAACAACATTAAATGCAACTTAATTCTCAACACGTACTTACAAGCCTAGAGTGGGACACATTCACCATGGGTGGCGAATGAGTCCCTCTTGGATCCAAATTCAAAATAATTCAAATTTTCTTTTGGGTTTTTATTCAAAAAGACCTTATGTCAGCTTGTGATGAGGTATTATTGGGTTATTAGGGAATAAGTGCATATAAATAAGTGTTTTTCCATCCATTTCAACCCCCATTCATCTCATTTGCTCATACACCATCAATTAGCATTCTTGCATTCAATCCATCAAAGCATCATTCAATCAAGCAATTGTGAAGTATCTTGGAGCAGCCATTGACATATCTTCAAACTTCTACAACAAGGTTTTTGGTGAGTTTAGGAAATTTGCATTTTGTTTATTAATCATTCCTTGCTCATTTCATTTCATTTCTTTATTAAGGGTTTGATTACCAAAGTGGGATTTGACCAAGGAAAATCCCTATACTCTAACCCTTAACTATTTTCCCCCTTTTGCATGTGTGTTTGTAGACTTTCGTATGTAGATTTATCAAGCAAATAGGTGTTGAAAGGTGGTCAAAAAGTCAACAAATTGTTTAAAGTCAACCGAACCCTAATCCAAGCTTGGAGACAACCTACAACCTATTTTTTGCATATTTGACTCTGTCAACCTGACAAGAAGACAACTGTAGATCTAGACCTATGAAATTGACTTTTAAAAATGTAGATTTTTGGAGGATTGATCTGCCATCAGTGGTGAATGAGTCCCACTTGAAGACTAAAAAAATTGATTTTTTCATAATCTAATTCCTAACCGTCAAAAAGCAGTTTCAGGTGTTTTTACTAGTAGGAGGACTAATTTTCCATTAGTGGCGAATGAGTCCCACTAGTGATTTATAGATATTTTTTCCAATTTCTAGAACCTTCCAACATCAGCATTCAACTTTGAGGTGCACTTTATTAAACCTCATTCAATTTTGTTTACATTAGTTCATGTTTTTAGTTTATTTTGGCATACCTCACAGTGTTTTCAAACATTGAATATTTCATTAGTTTTTCATTCATAACTAGTAAATTTCATCACTTAGTTACATTTAGATCATTGCATTTAGTCTCAATTCCATCTTTCATTTCTTTATTTGAGTGAACCACCTCAATTTTAGTGTTTTATCTCTCTCCTTTTAGGTGTAAGATCCTAAGAGTGCGAGAGAAGCACATAGGACCACAAAATTGATGGTTCATTTTGGTGAACTTGCATTTTGAACACATTATCTTCCTGATTTCAATTGCATCTTGCATCCTAGGTTTCCTTTGCATCAACATTCAATTAGGTTTTTTTTTTTTTGCATCCTAGGGTTTCTAAAATTACATTAGTGAAAGAATCATATAGATTTCATTTTTGCATCTCAAATCATTAAAAAATTGAAAATCTGCATTTGCATCTGAAAAGCATTAAAATCACTTTAAATTTTTTGAAAAACAAAAAAAAATCCCATAGTTAGACTCATTCACCACCCTGAGCGAATCAGTCTAGCTGCATTTTCTACATTAAATTTTTTGGCATTTTCACAGTATTTTCTACATTTTTGTTTCTTGATACTTCCTTCTTGTTTTAGTTTACAAAATTTATGTCATTAGCATTTTATTATTCCTAGTTGGAATTTGTATTCACCCCATATTTTTTGGTACTTGTATGAGTGTTTGGTGCCCTATTGATAATACTTTAGTGAGACAAAGTTCTAGACTCATGGATTCCCGCGATAGCACTTTTGTTGTGGACCTTGGGATCTCAAGAGCTCCTACTCTTGGTATGGACAATGGTGCATTAGGCATAGCTACTACCACTAGTATACCTTTACCTTCACATACAATGCATGTTGACACACAAACTGATCAAATTCTACAAGATAAAGTTCTTAGTATTCATGAGGATTTTGCACATTTACAACAAGATTTATCCCTTGAAAACATTTCCACCATTGCCATACCTACCATAGAAAACCTTCATCGCTTGATTGAAAGTGATGATGGATTACAATTTATGAAAAGAATTGTTGAGATATACAACAAACATGTTCATTCCACTTCCCAACCAACAAATATTGTGGTTAGCCAAGGAGGATCTCACATTCCTCCTCCTTCAACCATAGAATCCATTCCCACCTTTACCACTCCTCAAGTTACAACAACCATGCAACAAGTTAGTCATGTGACTCCTTCTTTCGCTATTCCAACTAGCATTCCTAGTTCTTTTGTGGCATTGAATGTTCCCTCTTCCAACTTCATCCCTCTTAGTGTCTACTTCACTTCTCCTAACATTACATACACTCCATCACCATTTTCTCTTCCACCTCATGCCACTTACACCAATCCCCTCATTACACAACTCTTTAACAATGTTTCTTCCATGCAACAACAAATATCCACCATAAGCCAAAGTCAAAATGATCAACCCGCATATCATGTCTATAGTAGCCCATTATATCTAGAGATCTTAAGAACATAGATTCCACAAGGAATTGAGATGCCTAGATTTTAGAAGTATGGAGGTAAATGAGACCCTACTAATAATGTTAATGCCTATATAGCCTTGTACAGTGATTTTGTCCTTGATGACAAACTATTAGCCAAAATTTTTCCTAGGACCTTAAAGGACACTACATTGGAGTGGTTTTCAAATCTACCCAATCATTCAATCCAATCATTTAATGAACTTGTCAATGCCTTTATAAGTCATTTCCAAGTCCACTTCTAACCAGCTAAGAAGTCTAAACAAAACAACCAGAACAATGCGCAAAACTTTAGAAAACCAAATATAAGCTTTTTGCATTTCAATTCACCTCCACCACAACCAACTCAACCGGTGCCTAATCAAGTGGCCACTATTAAAGCATTTGTACCCTTTACCTATGGGGACCTGAAGAGATAATTCACCCCTTTACCTGATACATCCATAACATAATGAATCAACTGCTACAACAATAGATGGTCACTTTTCCTACTGTTAAACCCCTTGATACTACCAAGCTTTTACCACCCACCTTTAAACCAAATTCTTATTGTCATTTTCATCACCAAAATGGACATGACACTAAACAATGGAAGTGCCTCAAAGACCTAGTTCAAGACCTCATTGATTTGGGTCATTTCTCCATTGTGGGTGTCAATGATCAAGGCAATAAGTCTGTTGCACCTCCCAATCAGAACTTACAAATTTTTACCAACCCTATGCCTAAACCCAATGTTTCATTTGTCAAATCCAGTGAACCTTAAAACACTCATGTGATGAACATTGATACAAATAATGAACAACATGCTATTACTCCAAATGTTACACAAGTTAATACTATGGATGAACTTGTGGGTATGATAGATGTTATCCCTTGTAAGGGCCCAACCAACAAATCTCTTGATATTACTTAAATTTATTCTCGTGATATACTTAAAAAGCTTCTCGATGGTCCTCTATACATAGTCAGCCGCATCTATGATAAGCCCACCAATCGGATATTAATAGGTCTTTCTTATGGCAAGAATGTGATCACAAAAGAATTTTTAATATTACATGATCTCTATCAAGATGATTATGATAAACCAACCGCATGGATTAAAACACATACTAATTTTTCATGCCCTATGATTAGATCAATCACACTCCCATTACAGATAGGATCCAAAAATTTGGATGTAACATTTTCTATTATTCCACAATCGGATCAATTTCATTTGAGGCTAGGTCATCCTTGGCTTCGCTCAATGAAAGTTGTTCCTTTAGTTGTTCACAAATGTTTGAAGTTTATGCATGACAATGAGATATTTACCACACACCATAGTGGCTTTAATCCATTGTCCTCTAAATTTAATTTTTCCTTAGAATATTTTTGGCCTGAACCTATGGAACCCATCACCCCTCAAAAATACTTCTTTTTCATTACCTATCAAAATTTCAAAGCCAAACGAATAGCCAAATTATCTCTTCACCACATGTCCCCGTCCACTTCTGTTAATCCTATCCTAGATGAGATAATGCTTTAGCCTGAGTCTGAACTTGAAAAAACAATGCAACCTCATGAAAAACCAACCATAGACACTTCCCCTTCATCGTATAAATGCCCAAGAGATTATGAAAACAACCTCGTCCTGCCTCCTCGCATTAAACAAGTTTACAAAAACAAAGAGAAAGTGATTGACCCATCTCCTTTGGTTCCTTCCATTCCTCCTCCTCAGGATGAAAAGGAGCCTATGGTGGATCAATCCACTCTTACACTTACACAACTTCAAAATAAAATTAAAATAAACCATATCCCTAGGTAGCATAGGTGTCGTCGTCATCTCCTTGCTTGTCAAATGCAAACTGAAAACAACAAAGAAAAAAAACCTCCACCTTTGATAGAAGTAATAACTGATCACCCTAATCCTCTTGAATCACCACATGATAGTATGATATAACCATTAGAACAAAACAATCTAATACAACAACCACAACTCTTGATCCATCCTTCCTTAGAAATTACTCTTTGTCCACCCATTTTGATTAACCTAGATGATGATGATGAGGAGGAGGAGATCACTAAAATAGATGAAGTGCATAACGATCTAAACTCTTTATTTTCATCTACCATGAGCTTAAATGATAAATCTTCTACACCAAGTGAAGAACCTGGTACTTCCCCTAGTTCGACACTTGCAATTCTCCCTTTAGACAATCAACCACCCTCGCAATATATTGAACATGATTGGGAAGTGGATGACTTATTAGATGGTTGACTTGCATTCGCCTTGCTATCCTTTTACATTTCATTTTCCTTTTTCTTTCTTGTGATTATGTGTGTGTATTGTGTTCCCCTGTAATGTATGTTCGATGTTCTCTTCTCTTTGTGCACTTCCTCTGTTTGTACCTCTATTCTTCTATATGTCATACATTTTTGCATTTTCTTACTTTTTTCTTTTGTTTTGTGTTTTCCTTTCAAGGATGACACAAATCATTGAAATGCCTAATGTCTCTTCCATGTTGACCCAAAAGGTCCCTTTTCCTTTCCCTTTTTTATCTTTTCTTGTGCTTTTCCTTTTGGGGATGATGCAAAGCATTGAGACACCCTATGTCTCTTCCATGTTGACCCAAAAGCTTTTCCTTTTCTTTCACCTTTTTGTTTATGTTTTCCTTTTTAGGATGATGCAAAGCATTGAGACCACAATGTCTCTTCCATGTTGACCCAAAATGGACTTTGTTTTTCTTTTGTTTTCACTCTCTTTGTGTCATTCTTCTAGTTATATGTGTTTTAGGGAATGATGACAGTTCCAAGCTCTTTAATAAAAAAATTACAACAATGAACATACTAACCCCAAATCCATAGATCCCTTATGTTTTTGGTGTGTTACTTTTTGGGGGGAAACTCCCCTTTCTTTTTTTTTCATTTACATGAAGTAGCCTTACTTGGAAACATATAATTTGGCATAGGGGCTTTCCAAGTTGGCTCTCATGTCTTGTTTTTATTTTTGCATTTTTTCCTTTGCTACTTTAAATTAATTGCTCATAGAATGGTGTGTAGAAATTCCTTTAAAGTTGGGGGCATAAATTGGCATTATTCATTTGCATTCTTGGTTCTTAGTGTAGCCTTGTCACTTCATATGATATGTTTGTCACTTTGTGGATGACATTGGGTGTGGTGTCTTTCATAAGTGTGATTTATCTTAGTATATTCCATTCCTCTTAGTGGCTTGATGTGATGCACCACATCCCCTAAGTTGTGAATATACTATTATTTGATTGGTCCTCTCTTGGAGACATTAGAAATAATGTTCCCTAAGTGGCAGAACTTGCATGAACTAAACAAGACTCCTTTGAACATCTTTTACATTTTACATTTTCACATGTTACATTTTACATCTTTGCCACCTTGCGTAACGCAACTTGCATGCATTTGGTACCATCTTGTTTGTTTATGAGTTCTACTTGCACACAAATCTTTGCTTGTCTCATGAAGCACGAACCTACATTTTCCTTTGTGGCGCCTTATTAAAGTTATCATTCCAAGTATAACTTTGATATGGTTAAGTAGGAAGCCCATTCTGTGACACAACTTTCCCCATAGCCAGCTATGTGTTTGTGAGTGCATACCAACTAGTGTATGTTTTTCACCTTTTGGGCTTTCTCATCTGGTAGATAGCCATGAATTTTGTCACCCTAGAGTGAGTATGCATCTTCTTTTTCGAACAAATAGCCTAGATCTGAATCACAACTAGCTAAACAAACGATTGAAGCTTGATATGATATTTCCTTTTCCCCTTTGCTCTCTCTTTCTCTTTCAAACTTGTGTTCCTTTGTTCTTATGTTTAGTTTTCCATGGGATCTTCATCCCGGGGGCTTGATGATCCCTCTTGATCATTGTCATTCCATCTTCCTAGCATAAGTGCATTTGGACCTCCCTTTCGATATGCATGGCTACTTTAGTGTGAGTTTGAAGCAAGTTCATCCTCTCACTAAATTGGGGGTTTAATGTGCCATAGAAAAATGGATCATTAACATTTTCATAGTCTTTTAGGTCTTTCTCCTATGATGTTTCACTTATCTTTCTTTGATTTAATGTTGTAATGTAGCTTATGCATTCACATTAGGTCCTAAAATTCAAATCATGTTGTCTTGTAAAGGTGTTGTGAAGTGTTGTAACAAATTTCTACACTTTTCTAGACACTTCTCATTATAATTCACTGAAAAATCACCTTTTATCCCTTATCAAGTCCTATTTTAAAGTGTTATAAATTCTTGTAACAAGATTTCAGATTTTCTAGGATTTTTATCACTATTTATCCCTTTCTTATGATTTATATGACCCCTTTATGCACTCATAAGACTTAATTAAGTGTATTTTTGAATGTAAACCCAACAAACAACATTAAATGCAACTTAATTCTTGATACCCACTTACAAGCCTAGAGTGGGATCCATTCATCAAGGGTGGCGAATGAGTCCCTCTTAGCTCCAAATTCAAAATAATTCAAATTTTCTTTTAGGTTTTTATTCAAAAAGATCTTATGTCAACCTATGATGAGGTATTATTGGGTTATTATGGCATAAGTGTGTATAAATAAGTGTTTTTCCATCTATTTCAACCCCATTCATCTCATTTGCTCATACAACATCAACTATCATTCTTGCATTTAATTCATCAAAGCATCATTCAATCAAGAAATTATCAAGTATCTTGGAGCAACCATTGACTTATCTTCAATCTTCTGCAACAAGGTTTTTGTCGAGTTTAGGACATTTGCATGTTGTTTATTCATCATTCCTTGCTCATATCATTTCATTTCTTTATTAAGAGTTTGATTACCAAAGTGGAATTTGACCAAGGAAAATCCCTATACTAGATAACCCCTAACCATTTTTTCTCTTTTGCATGTGTGTTTGTAGACTTTTGTATGTAGATTTATCAAGAAAATAGGTGTTGAAAGGTGGTCAACAAGTCAACAAAGTGTTTCAAGTCAACCAAACCCTAATTCAAGCTTGGAGACAACCTATAGCCTATTTTCTACATATTTGACTTCGTCAACCCGACAAGAAGACAAGTGTAGATCTAGACCTATAGAACTAACTCTTGAATTTGCAAATCTTTGGAGGAGGACTGATTCACCATCAATGGTGAATGAGTCCCACCTGAAGGCTAAAAAAAATGATTTTTTCAAAATCCAATTCTCGACAATTGGAAAGTAGTTTTAAGTGTTTTTAATAGTAGGAGGATTGATTCACCATCAATGGCGAATGAGTCCTACTGGTGATTTACAGTAATTTCTTCCAGTTTCTAGAACCTTCCAAGATCAGCATTCAATTTCCAAGTGCACTATGTTAAACCTAATTCAATTCTATTTGCATTAGTTCATGTTTTTAGTTCATTTTTGCATACCTCATAGCGTTTTCAAACATTACATATTTCATTAGTTTTGCATTCATAACTAGTCAATTTCACCACTTAGTTTTATTTAGATCATTGCATTTAGTCTCAATTCCATCTTTCATTCCTTTATTTGAGTGAACCACCTCAATTTTAGTGTTCTATCTCTCTCCTTTTAGGTGTAAGATCCTAAGAGTGCAAGAGAGGCACATAGAACCACAAAATTGATGGTTCAATTACCCGAAATTCAAACAAAAGATTATCATGAGTCAAATTAGCATCTATCTCAAATAAAGGATAAACAAGCTAAAGGTTAGAGCCATCCTATTACTGGTCCAAACTCTCACTATCTACATGTGTCAGATTAGATTCCTCTCATATGCAATCTAGCTCCCTTAATTATTGATCCTCATAGAATTGATCTCTTTCCTCTAGAAGTGCCTCTTGGACACTTTCCAAAGTAAGCTTTGTAGATATAATCTTACCAAATATCTCACCAAATTCTCCCCTTAATTTCTTAGTCATGGATAGGGCATCATATGAAAACTTGTTACTAGTTTTTGTATCATATAACATATGCAAGTAAGATATTTTGATATCCTCCATGGTTTCCTTCACTATTTTCAAATCAACATAGGCAACACTAAGCTCATTTTGATCCCTTGGTGTATTTTGAATGATTATTTCTACTTTCATGTGTGTATTATCCAATCTAGATAAAATTTGCATTTTATTTTCAACATACACCAAAAACTACCTTCCACAACATCCCTCATGCATTTCAAGTTTTTGAAAAATTACAATGCATGCCAAAATTAAAATCTTCTTCATGCCTATCACCAACAACACCATGGTTTTCCCAAACCTCATAAACCTCTTCTTTGCCAACTTGATGAAAATATGTAGGATTCAGTTGTAGATCCAAATTAACAATGCTACTGTGTCTTAGCTTGTAATCATGGCTCCCATGTTTTTTCTCAAAATCAAGGCTTCTATATCTTAGTTCAAAATCAAGTCTTTTGTGTCTTTTCTCAAAAATAACATCAAGCAATGATAAATAATATTTGTGATTAATATCATTAACATACCTTATAACATTCTAGGCTCACTATTGGTGAGTCTCACTCTTTTTTTTTGTTGACTCATTTTTTGTGAGTCACCTATCTATGCCTCTATGGATGCTCTATAATGGGTATGAGCCCTTCCCATTTTAATCTAATAAAAATATTAGTTCCATCAATTCCATCCTCCATGCATGATGAATTAAAAAAAACATTAGAATGAAAGGTAAATTCATCCCAAGATAGAACTTCATCACACTTATATTCTAGCACACCTAGATCCCAAGTAAAAGAGGGTTGCTTGTTCTGATCAAGGTGCAAGTATTCATTGTTCTTCTCATGTGTGATTTCATTTTTGAGAGAGTCATGCTCCATCTTCCTAGGACTAAAATATTCATCAACATCTTTCTCCATAGGCTTGGTTTGGAAGCCAACCCCACAGCAATATGAAATTTCATCAATTAAATGATATGAGTGAACATTAAAAGCTAATTTGGAGATATTATTACCTTTTCCTCTTTCATGCCCATCTTCTAAAATCATCTCAGAGAACCCATCATCAGTATCTTCTCCACTAGAGACATCAAGGTAGATATTAGTCTTAGAATCTTCAACAAATAAATCCAAACTAGGATTCAAGGCTATTATTTTGTCTTGTCCTTCATGCACCACCTTATCCTCCATTATTGCATGCATGTCCAAGGGGCCATCCTAATTTTGTCACACATTTATCATTCTTCAAAACACTCACAGCATTAGACTCTTTGGCTATGAATTATTCTACAACTACCTACTCCTCTTCAACCTTTTGTTCAAATATATCAATCAAATTTTGACAAAATTCATCAAAAGAATCTACCTGAATGTGGACTTGGGTGTTCATAACTTGGTACCACCAATCATGAGCAGCTCCTTCAAGATGCAAGATCACATACTGAATGGCAACCTGCTTCTCCATGGAACTAAGAAAGTAATAGTCATGCATCTCAAATAACCAAGCTCTAACTGAGATCTTGTCTAATACATCAAAATTTGGAGCATAATATTTTATGAACTTGCGCTTAAGTTCTCTTCCACTAGAATTTGAATGTTGACTATGACCCTTGATAGCTAGATCATGTTTTGGATCTAAGTGATATAATCAATGTATGGGACTGAATTTATAAATCCTTCATCTTGATTAATGTAAGTTTCTTTGATGACCTCTATTTCTTTAGCCAAATGTTCCATGGGATCACTAACATTAGCCATCTTTGAACTCCTTTTTTCCCTTTGCTGAATTTGATCAAACCCTCAAGCTAGCAAGATCATGGCTCTAATACATCGCAATTTATCAAATTAAAGTAAACCTAAAATATAATTAATCTTATAATATACCACAAAAAAATTATCTCAAATTTGGAAATCTTAAGTAATTTTTATCAAACTTAATGTTAGACAAATTGGGTAATCTGAAGTAAACACCAACATGCACCAAATGGAAATTGGGTATTGTACAACTGAAGATAAATGATTTATTATATATCTCCACATGTAATTGCATCATTTTTATTGATAAGTACATCAAATAACAACAATGAATAGAAACAACAAATTTGGAAAGTTTGGAAATCTTTATTCTATCAAACTGAAAATAGATGCAAATCGAGTAGGATAAAAACTTCACCAAAATATTCTCAACTAACATAGAAAGATGTGAAACTACTGTAGAATGATATACAACTGATAATAACATGAAAATTAAATTAATTTTCTATCATAAATAGCTGATAATAGAAAAATACAATTGCAAAAAAATACCAAAAAGAGATCCTCAACTAGAAGCCCAAAACCCATATGGAATTCATGCAATCTCCACACAAACTCACCTTGATATTCATGAAAATTTTTCAATAGAAAAGTAAATATATAAATACTATGGTAACATCAAAATTTTCTACTCACAACAACAATACAATTTGAAACTCAAAAATCCATACTATGCACTTCAAACTACACCAAACTCCTACAAATAAACTAAGACAATTTACCAAACTAAAGAGTATTTGGCACAATGGTAATATTTGGATGAAATTGCACTTGGAGACCCTTAGAACCACTTTCTTTGAGCCTCAATCTCCTTGGTTTATCATCCTTGGAGATCCTTCTTCATTGGTTTACCATCCTTTGAAGAAAAACACAAACCTATGAAGAGAAAATAATGCATAGAATGAAACCCAACTTGTAAAACGAGCAATAATATATCAAACCACCATGCACACCAATTTGGGTGCTCAAATCCTACACCCAATGGAGGGAAAGATGAATTTGAACAGTTGTAACTCCCTCTAATAAGAATGGGTCACCATAAAGTTTGCAACTCTCGCTGCCAAGATGAGAATCACCAATTTGACCATTGACATGCATTCCTAGAAATCCATGCCCAACTTGGTCCCAAATATATAATTTATGAATATTTATAAATATTTCAATCAACAATAATTTAATTAATTCAATTTGAAAACCCAAATTTCTTGATTCATCTACAGGTCTTGACTTACTACTTAGGAAACCAGGTTACTAAAAATAGTGAGTGTTATTTTTAGAAAAAGAGAATATTACAATGGAAGATAAAAGAATATAGATAATAATGTGCACCTAATTGCACTCTACATGCATAATATATTCACAACCTTTCATGAAAATATCTTAGAGAATATTTTACTTTCCCAAGACTATTGGTATAGATGGGTGAGATTCAGGCTGATGTAAGAAGTTGGGTACACAAAAAGCTCAAAAAGTGGAAATGTTTTTGCTTTTTTTCAGAATTTGTCACACTTGGACTGAAAATTTGAGGCACTTACACAATGAATATTAAAAAAAGTCAGTAATATGAAATCTAGTTTCCAAATATGTAAATTATTAAAATACCTAGATTATAGAAATTAAATTTTGATAGGGATCTATAAAAACCACTTTTTAAAAGTCCCTATTTTTTTACCATACCAAGCAGGTGTACGGACAACACTTTTTGACCCAAATAAAATTATTTTGCTAATTCCTTTTGGGAAATGAGAGCTAACAACATGAAGTTTTATGTGGATTTTTTTTTGTAATTTTGGTTGAATATGTGATCCCTCTTTAAATGGAAACTCATTTTTTTTTAAAAGCATGCATTTATGGAGAATGCGATAGATGTGGTAACTTTTCATTATTAGGATAATGTATGCATGAAAGTAGTTTAGATGAATTTGGACAACAATTAGTGGATGTAAAAAAAATTTAAAACATTGAGTATTCTTTAAAAGATGGAAAAACTAGAAAACGTGTTGAGCTAATTGTGGAAAAAGTTAGTGTGCATTCTTTTATTAATGAATTTAAAGATAAGTTTGTACCTAAATATGTTCAACACTCTCATAATGCTCATTGGCTTGATAATCAATTTTGTTTATGTAAAAACACAATCCCAATTGGAAGTATATTGTCAGTTGTTGATTTTGCTGAAAATTATACTCTTGCTCCACAAGAAGAAATTCAATCATAGTATTATAATCAATGCAAGTAGCTATATTTGTTCACATTGTTTATAGACATGCAAAAGATAGTACAGAAGATAATAGAAATTTTTTGAGAGAGTGCCATTTTTATGTAAGTGATAATCGATTACATTCATCTGAGTTTGTACAATATTTTTTTGATATATTTTATAAAAATTTAAAAGAGAGAGGAATTCAAATTCTAGAACATCTTATATGGTCAAATAATTGCACGGGTCAATTCAAAAATGATAGAATGTTTTATTGGTTATGTAGAGTTCATAAGGAAAATAATTTCCAACACATATGGAGTTTTTTTGAAGCTGGTCATGGTAAGGGAGAACACAATGGAGTAGGTGCATGTGTGAAAAGAGCTCTTGCTAGAGAGCAACTAAAATTTGAGAATGCTATGAAATTTAGAGATGCATGTGCAATTGTAGATTGGTGCAATACCAAATTATCTACAAGAACAAGTGAGAACTCAATAATTTGACGCTTCTTTTCGTTAGTTGAAGAAAATGATATTTTTTCTCAACAAGATTGTGAAACAATTAATGGATCTGCAAAATGGCATTCGTTTAAGAGTTAAAATGCAAACACATGGACAATATGGTGAAAGGGAGTTGGCATGTTTTTGCCAATTTTGTATTGTAGGTGATTGGGAGGCATGTGAAAATACGAAATGGGTCAAACAATGGCAACAAAGAGCCTTAACACCTACATCGACAAATGTTTAACATGGAACGATAATTGAAGATAATCAAGTGTTCACATTAGATGATTATGATCGTGTTTCGGATCTTGTAAAAGAAGGTACATTATTTATTGAGTTGAGTTTTGTATGTATGGATGTTTATATGTGAATTAAATATAAGTCACTTTTTATTGAATTTTGTATTTATTTTTGTAGGACATGTGTATGCTATTGTTGCACCTGAGGGGAATGAAGAGGAGATAGATTACTGGTTAGCTAGATGTGTTGAGAGAAAACATAAGTTGGCACATCCTAGAGTGGATGATGACAACTTTGAGTATCCAACTGGTTCAGTGGTTGTTGTTGGCACTTGGCTTCAAAAATATTTGATGAGAAAGAATGGCTTTCCTGCATTTGAAGATTATGAAAGACACAAGAATATTATACATTATTCACATTTGATTTTGGAAACCAATATAAAACTAGTTAGATATCAAGGGAGGCCTGCTAATAAAGTTTTATGGACAATTTCAATGGATGATCACGGGACAATCATAGATGCATTAAAAAAGAGAGAGGATGTAGATGGTACAATAGAGTAAATAAATATTGGTAAGTATATCTAGTTGTTTATATAGTTAATTGATATATATATTTGTATTTAATCATTTTCTAATTAAAGTTTTATATCAGTTTTTGTTTCAGGTCTCCCAAAATTAGATGCTTTACAAACAAGAGAGGAGATGCACATATATTACAGTGGAATTCAAATATAGAGATAGGTAACTATATATAGTTCTAGATACATTTAATTGATAGTATAAATTCATTATCTCAACTCCCCTTAATCCACTCTCTTGCATCCCTTCAAGTCATTCTATCAACTCCCCTTAATCCACCCTCTTTCATCCCCTTAAGCCATCCTCTTAAAGCACCCTTAAGTCATATCCTCTTATATCCCTATAATCCATAATCTTGCATTCCTTAAGTCACTCTCATAATTCCGCCATCCTCTTAATCCAGACATGCATCCCATTAATCCACTATCTTACATCCCTCCATATCTTATCCATCCCTAATTATATCCATATTGTAAGGTTCATGACATCCCATCCAAATCCACTATCTTACATCCCTTTAATCCATTCTATCAACTCCCCTTAATCCACCCTCTTACATCCCCTTAATCCACTCTCTTACATCCCTTTCAGTCATTTTATCAACTCCCCTTAATCCACCCTCTTACATCCCCTTAAGCCATCCTATTGAAGGACTCTCATAATTCCCCTTAAGCCATCCTCTTAGGACCTATTAAGCCATATTCTAGGGTTCATGAGATGTATCCTCTTAAACCATCCTCTTAACTCCCCTTAAGCCATTCTCTTAAGACCCCCCTTAAGCTATATATCCTCTTAGGTCCCCTTAATCCATCCTATGGAAAACATCTTTTGAATTTGTATGTAATTTACTATATACTATTCTTTTCTCGCATGAATTTTTTTCTTAAATGACTCATAAAAATTGTAGTTACTTACATTAATTATTTTTGCAGGTTCTCATCATGTCGATCTACAAAGTGATTGTTGAACTAAAAAATTATTTTATCAAGAGACTATGTAAATGTCAATTTTTGGTCTTCACCTAAAAGTTGATAAGTTTTAATTGTATCTACATGCACATATATGTTTCATTATATTATATAGTTGTAATAAACATCTTGATATACATTATATATGTTTGTTCAATGTCATTTTTAAATATCTTATTCTAATTTTATAGATTATACATTTCATGTCTTGTATTTACCACATTTTATATAATTATTCAATTGTATAGATTATACATTTTATACATACAAGGAGATAGTTTTTTTGTTTATTGATTCAAATATTTGCTATCTAATTGGAAAATAGTTAAAATTACCTGCCCTTAATTTATTATGAATATGATCTAAACTATTTAAGGAATGTTTTAATTTGTCACCTAACCATGTGATAAATTATATATATTAAATTTGATTCTAGATAAGAATTTATATAGTGCATGTAATACTTGAAAATTAGATAAAATATAAATAGTCTAATGTATGAGTGCATATAATCATGAAAATGAACATAACAAGATATCATAATTGACTGCATATATAATCATCATATTAAAGTCAACTGATATAAATAAACACAAATATGATAATAACATGTTCAAAGTAAAACTAGAGATAGATAATCCATAGAATTTATATGTCAAGTCCAACACATATATTTAAATAAAACTATATATCTATAGTCCATAAAATATAAAACCATCTAACTTTCAGGCTGATCGGTGGTCGCATGTGTAGTCTGTTGAGTGAGATGTCCTAAAAGTGAGCTCAATTCTCCTAATGTCGATAACATGGTCTGCTGCTGAAATGCAGCGGGAACACTAGGAGAAGGAAGAGGAACAATAGGAGCAATTAGAGCACATCGCTGAGGATCGACATGTGCTCCTAGTCTATGTTGGGGTATGCCACGCTCAACTCCCTGAAATGACCTCATATCAAAATAGTTGGGTTTTTTACCCAACTCAAACTCAGCCCATAACTTTCTCAAAAAGTATAAGGGCACCTCATTGTTGCCATGTGGTGGACTATCAAACACCATCCACCATCTGTCCCAAATATGCGCAGCTATCTACGGGTGCCTACACCATAAAATTGAAATTCATTTTTTGTGGGTGGAATGGGTTGGTTTGTTTGGGGATTAATAAAATATTGGCACATGGCTTGTTTGGTAATTTTTAGGTCATTTATTTCTTTATATGACAATCCATCCGCATAGAATTGTCTCCTCTCTTCTCTCCATTGATGGAACCTAACTAGGTCCGCATCAATAGATCGAACAAAATTGACAATAGTTTTCATCATAGATGGAAACCGTGTGAGATGGGGAGGAACTCTAGGCTCATTTTTTATGAGATCTATATTTCCTTGAATAACAATGAGGTTTTCTCAGATATTCTCTCTTAATTGATCTTCATCAACTACAGGAGGGGGTGGGGGGTTAGGCGGTGGAGAATGTGGAGGTGTGTTAGGGTTATGTTCATGTGGTGGATTGGGATGTATGGGATCTATAGGAATTTCTTGATTGGGCATAAAATCCTCTAAATTAAACAATGGATCCATGTGAGCAATGATATGGCAACTGCATGTTAAACAATTAAAAAATATATATCAACAAACTAATTAAATAATGCACACAATTTGAAAGTTATTTAAAAATCACATTGAACATGCACAAATTCAAAATATATTTCATTTGAAGACCATTTGATTTATAACATTATAAAATCCATAACATTAAAAATTCATAGCATGTACACATATTAAATTGAGTCCAGTGTGGGGTTGTTAATATGAAGGGTAGATTTATGAAATTATGGGGTTTTATTAAAATTTATTTAATCTCATTCATTATTTTCAAATAATACTAAAGATAAGAATGAAAAATTAATAGAAGACATTGAAAGGGACACATAGATATATTCTAGTGACCTAATTGCAATGTACAAAATATAAAAAAAGATGAGTGACCAAGCTCTATTCACCAAATTTATCCCCTTAAGAAATGTCAAATTCCCCCTTAAGACATCGATTTATGAATTAGGGTATAGGATGGCTTAAGGGGATCTATGTGTAGTAAGGTACCAGGACAAAATGGTCCATGGCTTAAGGGAAGAAAATTTGGTGAAGTTTCCTAAGGCAACCAAATTTCATTTTAAGGTCCTACAACGAAATGAATAGATGTATTAATCAAGTATGAAATAATTTAATTAAATCTGAGGACATAAATTGATTTATCTAAATTTTCAAATTTCATGATAAGAGACACAAGATCTCTATAGTGGGACAAAGTAGTTAAGAAGAAATTATAAGTTTAACACTAACATTAAAATTTATAATCTCATTCATTGTTTTCAAAGAATACTAAAGATAAGAATGAAAAATTAATAGAATACATTCAAAGGGAGACATAGATATATGCTAGTGACCTAATTGCAATGTACAAAATAAACAAAGATGAGCTTGAGCTCTATTCACCAAATTTTGAGAACTTCTTTGATCCCCTTAAGAAATGTCATATTAGGACCCCTTAAGAAATCGATTTATGATTTAGGGTGATAGGATGGCTTAATGGGATCTATGTCTAGTAAGGTGGAGTAGGAAAAAATGTTCCATGTCTTAAGGGAATACAATTTGGTGGAGTTGCCTAAGGCAACCAAATTTAATTTTAAGGTCCTACAACAAAATGAATTCTAAATTAGGGTTTAGGGTTTAGATTTAGAGATTTGATAACATGAAAACATATAGAAGACACATGAATACATTTTTACAAGCAAATGAGAAACCCTACCACCTAAACTTAGTGCTTTGAATAAAATATGTGACATTCTAGGAAGAGCTTCAATATATCAACAATTAGGAATTTTAGATTTCAATTATAAGTAAGTTGTTGAGATATGATGTATTTTGACCCTATTTGGACCTCTAAGCACTCTTGGATGATTTAAAAAAGGAAGAGGATATCTAAACCCTAAACCCTAAACCCTAAACCCTAGACACAATTTTTTTTCTAATCATATATTTTTTGAAACTTTTCTATGACATAGACTCTTCCTTTGAATATTTATATAAATTAGACGTGCATGGATTTTCAAAAAAAGAACCTAACTGCCACTAAGTGAGGAATCAATTGATCAATTCAATAAATAAATAATCTTAGAAAATAAACCTTTGGTTATAGAATTGAAAGGCAACCAAATTTAATTTTAAGGTCCTACAACAAAATGAATGCTAAATTAGGGTTTAGGGTTTAGATTTAGAGATTTGATGACATGAAAACATATAGAAGACACATGAATAAATTTTTACAAGTAAATGAGAAACCCTACCACCTAAACTTAGTGCTTTGAATAAAATATGTGACATTCTAGGAATAGCTTCAATATATTAACAATTAGGAATTTTAGATTTCAATTATAAGTAAGTTGTTGAGTTATGATGGATTTTGAACCTATTTGGACCTCTAAGCACTCTTGGATGATTTAAATAAGTTAGATTACACACAACCTATTGATCTTATGAATAACATCCTATAAATTAAGGCTTAAATATGATCATAATGTATCCTTACATAATTCACAAAGGATCTCATCCAAAAATGAGAAATGGGTAGAAATCATTCATGCTTCACATTTTAATATTTATTTGATTTAATAACATTTATGTGTCTAGCTCTATCCATATTTCACATAGTCTATCTATTAACAAGTATGACTCGCATTTCTATGTTTTTTTAAGAGAATACATCATACACTATATAAGCTAACAACATTGATATAGAGTGATTACATGCTCATATCAACTAGCATCATGATATATGAACTTATTAAATCAAGCACATAGTTTCACATGAGGCACATTATTTTACTTCACTGGTACACTTTCTCAAGTTAAATTATACAATCATGAAGTTTTCTGAGATAAAATTAGCTATCAAATTTATATTAAATGTGAACATATTATAATTAAATCAATTTTTTTTTTTAATATATAGATCTATGCATCGATTGTTTGTACCTCCTTTATTAGTCAATTATGAATTTCATTGGTAGTTGTGTGGATCACCAACGACATACCAAAGTGTACCTAACCTATGGACTATAATTTTGTATCCCTCCCTCCATGTTATGTCATCAAATCTTACTACACATCCTTATTTTACCTCTTCTATTATATCACATGCCCCTAATATTGAACTTTTCATCACTTCTACCCTAAATAACCTAAGAACCATGAGTGAGTAAAAATCATACAAAGAAGGTTATGTCAAATATAAAATGTAATCTAAACCTCCTTGAGGAGCCCTAATTTAGGGTTTTAGGTTTACGTTTTAGGGTAAATAGCCCATTTTAGGTTTACGTAAATTAGGGTAAATAGGGTTTTAGGTTTACGTTTTAGGGTTTAGGTCCAAGGATTAACCTATGTAAATTATTTTTTAGGGACCTATGTAAATTTTGTAACCTAGGGTTTCTAGGGTTTTGAAATTTCTAATTTTTAAATGTGTTCAATTTAGGTTTAGTTTTTATGGTTTTCAATTTACAATTTAAATTTATTTGTTTCGTTGACGTTTTGGTTTTTTAAATGAAATTAAAAACTATAAAACATTGAACTAAAACACACTTAACAAACAAAAACTGAATACTAATTAAAAAACCAAAAAAATATATAAAGCAAAAAATTATGAAGAATTCAACCAACCTGGAGGTTGATGAGGTCTCTAGTGTCGATAGGAGGAGGTGGCAGTCAAAATTTTGTTTGCTTAAGGCCTTTTAAATGCGTATGCGCACTCCTTTGTTCTTCTCAAACTCATATTAGAATGGTGAAAAATGAATTACAATCATTTATTTTAAAAAATAAATACTTTTGAAAAATGCGTACACATTTTGAAATGCGTACACGTTCGGATCCAGGCTCGGGTACCCAATCCGTAATGTGTACGCGTTTCTTGCAAAAAAAAAATTTCCCCCGAAATTTCCCCTCTTTGTGTACCCAACTTCTTTCTTTTACTCATTCATCATTATTTAGATTTCTATGATATGCCAAATACTTGAGTATTAAAATTCTACATCTTATACCATATCATAGATATAAGTGGAAAATAGATGATCTTCCCATATCCATAGCTTTGGTTTGTTGCAAGGAGTTCCTACCTTTGGAAGCATAGATTTGAATAGTCTAGAAGTAGTTGGCAATATTGTGTAATACATAAATAGCTATTATTCAACATGGAATCCATGATAAAATAGCCAAAGGGAAAAAAATATCACACTAATCCATCCTTGATGATCCTTTCTTGTTAGGTGGACCAATAATCCACACATACAAAAAATAATTAGAACTAAAAAATCCTAGAGAGTGTTGGAAATGAAATACACTTCTTGATAGAATTTGAAAGTTTCCATCATGAAAAGGAAAGTAGCTAATTGGTGGAAAACCTCACTAGCTAAAAGTAGATTCTATGCTTTAATTGAGGCTATCCAATGTTCTCATTCATTTACATATAATTCCTTAGAAAAATAAATATAATCCTTATCAAAAAGTAGAAAAGAATTTAAAATTAAAATCTATGTAAAAAAACCTAAGATGGCTTGAATAACTTATGTATTTGAATGTGTACATACACTCCAAGCTTTTGAGAATATTACATTCATTTTCTTTCTAAAAGTATAAATATATGGAAAAAATATGCAAGTAATCCTATGGAAGGAAGAGTGAGATTGTCTCAAAAAATGTCTGCAAAAATCCTTAAAAATTAAATTATTAAATTTTTATTGTAGAAGTTTTTGAATTTATAGTCTACTTTTAAAACTATGAAATTGCAATGAACTTTTCTTAGTGTTTCAAAATCAAAATTTCTAATTTGTAAATACTTTAATATATACTATTTTCTTTTAAGAACCATATTTTATATTAATTTAAAGTAAAATAAAACATATTGAATGTAATAATATAAATCAATACAAAGTTTATGTAATTCATAATCATAACATAATTTAGTACATTGAATAACTCATAAAACAATAAATAAATAACTTGTAAAATTAATAGATAATTAATTCAATTTATATGTAACTTAATTATAAAATATTATGCTAATTTACTTTTCAATAATCATAATTTTTTTACATAAATATTTATTCTAATAATTCTCTTACTATTTCTGATACTCTAATTCTCATCCTACAAACATTTTACTTAATAGATTTATACATATTGTGCCATTTCCCACATATTAAAAAAAAACCTATGTCAAAATTATCTTAACTCTTAAGAAAATTCCATTTTAACGAGAAGATTATCAGCATGTCCATTGAACTGGCTGAAGGATTGGACACATGAAGGTCGGCTAAATGTACGAATTTGTGGAGAGCTCATTGCTCAAATACCCGGGATTTATGTAACAAAACATTCCTCTTCTCTCTGTAAATATATCGGTTTTGACGTATATATATTTTTTCGCTTGTTAATTTCCTCTGGATTATTAGTTCCTGATGGTAGGTAGGTATACTTATGCATTCGCCCAAAATGCATTTAACCGGCAGCATGAACCAATGACATTTCGCCATTTAACATATTGCCTATTTTTTTGTATAGTTTGAATTTGGAGAGCTATTTTATATACTGGAAAATTAGCATTTATCTATTTTTCTATTCGTCTGAGTAGCTTTATAAATCATTTCCGTTTTAAAAATTCGAGAAAATGTGAACGCATAAATTGATTGAATAAATTTAAGCAAAGGCATAGTTTAAAAGGTGGCGGCTAGAGGTACGTAATCCATGAATGCAGATTAAATGCATTAAAATATCAGGAAACAGCGAGCACATAAATTGATTAATTAAAATTAAGCAAAGGCATAGTTTATCAAATTGGCGGGTAGACGTACGTGATGCATGAATAAGAATTAAATGCATTGAATGGCATCTGGCTCGAGGTGAAGGCGGTGGAGTCACTTCGAGGCCACGCGTGGCTAGGGTACTTTGGTCATTTAATATAGAGTTGAGTTACTTGGTATGCATTTCTGTTACTTCGCGTGTGTTGTTTTTGTCTTCTGTAAGCAGTGTTCTCATAAAGAGTTTTTGCGACTGAGCAGGATATGTTATAGTTGCAGAGTCCAGACCCAGAAACGAGTTATTTGAGGTGATAATTTGGTAATTTTGAGAGTTTCGATACATTAAAACGCTGGACAGTGAGATACAAATCGCTTGAGGTCAGAAGAGGTAAGTTTTCATTTTTTAGTCTATTTGATACAAGAAATGCAAGTAGGGTTTCATAGTGCTTGAAGGCATTTGTATACTTTGATTATAAATTCGTATTTTAAACTACTATTAGTATTGTTCATTCGAATTTCTTGTTGAAATGCGAAGGTTTCATCTGCGTTTGATAGGAATTATGTAAAAATCCTCTTGTTCATTTTACTGTATGCATGTGAGTCGACAGTGTGTTGCTTTGAGCTTTTCCATTGTCATCAAAGCATAAAGGATAGAGGGGTTCTGTTAAAAGTCGTGGTTGTTGTCCTCGTAGGCATAAACCCGTATAGTAAACTATTTTTAGTATTATCTATTCGAATTCTTTTGTTGAAATGCAAAGGTTTCATCTGCGTTTGATAGGTATTATGTAGAAATCCTCTTGTTCATTTTGATTCATGCATGTGAGCCCTGTACAGTTTGTATTTCTTTTATTGTTGCAAAATGGTCCCATAAAGAGTTCTTTGGAACCAAAATAATGTCAACGTGTGCGATAATGAGAGCTTCTCAACAATGAGTCGACAGTATGTTGCTTTGAGCTTTGCCATTGTCATGAAAGCATAAAGTATAGAGGGATTCTGTTAAAAGTCGTGGTTGTTGTCCTCGTCGGCATAAATGCAAACAACGGGAGCATAAAGAATGCAGTAGAAACCTTTTAGGTTTTGGCCAGCATAAAAATTCTGTCAGATGTTGTCGTTACTATTTTTGTATCTTGGGGTTATAAAAAACTATGTCAAAAATGTTGTAGAGTGCAAATTTGCTTTTCACTTTTTGTTCTGTTTGATACAAGAAATGCAAGTAGGGTTTCATAGTGCTTTAAGGCAATTGTATACTTTGATTATAAATTCGTATTTTAAACTACTTTTAGTATTGTTTATTTGAATTTTTTGTTGAAATGCGAAGGTTTCATGTGCGTTTGATAGGAATTATGTACAAATCCTCTTGTTCATTTTACTTCATGCATGTGAGTCGACAGTGTGTTGCTTTGAGCTTTTCCGTTGTCATCAAAGAAGAAAGGATAGAGGGGTTCTGTTAGAAGTCATGGTTGTTGTCCTCGTGGGCATGAAGCCGTACACTAAACTACTTTTAGCATTATCTATTCGAATTTCTTGTTGAGATGTGAAGGTTTCATCTGCATTTGATAGGTATTATGTAGGAATCCTCTTCTTCATTTTGCTTCATGCATGTGAGCCCTGTAGAGTTTTTGTTTTCTTTTTTGTTTGCTGCAAAGTGGTCCTATAAAGAGGCCTTTGGAACCAAAATTATGTCAACGTGTGCGAAAATGAGAGCTTTCGAACAATGAGTCGAGAGTGTGTTGCTTTGAGCTTTTCCGTTGTCATGAAAGCATAAAGGATAGAGGGATTCTGTTAAAAGTTGTGGTTGTTGTCCTTGTAGTCATAAATGCAACCAATTGGGACCATAGAGAATGCAGTAGAAACCTTTTCCCTGGCGGCAAGCATAAAAATTCTGCAAGATGTCATTGTTACTGTTTGTGTATCTTGGAGTTATAAAAAACTATGCCAGAAATGTTGTTGAATCCAAATTACAATGTTGCCATAGAGCAGTTAAGTAATATTGCTTAATAGAACAGTTTTAGGCTTCATGCAAAAGAGCAGTCGAATTCATCGCTAGAAGATTTGTGGTCCAGTAACCTGTCACAATTAGTTTGTGTAGTTAATCTTTTCTGCGTTTATACTTGTGTCTCTTGAACCTGGAAAAATGCTCGGTGGTGTTTAAATGGTTTTAGCTATTAGTATCCATGGCAGTAGGAGTACTTTATATTGCTATTCTTTTAGAAAAAACAAAGACATGGTTTTTGTTTTCTAATGAAAGCTTTTTACATGGTGCAATGCTCTTGGTTGGAAGAAAAGAGGTCGTGTAGCAGTCCAGCTGTGGAAAATCCTTCAAGCAAGTAGTACAAGGTGAGTTTCTAGAATGAACCTTCTCTTTTGTTTACAATTGCATATAGTAGACAGAGAAAAAGGTTAATTCAAGATTCTCACTATATTGATTGTACTTGTAATCATATCGTTGCTTTTTGTTACAAGGACAATCTTTGCAAATGGGTATTGTGAGTGGCATATGCTATATGGTTCATAAAAATTAAGCAGTTGGGGCTCAAAAGTAGATCTTCGTTTCAAAAAATTAACTTTTGCAAATTTAGAGAGTTTGATTCTGAATCCATATGCATACTTTGATTAAAACTATTGCCTAGAGGTGCATAATTCATTAATTCAAAAATCAATGCATTTAATGGCATCTAACTAGAGGCGAGGGTGTTTGGCTTGCTAATTAGCCTTTGAATATATAACAATTTAAAGAGATAAACAAGTATAATTATCCTTGGCCACATTTCACATTTTGGCCTTTCATTGTACATCTTAAATGGAAGTTGGGTTTTGCATTGTTGCAATGCATTTGGATACTTTGATTGTGAAATCATAGTTTAGATCATTCTAAGTGTTATCGATTCAAACCTTTACTTGAAATACCAAGAACTCAGCTGAATCTTGGAGACACCTTACAACTGTCTATAATTATCCTTTGTCACATTTCACTGTTTGATCTTTCAATCAAAGTCAATTAACAAAATAGCAGTTAGACCTAAAGAAGATTGAAGGACTATGCTGATAGAGAACGATATTTTGGACAATGGCTAGACAACCTATTGAAATTGATGTACAAACTTTAAAGCAAAATGCATTTTCCCTTCTATTTACTTTCATTGTACATCTTAAATGGAACTTGGGTTTCGCATTGTTGCAATGCATTTGGATACTTTGACTATAAAGTCATAGTTTAGCTCATTTTAAGTGTTATTGATTCAAATCTTTCCTTGAGATACGAAGGATTCATCTGAGCCTTGTAGGCAATGTACAGCGGTCCTTTAGCCAGAGCTTTGGAACCAATGAACTATCATCAAGGATAGATGAATACTATCAAATATTGTGGTTATTGTCCTCATAGGCACACATGCAAAATTTGGAAGCATATAGAAAGCAAGTTAACTCTTCAATAATCCCATGAAACATAGTCTTTTTATGCATCCATGCATATAGGTTTGCATGTATATATGTATGCATGTAATTATGTATATATGAATGCATGTATCTGTGTTACCATGTATGTGTGTGTATATAACAGATTACTATTGCATTTGCTTGAAATGCTTTTTTGTGGATGGCTCTAGCTAGCCATCCAGTCATATTGTGATTAAACAATTAAGAATAAGTGCTAAATAATTGAAGTAAAATGACCCAATTTAGTTAGCAGATAAATTTTCTTCAGCACTTTACATGTTAACTAAGAGCTATGAAGCTTTTGCAAATAGCTTTGTGTGCATTTGAACTATTAATCAAAGGCAACTAACAAACTAGCCCTAGAAAACCATGTTTGTGTAAAAGTGTTGAATACCATGTATTTGTGCATGGGTGTATATGAATACTATGAGTTGTGATTTGTACCATTGTGTAGTGCTTACTATTACTTGTACAACCAAGCGATATGCAAGTTGTATTCATAGTTCATAGCATCCAGATACGGTCAAGGGCAGATACAAATCAAGGTTGTTAGCATCCTGATAAGAAAGATGATGAGATACATCCAATTAATGTATGTCACAACATCTTATAAACAATATTTCCCATCAAACGCAAATGAAACCTTCACAATTTAACAAAAAAAATTTGAATAAACAATACTAAAAGTAGTTTAAAATACGAATTTATTATCAAAGTATACAATTGCCTTAGAGCACTATGAAACCCTACTTGGATTTCTTGTATCAGACAGACTAAAAAGCAAGAAGCAATATTGCTTAACTGCTCTATGGCAACATTGTAATTTGGATCCTACAACATTTCTTGACATAGTTTTTTAAAACCCCAAGACATAAAAATAGTAACGACTACAGCTAACAGAACTTTTATGCTTGCTGGCAGGGAAAAGGTTTCTACTGTATTCTTTATGTTCCCATTGTTTGCATTTATGCCTATGAGGACAACAACCACGACTTTTAACACAATCCCTCTATCCTTTATGCTTTCATGACAATGGAAAAGCTCAAAGCAACGCACTGTTGACTGATTTTTCAAAAGCTCTCATTATCGCACATGTTGACATAATTTTGGTTCCAAAGACGTCTTTATGGGAACACTTTGCAACAATTAGGAAAATACAAAGTTTAGAGGCCTCATATGCATGAAGTAAAATGAACAAGAGGATTTATGCATAATACCTATCAAACGCACATGAAACCTTTGCATTTCAACAAGAAATTTGAATAGATAATACTAAAAGTAGTTTAATATACGGATTTATGCCTACGAGAACAACAACCATGACTTTGATGACAATGGAATAACTAAAAGAAACACACTGTTGGCTCCTATTCATGAAGTAAAAAAGTAGTTTAAAATACGAGTCTATGATGAGACTCCCTTTTCCATTATCAATTTTGTTCCCAATTTCATCCATGAAGAACTTTTTCAACTTCTAGATCCTGTTATTAGCCATCGCTTTGAACCATGGTTTCCATTTCTTTCATCAATGGATTCCATATCTTTGATCCATGAAGAAATTCTTTAGCTTGTGCTTCCATGTATTCTATATCTTTGAGGATATTCTTCATTGATGAAATTGGGAATACAATTGATAATGGAAAAGAGAGTGATGAGCATAGTTTGAAAGTTGCTGGCTAGAGGTACATAATCCATGAATACAGATTAAATGCATTAAAATATCAGGAAAATGTGAGCGTAATGCATAAATGAAAATTAAATGCATTAAATGACATTTGGATGGAGGTGAGTGCACTGGAGTGGCTTGGTGAACATGCATGGACAGGATACTTCAGTCATTTAATATAGAGTTAAGTTACTTGCTATGCATCTTCATTACTTTGTGTGTGTTGTTTTTGTGTTCTGTAAGCCTATGTTATGAAAACCTAGAATTTGCAGTTGCTTTGAGCTTTCTTGCTATGGTGAAAGCATACAACAAAAAGGAATTTTGTGACCTGTTATAGTTAATGTCCTCCTAGGCACATATGCAAAATATGGAAACATATAGAATTTGGCATGAACAATGTTGGAGGAATCACATGAACAATAGAACTATTCAACACTGAACTCTATGCTTGTAATAATTACTGGGAATGCTGTAAATGCCATAGATAAAATAATATGAATAAAATTCTAGTTTCTGGTTTTCTTGAAATGCAATGAAAAAACTGTTATAAAGCCGTAAGACAAGGTTGTGTAACATATTGCCATTCCTATATCTAATTTCTTTGGACACAAATGCTTAACACACTTGATAGCAATAGTAACGTGTCTACGAAAGTAGGTCAATAGAGATCATAACTCAGTAGTTTTTAGTGTGAGTGTATATGTATCCTAACACATATAAGCTTGATCTGGCATTCATGAATACAATTGCTATGTACAGTGAAATAGCTAATTAGTAGTACTATATGCAATATCCATATAACATAATAAGTTGGTGCAAGGCTAGAGTGACAGATCCATAAGTAAATGGATGCATGTATATGCAGTTCCATACAAGAATACGTAGAGGCTTAAATGTGAACATGTCTGCATGAAAAAAGTGCATATGTGCATATGGTCATAGAGGCATATATACATGTAAATATGCATGCATGCATCGTAAGCAACATATGGATTTGTGTATACAGGAGTGTGCGCCATACATTAGAATGCATGATGGAAAAGTTAACTCTTCAATAATCCCATGAAACATAGTCTCTGTATGCATCCATGCATATAGGTTTGCATGTATATTACAAGCATCTTGCACTTGGCTCATGCAAATTAAGTCAATTCTATCATTAATCATAGTGATAGCAAACAAATGCTTGTTAGATGATCTCATTGTTTAAACCCTTCTTGCATTTTCTGGTTACATGTCCCTGGTTTAAACATTTAATTATTGGTTCTTGATAATGGGATGAAATGAACTTGGACAAATGGAAATAAAATGGTCCCATGGAATTGGAACATCTATGTTTACATGGCTTTAGCATGGTAACAAATTTGTGTGCATGAGACTTATTTGAAACTCAAATGTCATGCTGAATGTGACATTTCTTGTATGAAATAGACTTCAAAATGAAAAGTTGCCTCTTCTGACCTCACTGTCTAGCGTTTTACTGTAATGACACTCTAGAAATTACCAAATTATCACCTCAAATAACTCGTTTCTGGGTCTGGACTCTGCAACTATAACATATTCTGCTCAATCGCTAGAACTCTCCCTCAGAACACCACTTACAGAAGACAAAAACAACACACGCAAAGTAATAGAAATGCATACCAAGTAACTTAACTATGCATTTGCTTAAATTTATTTAATCAATTTATGCGATGGCATTTTCCCAAAATTTTCAAAACGAAAATGATTTTTGAAGCTACTCGGAGGAATAGAAAAATAGATAAATGCTAATTTTCCAGTATATAAAATAGCTCTCCAAATTCAAACTATACAAAAAAATAAGTAACATGTTAAATGGCGAAATGTTTTTGGTCAATGCTGACGGTTGAATGCATTCCGTGCGAATGCATAAGTATTTTTTCCTACCAGCAAGAACTAATAAAATCATTTCAACCAAATGCATAAGTATTCTTGCCTTGACACTACAGGCTAATAAAATTGTCACGATAGAAAACAGTTTATCCAAGTGAGTGCTATTAGGTTTGTTATCTTGAATTTCAAACTCATTTGACATTAATGCATTTTCTTTGCTGGTAGAATATGGAGATTCCTTTATTTAATGAGAGTCTAGAACAAGATGACATATACAAATAAATTTAAGCAAAGACATAGGCTAGAAAACTGATAGCTTTTACCAATAAAAAAGTGGATGTTTACAGTGACAGAGCAAACACACCTGCGCTCGTTGAATGGATACCAAGAAACAAGGTGCTCAAGGCAACAAATTGCTACTTTTATTTATTTTGCTTCATTTTATCCCAGAAGTACAAGTTGGGTTTCACAATGCATAAAAACACATTTGTGCAAACAACTAGCAAAATTATAATTGCAATTGATGACAGTGATAGTGTTATGGATACTAATAGTCCAAACATCAAAATACACCAGCTATAAATTGTGTACTTTCAGCCACTAGTTTTAATCAAAGTATGCATATGGATTCAGAATCAAACTCTCAAAATAAATGCACATATAAATGTGTCTTTTTCTTCATTTCATAATGTATCTATGTATCCATAAGTGCATTCATGCATATATCGATTTGTGCATATATCTTATAATCTCTTTATGCATCTGTCTATATATGTATGACTGTATCTATGGGTACATGTATACCTTGATTTATGTATATATGCACCTATGAGTTGCATAGACATATCCATGTATATATGCATCTATCAATAACTTGCATGGATACATGTATATATGCATCTATGGACTCATGCACACATGTATATATGACAGCTCATTGGTTCCAGAGCTCTCTCTATAGGACAGCTGTGCATTGCCTCCAAGACTCGGATGAATCCTTCGTATTTCAAGAAAAGATTCAAATGCATAACACTTTAAATGATCTAAACTATGATTTTATAAGCAAAGTATACAAATACATTGTAACAATGCAAAACCTGACTTTCATTTAAAATGTACAGTTTCTATCTTCATAGTCCTTCAAGTTTCTTTAGGTCTGACTGCTACTTTGTTAATTGACTTTTATTGAAAGACTGCTTAGCAATTCAAACAATCTTCCCTTTGGTTAGATTCCATTCAATGCATTTAATTTTTTATTCATACATTACGTATGTCTACCCGCCACCTTGATAAACTATGCCTTTGCTTAATTTTAATTAATCAATTTTTGCGCTCGCAGTTTCCTGATATTTTAATGCATTTAATCTGAATTCATGGATAACGTACCTCTAGCCGCCACCTTTTAAACTATGCCTCTGCTTAAATTTATTTAATCAATTTATGCATTTTCATTTTCCCAAATTTCTTAAAACGAAAATGATTTTTAAAGCTACTCGGACGAATAGAAAAATAGATAAATGCTAATTTTCCAATATATAAAATAGCTCTCCAAATTCAAACTATACAAAAAAAAAAGTAATATGTTAAATCGCGAAATGTGATTGGTCAATGCTGGCAGTTAAATGCATTCCAGGCAGTTAAATCAATTTAAGTGGCTGATGAATTGATTGTGTTCCACAGTTGATCATAGCCAGTTATTGGAAAAGCTGTAAATGCCATTGATGCAATAATATGAATAAAATTCTAGTTTCTGGTCTACTTGAAATGCAATGACAAAACTACTATGAAAGCATAGGACAAGGTTATGTAACATATTTCCATTTATCCAATTTCTTTGGACACAAATGCTTTATACATTTGATTGCAATAGTAACGTGTCTACGAAAATGGGACAATAGAGATCATAATTCAGTAGTTTTTAGCGTGAGTGTATATGTATCCTGATACATATAAGCTCAACCTGACATTTACGAAAAAAGCTGCTATGTACAGTGAAAGACCTTATTAGTGTTACTATATGCGATAGTCATATAACAAAGTAAATTGGTACAAGGCTAGAGTGGCACATCCAAAAAATACATGGACGCATGTATACGCAGTTGTATACAGGGATACGTAAAAGCTTAGATGAAAAGTTAATAACAGTTAATTATAAAACATCTCTGTACACCAAATCAATTAAACCAATCATGGCCATTCATATGCAAAAAAAACAAGGAACTTCTTGAAAAGGCTTTATAGACAAGAAAGCAAACGCAACTATAAACCAAAATTGCAAAATCTTTCGCAACGTCTTCCTTTCTGTTCCTTATGCTACAAATACTCAACAACCTATAGCTGTTCATATTGATTGTATCTCTTCGTGTATGTTGAAGCCATTTGCTTATTCTATTGCTTTCGCTATTATTTCATGAAACCTCAAATGTCATAGTGTATGTGGCGTAATAGCTAATAAGCCCATCTCACATTTTGTTTATGACAATTTAATTTGTCTCATTTGTCCCTGAACCATTAATCAACGTCAATTAACGAACAAGTCAATCTTACAGTTACCTTGTGCAAATTAAGTCAAATCTATCTTTTACTCACTAATTAAATTAACTAATCAGTTTAACAAGATAGCTTTGAAACAAGTTAGGTCAATAATGAATCAAGCTATTTGACTGATGAGTCAATTGAGTTCAATAGTTAGTCATAGTAATAGCAAACAAATCCTTGTTTTGATGATGTCATTGTTGAATTTGCTTGTGTGTCCCTATCTGCACTTTTTCTATAGCTTGAAGCAATGATGCTTCATGATTCAAGTATTAAGTGTAATTGAAAACCTTTGTTGAGTTACATTCATTGATATAAATCTATTTGGAAACCATAGTTACAGTGGTTCTTTAAGCTCGATGCAAAACAGCAATATAGTTAAAAAATAAAATGCATAGCAAAAGCTTGTAGGGAACCATGTTTGCACTTGTGAATTAAAAAATTATAGAAAAAGCAATTTGCATTTAAAGAAACAAAAGTTCTTACTTGCATTGTTTTCTCAGACAAATGAATCTACATAAGAATTATGTTTTTCTTTTTATGAATAGCATAGTATATGTCACTCATTGTACTCGTTTGTCTGATTTGTCCTTGTGACGGGGATCAATGCTTTGAACTCTATTTAAACAATCACACACAAACTACACTAGGAAAAATTGCTTGTCCCTATCACTATTTGTACATTTTCTACAAGTATACTTGATCATTCAATAGTAGATTACAAGGTCAGTTTTCCAAATTGTCTTTTTGCTTTTCTTGAAATGAAATTGAAATTCTTCAATATAATAACTGCATAAAGTTGTTTTCCATGTATTCACTTTGTTATCTTGTATTCCTCATTTCTTTGAGCATAAATGACTTAGAGAACTGTTTCCACATATACACACAGGAAAATGCATTATCCACAATTGCAATAGTAATTTGTCTTCAAGCAATAGAACAGGTTTTGCTTATGTGTTAATATGTTATACTTCCTCTATACAATATCCATAGAATAGAATGAACTGCATGCATGCAATTTTTAAACCCTGTTTGCAGTTTCTAATAGCGTTTAGAGTCATAAGTCTTTGTTTTATGTCAACTGGTTTTTACCTATATGCATTTAAGGCAATTTTTTTCATACGACTGTTTATAGCTGTGGCAAGTTGCTATGCAGTTTGCAAGTTAGCGTGCGTTTGATCTTCCTGTTTTCCAAATAAAAGCTTGTAAAGTTAATTTCAAAAGTTGACATGGTGCATGAGTGCAATAAATGATGTACTACGTCACTCATAGACATAATGCAATATTTTCCCATGGTCTTGCTTACATGCAAAATGACATTAACCACAGTTTTTTTTTTTGCTCACATTGCCAATTTCACTATGTGCTTTAAACCTCTAAAGTAAATGAAATCTGAAGAAAGAAACTATTTTTTGCCTCAAGTAACTCGTTTCTGGTTCTGGATTCTGTAACTATAACAAAGTTTGCTGAATCACTATAAACTCTCCCAGAACAAAGACTTCCAGAATAGAAAAAACAATATGCACAAAGTAATAGTCATGCTTCACAGCTGTCTTAAGCCTATAGCAAATGGATAAAGCATCCTGGCTATAGATGTCCATGAAACCATTCCAACAGTTTTTCATTGACCCACATGCTATCTAAAGCATTTGCTTCACATGTGTGCAATGTGTGCCTGCACCTCTGAGTTTCAATCTCTTTTTAAAATTATTTAGTCAATCTATGCCTTCACTTTTGCTCAATGGACATATGCCTTTGCATTTCCCTGAAATTTCCTAAACACAAATGATTTTAAAAGCTATTCCCACAAATAAGAAAATCCATAGATCTTCTTTCATCAAACAATGCTTTTTGCATTTCCTTGATTTTCTATAAACAGAAAAGGTTTGTCAAACTATTTTGTACATGGCACTTAATTCATGTTTATCTGAATAGCTTTTAAAATCATTTGTTCTTTGGAAAAAATCATTCGCTTAGAAGTACATAGCCACAAAGGAATCCAATAGCACAGCACATTTAGATACCATAGACTGAGATTGACAATATGAGCAAAAAAGATTCTTGTTAACCAATTGTTGCATGTAAACAAAGCCACCTCAAAATATTGTTTTGTGTTTGTGGTTCTAAAAGTATACATCATGCATTGTACTCATTTATCCACTTTGGCAATGTAACAGGAATAAGTACATACAATCCTGCTGGGGGACAATGGATAATAAGGTCAGGTTAAAGAATTAATACTATTTTCTCCTTGTGCTTCTGTAAAATTGTTTGTTGTGTGGTATGTTCTGTAAGCTTTTGCTACTACTCAAGATGCATTTTCCAACATATATATAGATTATTAACATCCAATATCCTCGACAACATGATCCATACTATCAAATGCCATTGAGTGAAAGGACATAGGCGACAATGTTAACAATTATAGATTTTGTAATCTAGATACTAGTGTTAAATGCTATTCATACCCAGCATTTGCTATTCCCAAACACATTGGGTTACATAGAAAAACAAAGAAAATAATAGACGTTGACACCTATGAATTAACAAAGCACCCCCAAATATCAAACATTGACTACATGCGTAAGAGAGAGGGACTTTGTAGATTGAGTGCTTTTGCATACAATGTTGGTGATTGTTTGTTTGACTCATTACAACTATTGCTTAAGAACCATTACACATCAATCCAATTACGAAATGGAGCTATAGATTACTTCTTGTATTGCCTTCAAAACAAGGACAAAGAAGCAATAAAATCACATAACTATGAACTAGACCCTGATACTCTATATACATTGCACAAAGTACATGATCCACAAACACACTCCTGCAAAATGCGATTATCTGTAAAGCCACAAGAAAAGTGCACAAAAAGTTGATTGTGCGGTGACCTTTCTTGCATTGACCGGATATCCAAATGGTTGAAGATACAAATATCCCTTTGGTCAAGAACAACAACAAGAAGGTGCTTACAGCTCAATAGTTCTGATTACACAGAATCAGTCTCTATACTATTTCACGACATGAATTCTTTAAGTGGACACTTTGAACCATTGCTAGAAATTGAAACACAAAACAAAACTTCGAAACAGTCCATAAGTTCACATGAGATAAAAAAAATGTGCCCAAGGTATCCTCAAATAAGCAAGCAAGCAAGCAACGCACAACTTTTTTTGGTCACATTGCCAATCTCACTGTGTGCTTTAAACCTCCAGAGCAAGAGAAAACTGAGGGAGGAAAGTATTTCTTGCCTCAGGTAACTGGTTGCTGGTTCTGGATACTGTAATTATTGTCCTCATAGGCACACATGCAAAGTATGGAACGATATTGAAAGCAAGTGAACTCTCTAATAATCCCATGAAACATAGTCTCTCTATGCATCCATGTATACAGGATTACATGTATATATGTGTACATGTAATTATATTTTTTTTTTTGTATAGTTTGAATTTGGAAAGCTATTTTATATACTGGGAAATTAGCATATATCTATTTTTCTATTCATCCGAGTAGCTTTATAGATCATTTTTGTTTTAAAGAATTCAGGAAAATGAAAACGCATAAATTGATTAAACAAATTTAAGCAAAGGCATAGTTTAAAAGTTGCTGGCTAGAGGTACGTAATGCATGAATGCAAATTAAGTGCATTAAAATATCAGGAAACTGTAAGCGCAAAAATCAATTAATTAAAATTAAGCAAAGGCATAGTGTGTCAAGGTGGCAGATAGACGTACACAATGCATGGATACTGCAAAGCGGTCTCATAAAGAGAAGTTTGGAAAGAAAATTATGTTAACATGTGCGGTAATGAGAGTTCTTTCCTTGAACCTTGTTATATATTCAAGGAGTAACTAGCAATGCAAACAGTGTTCCTTTTAGTCAAATGACATTCTATGCATTGAGCTTGCATCAGTAGATTATGTACCTTCAGCTACTAGTTTGAATCAAAGTATGCATATGGATTCAGAATGAAAACTTTTTTCTGTGAACATTTTTTAAATTTGCCTATGCATTTGCCCAGAATGCTTTTAACCGATAGCATTGGCCAATCACATTTTGATATTGAACATACTTGCGCAAGATGCAACTGTCTAGAAGCGCATGCACAGACCAAAGCAAACGTGGATTGTGGGGTGACACGTACTCAAAAAGCAAAAGCAAAAAAAAATGCTTCATAGTTATATGCAACAGAACAACATATAATTTATGTTGAATCAACAACACAGCATAGGCAACTTAGTCATTGATCACATTTGGTCCAGCATGGCTACAAATATATGCTCTACCTATATATTACAAGCATATTGGATTGATTACAATCCAATTTTCCTAAAGTTGCATGTTGCACAATAGACAAATTCAGCTTTATAGAACTTATAGCCTTATATCACCTTTATGCATTGCAATGTCTTTTCCAATGCTATATCCATTATTTGCAGGAGATATATGGATGAAACTAAAAGGCATTCAAAGCAAATACAAACCGCACAAGAAGAATCAGCACAACGGTAAAGTGCTCATAGTATTATCCCTTCATACTCATTCGCCCAAATCACAAATTTTTGAATAACATTGTTCCAATTCTTTGCAGGATACCAAAAGATGTATCAAAAAGACAAGCCAAGTAGGTGCAAATTGCACAACAAACATCAGCACAACGGTAAAGTACTTCGTTCTATAATGTGCTGCCATTTTCCCAAGTTGCTAATATAGAATTAGCATTTTAATGACATTATCCTTCTTCCTTGTAGAACAAGAATCAAGAAACCTAGAATAGTTTCAATTGAACAGCTAAATGCAAAAAGAGTTGGAGGCACCTTCCAGGGTGATGTCCTTGTTGTCTACAAAGCAACATTGGATAAGGCCAACAAAACACGGGAAATGCTACGTGCTCATCTGACATATCACAAATCAGAAATGACAACCACGTTAAATGTTAGTGGAGACCTCCTGTATCAACATGAGCCTAAAATAGTCCTGGGGTTAGCTATTTCAATATCAGATTTCCAAATTGCACCTAGGACAGATTATGACAGAGGTGACTATGATTGCATTTTGATTTTAACAGCCATAAGCAGCATTGAAAACATTCCTCGCCTCTGTCAAGAGTACAAATTCATCCCAAGTACAACTATCAGCCAATTGCTAGCAACTGTAAATGAGTACCCAGCTGGCACAATCGTTGCGCTGGTAGTTGGTGCTAGGAAAATGCGTATGCAATTTGCAATTAAGTCATTCATATGTAATTTTTTTTTCTTTTGAACCAGCACCTCAAAATCACTATCCATATAAACTATGTTTCTAATACATAGCATTTTGTTGGCTTTACAGGAAACTAGGAATAGAGGAGCACAGATTTACATTGTTCAAACTTTTAGTTTTTCACCTTTCCATGCTCCAAGACATTTCACTGGTTCTCACATGTTGAAGACATCTTTGGTTTTAAAATACTCTACTGTTATTATACATTTAGATACTTCTATAGGTTACTATGTTAAAGACTTCTAGAATATGGACATCTGAAACTCTAATTTTGTTTTAGTACCTATGAAGACAATGGTTCTCTATGTACATATGACATATATGTTCAATAATTATTATCCCTCCATGCATAATGCCATTCAAACTATATAGTTTAAATGTTCCCTTTTGCATTCTCTCCTTCCTAGCTTTTCCAATATTTGCTTTCTGATTCTTACGCTTTCAACAATATAAGGTGACCAATTAGAAGTTGTTATGGTTGCACACTCTAGGTGCATTAACAAGTTGAGACAGCAAATGGTTATTTTCCTTTGGCTTTTTCCATTTTTTGGTTGTTATTGCAACCAAGTCTTGCCCCTGCTTTTATGCATTGTACTTTATAGTCACTTTTCCATCATGCATTCTAATGTATAGAGTACACTCCTGTATACACAAATCCATATGTTGCTTTTGCTGCATATATGTGTATTCACATGTATATATGCTTCTATGTCCATATGCACATATGCACATATTCATGTGTCCATGTATTCATCTATGCTTCTACGTATCCCTGTATGCAATTGCGTATACATGTGTCCATGTATTTATGGATCTGCCCCTCTAGCCTTGTACCAATTTATTGTTTTATATGGATAATGCATATAGCTATACTAATTAACTGTTTGACTGTGCATAGTAACTGTTTTCATGAATGCCACACAAGCTTATGTGTATCAGGATACATATATACTCACACTAAAAACTACTGATTTATGATCTCTATTGTCCGATCTTTCGTAGACATGTTACTATTGCAATCAAGTGTGTAAAGAATTTGTGTTCAAAGAAATTAGATACAGGAATGGAAATATGTTGCACAGCCTTGTCTTATGCCTTTATAGCAGTTTTTTCATTGCATTTCAAGAATACCAGGAACTAGAATTTTATTCATATTATTTCATCTATGGCATTTACAGCTTTTCCAATAATTATTACAAGCATAGAGTTCAATGTTGAATAGTTCTGTTGTTCATGTGATGCCTACAACATTGTTCATGCCAAATTGTATTATCTGACAAACTTAACACGCAAAAACCAAAGTGTCCATTGTGAACACTTGTTGCATTCCATGGGATCACATTTCTTTGACAAGTTTTTTTGTATAGTTCGCTTCCCTTCTATACATTTCCATATTTTGCAAATGTGCCTATGAGCACATTAACTACAACAGGTGACAAAATTCCTTTATCCTGTATGCTTTCATCATAGCAAACAAGCTCAAAGCAATTGAAAATTCTAGGTTTTGTGGGCAAATGCATAGGCAAATTAAAAAAACATTCGAGGGAAAGAGCTTTTGATTCTGAATCCATATGCAAACTTTGATTCAAACTAGTGGATGAATATACATAATCCGCTGATGCAAGCTCAATGCTTTCAATGGCATCTGGCTAGAGGGAGCGCTTTTTGCATTGCTAGTTACTCTTTCAATATATAACAAGGTTCAAGGAAAAAGCTCTCATTACCATACATGTTGACATAATTCTCGTTCCAAACCTCTCTTTATGAGACTGCTTTGCAGTAATAAAAAAAATACAAACTTTACAAGCCTCACATGCAACCATGCATCTCGTTCGCACATACACTTCTACATGCATCCATCTGTACTACAATACATGTACCTTTGTGCACATGTAGCCATGGATATAAGTATCTATGCAACACACGCAAAGTAACATAAATGCATACCAAGTAACTCAACTCTATATTAAATGACCAAAGCACCTTGGCCACGAGTGGCCTCCAAGCGACTCCACTGCCTTCACCCCGAGCCAGATGCCATTCAATGCATTTAATTCTTATTCATGCATCACGTACATCTGCCCGCTATAATCAATCTATGCATTTGCATTTTCTTGAATTTTTAAAACGGAAATGATTTATAAAGCTACTCGGACGAATAGAAAAATAGATAAATGCTAATTTTCTAGTATATTAAATAGCTCTCCAAATTCAAACTATACAAAAAAATAGGCAATATGTTAAATGGCGAAATGTGATTGGTTTATGCTGCCGGTTAAATGCATTCCGAGCGAATGCATAAGTATACTTTCCATACATGTATATTTAAGCATTTATGTATTCAGCTATGGATCTATCTATCTATCTATGCAACTATGTTTCAATGTATTCATCTACCTATAGATGCATCTATGCTATTATGTATCTCATCCTATGTGCAAATGTATACAGGCATTTATCCATATATGTGTCAATGTATCTATGAATACATCTATCCATAGATACATGTATCTACGCATCTATGGATACCATGATAGATGTCCACATCCATGTATATGAGGATACATGTATCAAGTAGCTTGGTTCCAGGTCTTCACTCTATAGCAACATCATCTCATGTGACTGCACAGATCCGCAGAATAACAAAAATGAAATCGTCAGAGTAGTCACAATGCATGTCTTCTCACATAAATCTATATTACATGATAAATCCACATTTTGTTTAATGCATTTACTTTGAATCATTGTAAAGAAAAGAGCTAAATACTACTTTCCAAATTCAAAAAAAACAATTTTGGAAACATCAACCTCCAGAATTAAATACCAATATGCACAAAGTTATCATATTACTCTAACTAGATGACTATGAACAACATGTTGCCTATGCAATCTAAATTCTAGAGATTCATACCATCCTTATGCACGTATGCACAAATACATACTGTCTAACATATATACATAATTACATGTACACATATAACTACAGTTTACAGAACCAGAAACTAGTTACTTGAGGCAATAAATACTTTCTTTCCTCAGTTTTCTTTTACTTTGCAGGTTTAAAGCACACAATGAGATTAGCAATGTGAGCAAATACACTTTCTTACCTTAGTTTTATTTTACTTGTTCATTCCTTCCAAAGCTCTCTTTATAGCACAGTTGTGCATTGCCTCCAACTCTCAGATGAATCCTTGGTCTTTCAAGAAAAGATTCAATTGAATAACACTAAAAATGATATAAACTATGATTTTATATTCAAAGTATCCAAATGCACTGCAACAATCAGAAACCCAACTTCCATTTAACATGTACAATGACAATAAACAAAATGAAAAATCCATTTGCTTCAAAGTTTTGAAAGCAATTTCAAGAGATTGTCTGGCCATTGTCCAAAATATAGTTTTCTATTAGCATAGTCCTTGAACCTTCTTTAGGTCTGACTGCTACTTTGTTCATTCATTCTCATTAAAAAGTCAAAATGTGCAATGTTCCCAAGGATAATTATACTTATTTATCTCTTTTAATTGTTATATATTCAAAGACTAATTAGCAATTCAAACAACCCCCCCTTTAGTCAGATGCAATTCACCGCATTAATTTTGTATCAATGAACTGTGTACTTTCAGCCACTAGTTTTAATCGAAGTATGCATATGGATTCAGAATCAAACTCTCAAAATAAATGCATATATAAATGTGTCTTTTTCTTCATTACATAATGTATCTATGTATCCATAGGTGCAATCATGCATATATCGATTTATGCATATATCTTGTTGTCTCTTTATGCATATGTCTATATATGTATGCCTGTATGTATGGGTACATGTATACCTTCATTTATGTATATATGCACCTATGAATTGCATACACACATCCATGTATATATGCATCTATCAATAATTTGCATGGATACATGTATATATGCATCTATCGACTCATGCACTCATGTAAATATGACAGCTCATTGGTTCCAAAGCTCTCTTTATAGGACAGTTGTGCATTGCCTGCAAGACTGAGATGAATCCTTCGTATTTCAAGAAAAGTTTCAAATGGATAACACTTAAAATGATCTAAACTATGATTTTATAATCAAAGTATACAAATACATTGTAACAATAACGATTTATGTATCTATGTATCCATAGATGTAGCCATGCATATAACGATTTATGCATATCTTGCCATCTCTACATGCATCTGTCTATATATGTATGACTGTATCTATGGGTGCATGTATACATTGATTTATGCATATATGCACCTATGAATTGCATATATCCTGTTATTTCAATGCATTTGATTTGCATATATGACTTCAACCATATTTGCATATGTATATGAATACATTCTTCCATGTAGCATACGCATTTGTACATATATCCAAATATGCATACATCCATGTATACATGTGTTCATATGTCCATTTCTTCAACTAGTGCTGTTTTCTGTGTTTGCATGTGTCTGTTCATGCATCTATGCATATATCTGTCATTAGCTCTATGTTTTAATTCCTCCATGTATTTAATGTTCTCCACTCCATCAGTATTTACATGTTCTCTTTTTTTATGTTCTTCCATATTTATTTTTTCCATATTATATGCATAAGAACTTCCACTTTGCCTTATGTTTTGACTCTTCTATTCATAAATAACATTATATTTTTATATCCACTCCTCTATTGTTGCATTTTGAGGAAGCTCAAGGATCTCACTGCCTTGTTTAATATGAAGGAGAGTGAGAAATGCAACGTGTCTTTTTACTCTGTTTATATTGACGATCTCAGCCCTATGATGATTTTTAAAAGCATAACCAGTACCAAACTAGACATTCTTCCACCCCTTGTTGCAAGAAACAATAACTTCATACCCTATTGATTCCATTTATTTCCATTTCCACCCTTCCACATCCTTTCTTCTCAAATCAAATACATTTCAAAATCCAATTATTTGCTTGTGTTGCCTCATACCAATGTGTTGCATACCTTTTTTCACTAAATCCAGCTCCCTCATTCAAATTTTCATTTGTTCCATTTAATTGTAGGCATATAACTTGCAAACGATAAATTCATACCATTTACATTCGCATTCATTCTCATATCCACTATCCCATATCCTTGTCTCCCATGTCAAATACTTTTCATAACTTATTCATACACCTTATTTGCATCTCATCCTTTTCTCAATTCACTCTCTTTGTTCCACTTCCATAACTCATTCTTCTTTTTAACATTTACATATCTTTATCTATCTACACCTCAAATATACCTTCATCCATCACAACAAAATTCACACCATACCAAACAAAGAAAAAGATGATGAAAATATCCAGGTTATGCAAATAATCACTGAGGGCTTCAAAAATGACACTCATAACATATAGTTGTATTCAATAGTTATTTTCATCATGTCTTTTTTAAACCTTGTTTATTACAGATCCCTATAAGCACGTTTAACAGTTTCTTCAAGCCTATTATGTGTAATCAGATTTAACAAATATTTACATGTTTCCTTGCATTCATATGGATCATTAGGTCTCCTTTATCTAGTTGCTCAAAAAACAATATTCTATATGTTCCAAATGCAAATTGTCCCCAGAATTTCTCGCTTTATGCACACATGCATTTATAGATTGTTCTTTGTGCACCAAATTACATGGACACATCTATACATCCATCCATGTACAAATGTTTACAAGGATCCAACATATTGCCTATTTTTTTGTATAGTTTGAATTTGAAGAGCTATTTTATATACTGGAAAATTAGCATTTATCTATTTTTCTATTCGTCCGAGTAGCTTTATAAATCATTTCCGTTTTAAAAATTCGGGAAAATGCGAACGCATAAATTGATTGAATAAATTTAAGCAAAGGCATAGTTTAAAAGGTGGCAGCTAGAGGTACGTATTCCATGTATGCAGATTAAATGCATTAAAATATCAGGAAACAGCGAGCGCATAAATTGATTAATTAAAATTAAGCAAAGGCGTAGTTTATCAAATTGGCAGGTAGACATACGTGATGCATGAATAAGAATTAAATGCATTGAATGGCATCTGGCTCGAGGTGAAGGCAGTGGAGTCACTTCGAGGCCACGCATGGCTAGGGTACTTTGGTCATTTAATATAGAGTTGAGTTACTTGGTATGCATTTCTGTTACTTTGAGTGTGTTGTTTTTGTCTTCTGTAAGCAGTGTTCTCATGGAGAGTTTTTGCGACTGAGCAGGATATGTTATAGTTGCAGAGTCCAAACCTAGAAACGAGTTATTTGAGGTGATAATTTGGTAATTTTGAGAGTTTCGATACATTAATACGCTGGATAGTGAGAGACGAATCGCTTGAGGTCAGAAGAGGTAAGTTTTCATTTTTTAGTCTATTTGATACAAGAAATGCAAGTAGGGTTTCATAGTGCTTGAAGGTATTTGTATAATTTGATTATAAATTCATATTTTAAACTACTGTTAGTATTGTTCATTCGAATTTCTTGTTGAAATGCGAAGGTTTCATCTGCGTTTGATAGGAATTATGTAAAAATCCTCTTGTTCATTTTACTGTATGCATGTGAGTCAACAGTGTGTTGCTTTGATCTTTTCCGTTGTCATCAAAGCATAAAGGATAGAGGGGTTCTGTTAAAAGTCGTGGTTATTGTCCTCGTAGGCATAAACCCATATAGTAAACTATTTTTAGTATTATCTATTCGAATTCTTTTGTTGAAATGCGAAGGTTTCATCTGTGTTTGATAGGTATTATGTAGAAATCCTCTTGTTCATTTTGATTCATGCATGTGAGCCCTGTACAGTTTGTATTTCTTTTATTGTTGCAAAGTGGTCCCATAAAGAGTGCTTTGGAACCAAAATTATGTCAACGTGTGCGATAATGAAAGCTTCTCAACAATGAGTCGACAGCATGTTGTTTTACCTGTTTTCCTTTCGCCTCCTTGTGCAAATGCTACTTGAGCATTACTATGCTTTTACAGATTTGTATTCCTACTTGATTTTACTGTTTTACATTCAAATTCCTTGTTCACATGTCATGTATGCTTTTCACTCTTTGCATTTTGTGCACATGGATACATGTTTACATGTTTACCTTGAGCATTGTTACAAATGTTTAAGATTATTTCCATTGAATACTTCAAACGAAATAATAATACATTTTGGCTTTGTCGATAAGGTCATCAAGGAAATTTGTAACTGCAAATGTATAAATGCACCCATGTAAAGGTACTAATATTATATTTTTATATCTATTCATCTCTTGTCACATTTCAAGGAGGCTCAAGGATCTTGGAACTTTGTTTGGTCTAAAGGAGAGTGAGAAATGAGACACCAGTCTTTCTTTTGTATTTGTATTGAGACACTCAGCCCTATGATGATTTTAAAAATCATAACCAACAACAAAATACACATTCCTACACCCTTTCTTGGAACAAAAGTTGATTTCACACCCTATTGAATCCACTCATTTCCATTTCCACCCGTGCACATCATTTCTTCTTAAATCAAATACATTTCAAAATACATTTATATGCTTCTCTAGCATCACACAAATGTCTTGCATTCCTTTTTTTTCCTCAATCCAATTCATCCATTTAATTTTTTTTATTTTGCATTTAATTTTAAGCATATAGCTCGAAAACGATAAATTCATATAATTTACATTCCATTCATTCTCACATCCAATTTCACATATCGTTCCTTCGCATATCTAATACTTTCCATAAGGCATTCATATACCTTGCTTGCATCACATCATTCTCTCAATTCCTTCTCTTTGTTGCACTTACATCACTCATACTTCTTTACCACCCTTACATATCTTTATCTATCTATAGCTCAAATATACCTTCATCCATTAGAACAGAGTTCACACCATACCAAAGGAAAAATTGGAAAAAATATCAAGGTTATGCAATTAAACGCTGAGGGCTTTGAAAATAACTATGAGAACATAGAGTTGTATTTAGGACATCCTTTGAAAACGTTTTATACTATATCCATGCATTCATGCACTATTGCATTTCCTTATTACACTTGGTCAAACAACAATAATGTATGATTCTTTTGTTTTGATCATAAATGTTCTTTTCATATCTATCAAATGCAAATTGTTTCACACATTTTCTAGCTTTCTCCGCATAGGCATATATACATTCTTGTTTAGTTACCAACTTCCATGGACACATGTACACATAGATGCATGCATTTATGTTTACCTTCATCCATACATTTAAGCATTCCTTCGATATATGCATTCCTAATAAATAGTTAATTTTCCCTGTCTTCTTTCATTCCATACTGCAAATGTAAATTGAGTCTCATTGTTAAAATATAGTTGTTTTGAAGAGTTCTTTTCAAAACGTCTTTTCTATATCTTGTTTCTTATAGATTCGTAAAAGCACATATGACAATTCCTCCAACACTATAATGTTTATTCAGATTTCACAAATAGTTACATGTATCCATGCATCCAAATGCATTATTAGATATACTTTATACACTTGTACCACAAACACTAATGTCTTGCTGCTTTGTTTTAGTCCATAATGTTTTCCTACTTCTTCTTTAACCTGTAACTTGTTTCTAACATCTCTAGCTTTATGGATGCATGTATATATAGATTCTTCTTAACATATCAAGTTAAATGGACACATGTACATATCTGTGCATGCATATGTCTTTACATGGATCCATATTTTAATGCTTTCTTTTCATATATGCACTCATACTAACTAGTTTATTTATCTTATTTTCTTTCATTTAATACTGCAAATGGAATTTCAGTTTCACCATGCTATCAGGGTTGCTTTGGTGCCGTCGATGATTTTCACTCTTTTGTGCATTCCATGCACATTGCTAAATGTCTACATGTCTCCATGTTTACTTCATGCTTCACGCATTGTTACAAACATTGTAAGAATATTGTACTATAGATTATTATAATAGTTTGATGTTTGCATGCCAACTGCTACAAACATGTTTATTATTTTATTGTACCTACATTTTATCTTACCTAATAAAATTCTTTATATCTTTCCAAATTATTTTTTAATTTGTAATTCATTAACAACATTCAAATCTAATTTCTAATAAAATCAATACTTTTGTACAGTTTCATCCAAAAAAAATTCGTAATATTTATTTCATTTATTACATTTTCATAAGTTAAACTATTACATTTTATATTATATATACACAAATTTACTCTTAGGTAGTAAGCTTCTTTATTATATTTTTCCAAATTACTTATTGTTTATTATATCAACACAAAATTTTATTCATATTACATAAACAATATTAAAATCTTATTTATAATAAAATCAATGGCTTTCTAGTCATTCATCTAACAATTTAATGTAATATAATTACATTGTTCTATACACGAAAATATCTTATCATATTAAATACACAGGATTTAAATCTTAATTATAATAAAATCAATAGCTTTATATATTACTAATCTTTACGCTATACTAAAAAAAAAACATTCATTAATGTTACAAAAGTTTATACTCAAATTAGCTACCCCTATCAATCTTCTACCTAATACTACTGTTCCTATTACCACTTGCATATTGTAATATGATAAACTAAAATAACTCAATTACAAATATCTCTACATCAAAACTTTGTTCCATTTAAAATGACTAATGAATTTCTCAATCAACAGGTTCTCTAAAATAAATACATTGCACTAGTCATAAATAGTTTATTTCTCCTACTCTCTTTCATTTAATACTATAAATGTGAACTGCGTCTCTTCTTGCTTTAAGACTCGTTCACATGCCAACTATGCATCTCACACTTTTGTGCATTGTCCACACGTGGATACATGTATTCGTATATGTCTCATGCATTGCAAATGTTTCTGATACTTTGCATTACAAATGTTTTTGATTGATTGCATTGCAAATGTTTCTGATTGTTTGTATACAAAACCCCACGTATTCATGATACCCATAAACAAAAAAAATCCTTGCATCCATCCACAAGTTTTTCCATTTCACATGTCCCCATGGACCTTGTTCTCCATGCATTCTACATATTTTAAATATATTTAGATTCCAATTTCCTCTCTCCAAACTTTCTGTAACTCATAGCTACATGACTTTTACCTCTCGGCAGGAACTCGACGCTTGCGTCACTTGTTTGATTCGATTTCGTGATTAAAAAGAAAGTACCACAAGATCAACAAATAAAATTATCGCAAAATTATGGCCCATTGCGAAAATTATTTAGAAAGAGACGCCTCAAGAAATCTTAGCTACAAAACAAAAATACTATTCCTTTTTAATGCGACCGACCAAAACTCAGAAAATTGAATGCAAGCTTTATTATCTAAATAATTGATGGAAGAGCTACCACATACCGCTATTCATCGACAACGACAATTGACGCTCTAGTCTCAAAATCATCAATAGAACCCTAATATGATAATGATATTAAAATGGTAGTACAAACTAATGGAATACCACATACTCGCATGTCAGCCCTGCCCATGTCACCATGCTGGTACTTCCATCAACTTCAAAGTGACGAGGATGAATTGTTGACAGCTTTTAACAAGACATTTAGTTTTTTTTTGGGTTGTATCAGTGTCTGCGGGCAGCTTGAGAAAACTTTCCTATAAAGAGAGGAAATTAGGGAACTTTACAATTGAGAAGGTAGTGAAGGAATAACTATTATATAGCACTTCTGGAGTGAGGAAATGGCTACGACAAGTAGAGTTCTGCTACTTCTGGTGGTCGGACTAGCTAGTGTGAGTTGTTTCAGAGGGATGGCAAGCTTCCGGTTTTCTACTTTTTAGCTGTTTATTTGTTTGGTTGTTTTAGTATACAAGGAAGACTAATACCTAATACCGTGTGCATGGCTTTCAGGAAATTATTGGGCTTGATAAGTCTAGTGCCGACAACGGTAACGTTGCGGAGTTACAGCGTTAGCGGTGGTGAGAGAAGCTTCCAGACATTGGAATACCCCAACCGCTAGTGAATCGTTTGTCCCCTCTTTCTCTAACACAGCTGAAGGATTTCGCAACGGGTTTCAAGAGCAGAGGTGCTAGGGGAGAAGACCCAGTATCTGCCAGGGCTAACTTCGTGTAACTGTAGAATTCAAACCATATGTCAAATCGGGAAAAAAATTATGGGTATTTTTCGCACATGAGTTAAGATCTTATAACTAAGGTTTTGGCTTCTGGGCAATTTGGTAGAGTGCAGTAGCATCCGATATGCGCGCAGAGGTCAAAAAGACACCTTTTAGAGGTGTCATCCACTTGCTGTCACCTAACGTCCCAGTACCCGCTAACTATAACCACCAATTTTTTTTTAAAAAAACACCTAAATGTGTCACTTTTAACATCTAATTAAAACTCTTTTATCATTCAAATATGCTCAAAAGTCAATGGGTCTAATTCACGTTAGCACCTTATAGAATCATTTTGGTGCCCATTAAAAATCACTCCTACATATTAATCTCCTTACTAAAGCACCGGACACCAAACACATTACACCCCAATTAATCTCTATTTGGAGTCTGATTGATGCATATGACTAATGTTTTTTTGTAGGTATCCCATCCTGTTCATTCATTTTACCGTGCACTCTATCTGGAAACTTCTCGACAATGGAGAAGAATGAGGATGGAGACAACTCTCCACGGCTCCTGCACGTGCGCACGGCTTCAGATAACATCTAACATCTTTCTCCTTTGAATATGCAAACAATGGTACTGGTTAATCATTTTCTTCTGCATCTTTCATGACTCGTGAAGGGTTTATTCGATGATTGAAAAATTATTATTTCTTGTCTATGAAATAAATCATTCCTCTTACACGCTTCTCGCCATGTGCTGTTTTATTTTGCTAATGTCATGGTACTGACGTTTTACACACGGGTTTTTTTGGGGGGTTAAATGATTTCTTGTCCTCATTTTACCGTGCACTCACAATGTGGTAAAGTCGATTGTATCATGATTTTATCTACAAAAATGATGACGAATTTCGTGGGTCTATGAAAACCCTTACTTTGTTTTTCCAAATACGGGTTTTATTGTGGTTAAATGATTAAATACGACCTGGTAAAGTCGATTGTCTCATGATTTTGTCAAGGAAATGATTAGGAATTTCACGGGTTTGAAAATAATATTTTTTGGTCTGCTTCGACCTTTTTATAAAATACCCATGTCACTTTGGGCATAAATTATTTGTGAAAACCCTTGCTTGGTTTTTTCCAAATTCGTGTGCTTAAGGAATTAATCTCATGAAACCCTTTCCTAGAATATTCTACATCTATCTGAAAATGCATTTGTGAAAACCCTTGCTTGGCTTTTCCAAATTCATGTGCTTAAGGAATTAATCTCATGAAACCCTTGCCTGGAATATTCTACATCTATCTGAAAATGCATTTGTGAAAACCCTTGCTTGGTTTTTTCCAAATTCGTGTGCTAAAGAAATTAATCTCATGAAACCCTTGCCTGGAATATTATGCATCTATCTGAAAATACACTTTTGTATTCCTGCGAGTGAGGAATTATTATTATGAAACCCTTGGTTAATTTCTTGACACATACATACATACATATATCCCATGTGTACTTTTATTGAAATTTGTGTGCTTAAGGAATTAATCTCATGAAACCCTTGCCTAGAATATTCTGCATCTATCTAAAAACGCACTTCCGTATTCCTGCAAGTGAGGAATTATTATTATGAAACCCTTGGTTAATTTCTTGTGCACTTTTCTGAAAACCCAAGTATGTATGTATGTATGTATGTATGTGTACATACATACATACATATATCCCATGTGTACTTTTCTTGAAATTTGTGTGCTTAAGGAATTAATCTTGTGAAACCCTTGCCTGGAATATTCTGCATCTATCTTAAAACACACTTTTGTATTCCTGCGAGTGAGGAATTATTATTATGAAACCCTTGGTTAATTTCTTGTGCACTTTTTTGAAAACCCAAGTATGTATGTATGTATGTAATATATATGTATGTACATTACATACATATATATTACATACATATATATGTATGTATTGAAAGCAACGACAAGCATCCTCTACACAATCCTCTAATATCCCAAGTCTCAGGTAGGTACTTATAGTTATTTTCATTTATGTAGTGTCTTCTTACTTTATACATTCTAGCATTTGCTTATATTTTTCTACTTTCCATTGCACATACAATAGGTTAGCATACATATATTTGTCATTTTGCATTATGTGTCTCTTGTTCATTTAGAAAATCGATGTATATGTGTATATCCTTTGCCTATCCTTTCAAAATTCAAACAATGGTATCGGTTAATCATTTTCTTCTGTATCTTTCACCACCCATTAAGGGTTTATTCGATGATTGAAAAATTATTACTGCTTGTTTATGAAATAAATCATTCCTCTTACACTCCTTTTCGCCATGTGTTGTTTGCTTTTGTTGGGTCATGGTGTTGGTTTCCTTTTCCCACATTGTATTTATGTATGTATGTATGTATGTATGTATGCACATACATACATACATACATACATACATACATACATACATACATACATACATATATATATATATATATATATATGTATGTATACTACTTTCCATTGCACCTACAACAAGCTAGCATACATATGTTTGTCATTTTACATTTTGTGTGTCTTGTTCATTCAACAAATTGATGTATATGTGTGTATGCTTTGCCTATCTAGGTTTCAAAATGCAAACAATGGTATGGGTTAATCATTTTCTTTTGTATCTTTCAGGACCCATGAAGGGTTTATTCGATGATTGAAAAATTATTACCGCTCGTTTAAGAAATAAATCATTCCTCTTACACTCCTTTTCACCATGTGTTGTTTGCTTTTGTTGGGTCATGCTGCTGGTTTCTTTTTCCCACATTGTATGTATGTATGTATGTATGTATGTATGTATGCACATACATACATACATACATACATATATGTATGTCTATATGTATGTATGTGCATATATATGTATCTATATATGTATGTATGTATGCACATATATATGTGTGTGTGTGTATGTATGTACATACATACATACATACATATATATATATACATACATACATACATATATGTATGTGTATGTATGTATGTGCATACATACATATATGTATGTATGTATGTATGTGCCTTACAAAGAGAGTGCGCAGTAAAATGAGTGAACAGAATGGGATACCCACAAAAAAACATTAGTCATATGCATCAATCGGACCCCAAATAAAGATTAATTGGGGTGTAATGTGTTTGGTGTTCGTTGCTTTAGTAAGGAGATTAATATGTAGGAGTGATTTTTAATGGGTGCCAAAATGATTATATAAGGTGCTAATGTGAATTAGACCCATTGACTTTTGAGCATATTTGAATGATAAAAGAGTTTTAATTAGATGCTAAAAGTGACAAATTTAGGTGTTTTTTCTGCTTTGCAATGTATATTACTGATTTTCTACAATTTATATGTATGTATATGTTTATATGAATACATGCATGTATGCTTATGTTTCTATGAATGTTTGCATGTATGCTTGTGTTTGTATGATTGTATGCATGCATGCAAACCTGCAAAAAATCATAGATATATAAGGCTTCCCAAATGAACATCAAATCCAAATATAGTGCAGAATTCAGTCATATCATCTCTAAAAACCTATGTAAGTGGCAGCTACAAATTCAAATGTTATAACAAATTCATATTTGAAACACAACAATCAAATTGAATGCATTCAATTGTTAGATTCAAATTTCTAAATAAGAGGGACAACAGCCAACGACATTCACAATTATTCTCCTCTACTACTATATTCACAATTGAACTTGATTAATTATGTGCTATTGTACATGCATTATTTCAAAGGTCATATGATGTTTGTATGTTACTAGCCTCGGTTGTGACAACCCGTGGTTGTAAATCTTTTCTTGCAGGCATGGGAGAACAAGGAGAGGTGGTGCAACAATGTTCATGGTGGGTAGTTTGGTAATTGTGTTTGTCAACACACCAAATAATTAAGGATTTTTTGTTCAAATTGTTCTAAGTTTCAATTATTTTTCTATATTTTTTACTAACTAGTATATCTTTTTATTTATTTCAATAACTATTGTCCATGTTTGTTTGTTGTATTACATTTGTTTGTTGTGGAAAGCATGTCAAATGGCTAGGAGGTTGTGAAGAGCATGTCAAATTGTAAGATTACATTTCAGGTAAAGTCTTTCAAGACTTTACTTTGGTTGTGACCCGATAGACATTGTGTTTATTTATAATGTTCATTTTAATTATTCATTGTAAACTTACACTTACAATTTACAATTAGATTGATTTCCAAGTGTATGTGTTCAAAAATTTATAATTTCAAATAGATTAATTTATGGATATGTTGCATATAGATGTATAGTTATATGTATGCAAATACTTAGTTGTGTATACATATATATGTATGTATGTATGTATGTATGTATGTATGTATGTATGTATGTATGTATGTATGTACATACATACATACATACATACATACATACATACATACATACATACATATATATATATATATATGTATGCATGTATACACAACTAGGGAGGTTGTAAAGAGCAAGTCAATTTGCATGATGACATTTCAAGTCAAGTCTTTCAAGAGTTTACTTTGGCTGTGACCTGGTAGACATTGTGTTCATTTGTGATGTTCATTCATGAACCTAAACAATGGGATTTGATTTATGATGGGATTTACTTATTCATTGTAAACTTACAATTTAGAATTAGATTGATTTCCACTTACACAGTTTATAGTTACAATTTATGGATATGCTACATATAGATGTATATATATATATATATATATATGTATATGTATGCATATACTTAGTTGTGTATACATATATACACACACACACAACTATGTATATGCATACATATACATATATATATATGTGTGTGTGTGTGTGTGTATGTATGCATATACATAGTTGTATGTGTATATATATATGTACATAATTTTCTGAATTTAAATCACATACATTTCTTAATGTACATTTAAATTTTCAACAATGTTAGTAAGATGAATACAACAAACACAAAACTGATTTTGAATCACAAAAGCATAGATCATTAACTTGGATAGCTCCCAAAACATGCTTAGGGTGAAATCAAAGTTATTATAGCATAAACATGATTAAGACAAAGTTGGAAAGAAGACAAGGAGTCTTTAGTCTTACAAAAAACACACCGGAACACATTGAAGTAGATAAGTTGAGAACAGACTACCATTTAGTTCTACAAAATTAGACACTAGTATCCTTTGGCTATCCAATACAACAGACTAGTATCCTTTGGCTGTCCAATACAATAGACTAGCATTCAGTTTTACAAAAAACACTCTAGCACACTTTGAGGTCAAAAAGTTGACAACAAAAAATCCAAATCAAACATCCACAGATCTGATTAAAAAGTGGTGTGTCCTTGGGGGTCAACTGACTCCGCATCAACTGGAGAAGATGTTAAGGACTGCAGATTGTTCTATATGGCACTTGCTATACAAGCAAGCAATACATGATTTTCTTCTGGAGTGAGCTGTAACTGTGGAGAGCATCCTTTAGAAGACCCATTTTGTAGGCTACTAAGAGCTGCAAAGGCTGGAGACAAAATGTTAATCATGTCCCTTAAAATTGGATGTTGACTTGGAAGAGGAGTTGTAGGAGTACTCTTGCTTCTATTTCTTTCTGCTCTTTCCGCCTGCTTTTGGTTTTCCTTTAATTGTCTAGCAATATTTGCTTGCTCCCTTTGAAGCTCCTTTTCATGTCGTTGCCTTAGTTTCTCCTCTGTAATTTTTTTTTTTTTGGCAGCACGCTCTAACCTGTTTGCCTCCCTCTGTGCGAGGATTACTTCTCTTTCCTCCTTCTTTTCAGCCATTTGCTCCCTTTTCCTTTGCTACAATTCTTGGTTTTTTTGCTTCTGTGCCTCTTGTTCATTCAGCAAATTGAAGAAATCATTCAATGTCAAAATTTGAGACGGCTTACTAAGGCGTAGGACCCCATTGCGACCTCTATTAGATGATTGGAACACTCGTTGCATTGGGAGTTGCAAAAAAGTGCTTCTGCTACTTGTTGGTTGCTAATCATTGACTTGTGTACATGGCACATAGTCAGCTTCTTCATCACTTGAGTCATTACCATCGAGTCCATCCTCTTCATCATTTTTAGCCTCCCAATTTCTCCCAGTTGTGAAGTAATGGATGACATCTTTAGGATCAACATTTGGTGGTGATAGCATGGACAACCCTTCATCCACTTGACTGAAATTGAGATGCAACCCTAGGTTCAAAGCTGCATCTTGAAATTTAAATGGAAGATTGAGACTCTTCATTTTTAGCTACCTGATTACATGATCGAACTTCTAGTTCTTGTTAAATTTTTGTTGCCTCAATGTTTTCTAGATTTGGGGGAATGTTTGCAGAAAAGGTTTCCACGAATTGTCCAATCTATTTCTCATTCCAACCTGCTATCCTCAAACAAGTCTCCGCTGCCATAAACTATGCCTCTTCATCAGCTGTATCAGCCTCTGTTTCTGCTCCCAATGTTGTTCCTTCCTCTTCAACCATGAAATCTTGGCTTGGCCCCATATCCAAGTCAAGTGCATGTCGATCTAATGGCCAAATTATTGTTCTTCTAAAACCACTTGCAATGTTATTAGGATTCAAATCTTGTGCAAAAGCTTTGCTAGCAAGTGTTGCCAACTCTTCCCTTCCAATGTCAAGTTGAGGATTTTTAGAGAGCCATATACTCCTTTGCTATTTGAAGTAGTTCTTAAATGGTGAGAACACACTAACATCAAGGGGCTGCAATGTGCTGGAAGTGTGAGAAAATCTATTCCCATAGTCTTTGCTTCTTTGACCGTTTGAATGCCACATGGCTGCCATGACCGTCAAAGATGAGAAGTTGTATGTTGGTTGGTGACACACCTCTTGGTACATTTTTTGTGAAGTGTTTTAACCATTCCACAAATAATTCTTTGGTCATCCAAGCATGCTCTTGGATTGCAATGCATGCCCTTGGCTCACAGTTAACAATATAGTTTATAATGTTCCTTTTGGACTTAAATAAATAGGAACCAGGTATAGCTTGACCTGCTACACTAACACAAGCTAGAATATTGATCCATTCTCTACTTTTAGCAATTAATTGTGGAACACATTTCGTCCCTATTTTTGTAATAACTCTCATTGCACAATTTATGCCATCCTGCACACCTGTTTCATCACAATTCCATATGTTGTTGGGCCCATAATTATGTTTGTTGTACAACTCCTCCAAGTTATCATAAATGAAGAAACTATTTCGAGGCGCAGCATTATAATTCGATCTGTGTCCACTCCTTTGGGTGTTTGAATTATTAGATCGGGATGCCTTTGATGAAATCCAACCCACCATGACCTTCCTAGTATCTCATTTGTGAATGGGTTAGGCCTCACTCCAACCATGTGGGCCACCGTTGACTTAAGCTCTGACACTTGAAGGCCATGGCCAATATTAGCCATATCTTTACACCATTGCACAATTTTAGCTTCTTCTTCGTTAGTTAGGATTGTTCATTTCCCCCTCCATTTTGTGGATGTCACACCATTGAGCCATGCCCACAAACTGCTAGGCGGGATTCCCCATTTGATTGTTGAATGTCTAATTGACATTCGATGGTCCTCAACATCTACAATGGATTTTTCCATGTCATGGATAGACCAAATTTTCATGCACAGATTTGGGGTTGTCACTTGGTCAGAAGATGGCAGTTCCATTTCTACGTCAGTATTATGAATAGTAGGTTCAAAACCATCATTTTCATTGGTCTGTTCTGCATTTTCAGAAATAACTTCCTTGTCCATGTTCACTGCTGGCTCTTCATCAACATCTGGAACATTGAATGTCACTCCACGAGGTACTCTATTCAAGTGCTTCCCACCTGATCTTTTCCTCTTCTACCTTGGTGCCATGATTGTCAATGATCCTATACATTGTAAGCGATCAAGTGTTAGAAAAACAATGTATAAGCATTGAAAAACACAAATATAAGTACAAAAAATAGGTATAAACATTGCAAAACAAAAAATAGATCTATTTTATCATTCAAATCTGCTCAAAATTCAATGGGTCTAATTCAGGTTAGCACCTTATAAAATCATTTTGGTGCCCATTAAAAATCACTCCTACATATTAATCTCCTTACAAAAGCATCGGACACTGGTCAAACACATTACACCCCAATTAGGGTCCGATTAAAGCATATGACTAATTTTTTTTTTTTGGGTATTCGATTCTTTTGCATCATTTAATTTGGGTTTACATATATATATGTAGATATAGATGTATTTATATGTACTTGTATAAATATATGTATACATGTATATGTGGATACATTTAATTACATAGTTACATGTATACATATATCTATACATATACATATATATATCTATATATACATAGATATATGTATGTATATATATCAATGTTCAAAGCACATTGTACAGACTTGGGTTTTTTAGAAAAGTGCACAAGAAATTAACCAAGGGTTTCATAATAATAATTCCTCACCCGCAGGAATACAGAAGTGCATTTTCAGATAGATGCAAAATATTTTAGGCAAGGGTTTCATGAGATTAATTACTTAAGCACACGAATTTGGAAAAAAACATGCAAGGGTTTTCACAAATACATATTTATTTTTAATGGGTTTGCTGATTTATGCCCAAAGTGACATTGGTTTTTATAGAAAGGTCAAAGCAGACCAAAAAATATTATTTTGCAGACATGTGTTCAAACCCACGAAATTCCTGATCATTTCTAGAGACAAAATCATGAGACAATCGACTTTACCAGGTCGTATTTAATCATTTAAGCACAAAAAAAACCCAAATTCACATTTTTTTTAGGGTTTAGGGTCTAGGTATGTATGTATGTACATACATACATACATATATATATATATATATATATATATATATATATATATATATATATATATATATATATATATATATATATATATATATATGTATGTATGTATGAATACATACATATTACATAAATTCAATGTGGGAAAAGGAGTGTAAGAGGAATGATTTATTTCTTAAACAAGTAGTAATAATTTTTCAATCATGGAATAAATCCTTCATGGGTCGTGAAAGATGCAGAAGAAAATGATTAACCAGTACCATTGTTTGCATTTTAAAAGGACAAGCAAAGGATAGACATATACATCGATTTGGTGAATGAACAAGAGACACAAAATGTAAAATGACGAATATATGTATGCTAGCCTAATGTATGTGCAATGGAAAGTAGAAAAATATAAACAAATGCTAGGCTATTGTATTGGACAGCCAAACGAAATGTATTTAAACAGAGTTATAGACGTATATATGTGTGTTTGTGTATGTATATACGTATATATATACATGTATATATCTATTTGTATATATTTGTATATGTTTTTAAATACATAAGACACATATATTAATTGCATGTATACACACACACACACACACATATACATCTTAAACCCTGATACATGACCGACCCTGACAAATGACCAAAAATAAACAAATATAAATAGGTACACATATAAGCAAAAATAAATGACAAATATAAACCCTGATATAAACACTGAAGTAAATGAAAAATGAGAAAAAAAATACAAATATAAATATAGGTACCATTGTTTGTATTTTCATTGGATAGGCAAAGGATACACACATATACATCGATTTGCTGAATGAACAAGAGACATGGAATGTAAAATGGCAAATATATGTATGCTAGCCTACTGTATGTGCAATGGAAAGTAGAAAAATATAAACAAATGCTAGAATGTATAAAGTAAGAAGACACTAAATAAATGAAAATAACTATAAGTACCTACCTAAGATTTGGGATATTAGAGGAATGTGCAGAGGATGCTTTTCATTGCTTTCAATTTTGCAGAGAATAACATGTAATCGTGAATGTCACTGGCTACTTTCCCTCTCTTATTTAGGAATTTTAATCTAACAATTGAATGCATTCAATTTTTTGTTGTGTTTGAAATTTGAATTTGTTTGAGCATTTGAATTTGAAGCTGCAAGTTATGTAGGTTTTTAAAGATGATATGACCGAATTTTGCATTACAATTGGATTTGATGTTTATTTGGGGAGCCTTACACCTATATTTAATTGTGCAGTTACCTACAGGAAATGAAATAAATACATATAGCTGTCAGGAAGTGTGTGAAAGACTATGCATTTCAAATCCCATATAGTTAAAAGGAGATTGTGATTATGTCATGTAAAGCACCATTAGCACAGGTGCATGTATAGTTGTAAATATAAAATGTAGTGAGGGACAAACATTTGCAAGTGGGGGTATTTGTAACAATAAATGTTTTAAATGAAATTGTAAATGAGCCTTTTTATGTGCAAGTTGACTTCTTTTATAAATGCAAAAGCATGTTTAGCTGTCTACTATGAATTGTGAGCGACTCATTCTGTTATGAGCAACTATTGGTGTTGTAATTTTTTATTTGTTCATAAAAAAAAAATTAATGGATCAAAGTTAAATTTTTCTTGGGGGGTGGAGTGAGCATGGAGGTGGTAGTTATTCAATGGGTGGTGGATACTGGGTCTTCTCCCCTACTTCTTTTGATGCCTCCTAGTTTTGTTGGTCTACCGGTTTGTTATGCCATGAAAATGTACCGTTTGTAGATGGTTGTTTAAATTTTTGAAAATCCAAAGGCAAGCTCGAGGAGGACGAGGAGCACGTGTTCTTTGACAAGGAATAGCTGCGGGAGTCAGGGGAAATAATATTGCCGGATCTTAGCCCTCCTCAATATTTGAAGTCATTTTTTCCTAGCGAGTTAGCAGAGATGATGCCACCATTCTCTACTGCAAATGTTTCTCAAATTTTGAAGTTGTTGGATATCCCGAGCGAGTCAAATATGTCCCGTAACATCATGGGCATGTTGACACTGTGCGAGGAAAGGGCAGAAGAAGGAGAAGTGAAGAGGTGCAGCACATCCATTGAGGGCATGGTGGAATTCATAGTGTCCCTTTTGGGATCTAACATAACCCTGCTTAGTTACCAGTCCACTGTGGGATCCGGTCAGCGAGCCATGGTTACCAAGGTGGCAGGAACAAAAGTGGTGTTGTTTGAGGATTTGAGTGGTGCTCTAGTGAAACTAATGGTGTTGTTTGAAAAAATAGAGACCGCAAATGCATCACAATTGGACCTAGAGGCATTGTTTGACCTAGAAAGACAAAAAACATAAAAAAAGTGAAATTTGACCAAAAAACATGTTAATTTTGAAAGATTTTCCCTCCTTCTAGTGCCTAAAATATGAATGGTGATCTTGGACTTGCACAAACACAACAAAAAAACACACAATTAGTTCATTATGCAAGTTAAATCAACATTTTCCATAGAATTCATTTGAAATGCACAAAATAAGAAATAAGTGAAGAACATAATAAAGAAAACTATTATAGAAGAGGGATAATATCATGGGCCATAAATCGCCTGTAACGTGTCATAACTTCGTGTTTCCTTATGGAGTGATTTATTGTCATTCTATCAATGGGAGTGAGGTATTTGACCTTCAGTTAGAGGTCACCCAGGATGATAAAAAAGTAGTAAGGAACACTACAACACCCTATCATTACTTCTCTGACAGAGTGGGTGGAAATGAGGCTTTTTGTCATCCCGTTTATGGGGAAATGTTACTATGGATGCCCAAGCCTAAGCGTGACTAGTTATTAGATCCTCATGTATTATGTGGATTATAGTAGGTTCTTATTAGATCATCATGTACCATGTGGATTATAGTCCTCATGTTTTGCAAATTGAATAAATACAGATTAATTTATAAGGTAGAACTGTTTGTTTTTTCTCTTTTGTTACAGGATTTTATACTAATAATTCCATCCCTTTTTCTTACATATTGATTTAAAGCAGATTTACAAAGAATAAGAGCTATTAACAGGTTGCTTACAGAATTAAAAATAAATAGTTCATAAGAATAAGACAGCAAAAAAGGGGGTGGAAGTAACAATCATTTCATATATTGTATAATTTTTTTTTAACAAAATTTGTTATCAACTTGAATTGTAAGACTTTCTCTTTAATTTGTTCTAGCTGAATCTTAATCTCTAAGTTCTTTTTACATAAGACTTGTCACTGTGAAAACAAAAAAGCCACCTAAAGAAATATGTCAAAGTAAAGCCTTAAAGTTTCAGCTGCTTGGTGATAATTCTTATAAAACACAACTGAACATCTAGTTTTCCATATGTGCTTTAGAATGATTTGTCTACTAGAATCAGCAATAACATTATTATGCATACCAAAACCAAAGATAGCTTCTTTCCAATTTAACTCATGATACAAAATAGCAGGAATTTTTTTTAAAACGGTTGTCCATTGTTTCTTAACAAAAGTGTAATCCCAAAATATATGTTCCTGGTGACAACCTTATCATATTCCAAACAATCTACAAGAACGAGTAATAAGAAACGACACATGCCAGATAAACTCAACCCTTTTGGAACGTGTCAGCATTAGAAGGTAAATGAACATCGATGGGAGATCAATGAAACAAGGCAAAGCTAATACAATAGTGCCAAGGATGCACAATCTCATTCTTTATTCACCAAACAGAATATCCATGTTTCCAACACTACTCATTGCTAAGAACAGATTTCAGTTTACCAAATCATTGAACACATTAGAAACAATAGAACTTAATGGGAATTTACCAAAACAAATTGAATACAATCTTATTCAATCCTCAAAGGAATTGATATCTACTCCCATTTAGAAAACCCAACAATCTACGCCATTCTCTATTACACACAACAAAACTCTCAAGAATGGGCTTCTTTTTCCATCATAGGAAACTGTGGTCTCTTTCCAATTTTTTTTCTACTCAACCCACACTTGGATCAGCCTGTTCTCTTCTCCTATACCCATCTCATTCCATGAGCAACAACTCTCTTTCAGCACCAAAATCCTCTTTTTCCCTAGGCCGTAATTCTCACCCTTTCCAAAAAGGTCGATCCTCACACACACCTGGATCTCTACCAGAAAATTGTTCAACTTCTCCTCATATATGTTTTCTCCTAGCAACAACTACACAACAAAAAGGGGTGATGCCTCCTTTCTTTTCTACTCTCCAAGACTTCTCATATGACCCCAAAAAGAATTCATCAATGCTCTAGCTATCAAGAGGAAAAGGATTGCTCAGTTCTATTCTTTGTTCCAGTAACTATCAAGTTCCCTTAATGAGTAGAGGCTTCTCCTATCAAGGTGGAAATTCTTCACTTTCTAATGACTTGTGCCAACAAGGAATCATTGCCGCCACCTGTCACAAAAGAGCAAGAAGAACCAACAAACACAAGACAAACTAAACTGAAGACCAAAAATGTGCAAACCAAAATTGAACTTGTGATACCCGTGCATCAGGTTCCCCAGGGGACAAAACATGTCCTCCCACACATGGGAGAATCAATCAGAAAGTATTTCTCTATTTTTTTCTTTCATGTCTTCCAACATCGCTCTAGAACAATGGCCATGTTTTCAAGTTGTTTTTGTTTACATTTGTCATTTTCTTTTCGTATCTTCTCCTTCGTATGTATTTTTCATCCACAAGCCTCCAAAACTCCATCTCTAGATCATATATACCATTGACATCATTTGATTTCACATCCTTTTCAGCTACTCTTTTTAAACCCTTCCCTTCAACAATTGCTTTCAAATATTTAGAGGCATCATTCCTAAAATCATTAGAAACAGTGTGCTTACCATTTACCTTGCATGTGTGCTCCTCAAACTACTACCAAACTATGTCTCCTAAAGGAATGCCCATCTTCTTTTCCATTGATATTTCATCAGCCAATACTTGTGTTTCTTCATCTTCATGTACACTATCTGTTTTTTCCTTCTTAAAGTTTCCTGCATCCTCTTGACCAACATTTTCCTTTCCATATTCCATTTTCTTTTTATTTTCCATTTATTCAAGTTCTACTTCCATGTCAGCTTCCTAATGCAGTAAGGTTTCTTCTTTTAAGAAATCCATCTTCTACCCCCTTCTTTTCTTGACAATTGTCTGCATAGGCCACTTCAACTTCTTTTTCAATGGCCAACCCCAATCATATTCTTGAATTCTTTCCTCAAGCCATTGCTTCACCAATAACTTGCATCTCTCCAAATCTCTTCTCAACACTGTCATTTCTAGATCAAACTTTGGATCATCCTATCTTATCTTATTGTCCTTCAACTTGTCCTTCTGTTTGAGTCTATCTTATTGCTGCATATTTTATTTTCTCTTCTCCACTTTGTGATACCTCACCTAGGGACTCTCTCATCCTCTACCTAGGTTATTTCTTTTAACCTGTCAAAACTTCCACACACACATACTTGTAAAAAAATAATGCTCCAAACCTTTTTCCAAACTCTCCTAGATCTTGCTCACTCTGATATGAAAATGATTACCTTATCAAATTTCAAACAATATGAGAGACCGAGTAATAGGAAACAATGACACATGCCAGATAAACTCAACCCTTCTAGAACGTGTCAACATTAGAAGATAAACAAACATCAATAGGAGAAAAATCACACAAGACAAATCTAAGACAATAGTGCTAGGGATGTACAATCTCATTCTTTATTCACTAAAAAGAATACCAAGTTTCCAACACTATTCATTGCTAAGAACATATTTCAGTATACCAACCATTGAACACATTAGAATAGTAGAATTTAATGGAAATTTACCAAAACAAATTGAATACAATCTTATTCAATCCTCAAAGGAATCGATATTTGTTCCCATTCAGAAAACCCAAAAATCTACGTCATTCACTATCACACAACAAAACTCTCAAGAATCGGCTTCTTTTTCCAACACAAGAAACCATGGCCTCTTTGTAGTATCATTTCTACTCAACTAACACTTAGATTGACCTATTCTCTTCTCCTATACCTGTCTCATTCCACAAGCAACAACTCTCTTTCAACACCAATATCCTCTTTTTTCCTAGGCCAAAATTCTCACCCTCTCCAAAAAAGTTGATCCTCACACCCACCTAGAGCTCTAACAAAAAATTGTCCAGCTTCTCCTCATAGTTGTTTTCTCATAGCAACAACTACAAAACAAAAATGGATGATGCCTTCTTTCTTGTCTACTCTCCAAGACTTCTCATAGGCCCCCAAAAAAATTCATCGATGCTCTGGTTGTCAAGAGGAAAAGCATTGCTTGATTTGATTCTTTGTTCCAGTAACAATCTTTCCATTAATGCGTAGAGGCTTCACCTATCAAGAAGGTGACAATTCGTCACTTTCTAATGACCTATGCCAGCAAGGCATCATTACCACCACCTATCACAAAAGAGAAGGAAGAACTAACAAACGAAAGACAAACTAAACCAAAGACCAAAAATTTGTAAACCAAAATTGAACTTGTGATGCCCCTACATCAGTTCCATATTCACAACACCAAGACAATGAGGGCACCTAGCTATTTGGACCATCATAAATTTCAATCTATCGCCGGAAGGTAGCTTGCAATGTAAAATTTTCCACACCAACACAAGTGTGTATCAAAATCAGCTTTTGATTTCCATATTTAGGAACTCATTTTGGTCAAAAATTTGGAACTAAATTTGCATTTCCACTTCTGATTAAGATGAGGAGTAGGAGTCCAAGTAGGAAGGATATGAAAATAAGCCTTTTTAAAGGGGAAAAAATTGAATGGACTAAATGATACCCATCTCTAATCTTGGAAAAAATAAAATTCCCTTGGAGTGCACAACTTCATAGAGAGGTCAAGAGGAACTAAGGACTAAACAAATATCAGAAAATGTTTGAATTTATCACTCAACCCATAATGCTCTTTGAGAGATTGGAAAGATGCCCAATAAAACTTTTTAAAATCCCAAATATCCTTGAATTTGTGAATTCCCTTTTTGAATAAATAATAAGCACGTCTTGGAAAGCTGATAGCAAGTGGCTAATTATGATAATTGATAAGTCTATTCCACCAAATGGAAGCTGAAGAAAAGTTAAAACCATGATGTAGAGAAGAATTGTTCCATTTTAAAAAATGACACACTTGTTTCCAAGCTTTCCAAATGAACTGAAGAGGAAATGAAGCTCTAATTTTAAAGAAGGGAGACAGTAATATCTTATCCAACCAATGGACATATGTCCACTTATTTTTTATTGTAGCATCCATAATGCAATGACACACTAAAATATTCCATGGTTAATCTCCAGTAGCAGCTCTAACAATCCATTTTGCAGCAAGGAAAATTCCTTGAGTTTTGGGGTCTATGAGTCTAAGGCGTCCATTAGTTTTTGGTTGAATACAGTGTGACCAAACTTAATTCTTCATATCCTTGCTTGGGAAGCATCCAAAACAATGAATAGTAAACATGAGTAGCAATGAAAATTTATTCGTAACTTGGACCTTGCTTGCTAAAGATAAAAAATTATTACCCTAATTAAACAACTTATTTTTCAATCTATTTAAAAACCATCTCAACATTTTAGAAAGAGAAACCCCTATTCCAAAAGGAATGCCCAGATATATTTTTATCTCCCCAGTTTTAATTTTTTAATAAGCTTCCACTCTTTAGGAATCTAATGAGTAATATAACAATTATGAGACATGAAAACTTCAGTTTTATTATGAGATAATTGGAAACCAAAAACAACATAATACAAATTTAAAATGTCCAAAGTGTTGTTGAGTTCCTCTTCAAAATTTTGAAGGAACAACATGCTATCACCAACAAAGTGAGAGTTGATAACCACCTTATCTTGAGGAATGGATATACCTCTAATAAGCTTCATCTAATTAGCCTTTTGAAGAAGGTATCCCAACAGATCAACCATAAGAATATATAAGAAAGGGCTATTTTTTGGTTTTGATTAATGCTTGTAAATTGGGTTGGAAACAAGTTATTTGTAAGATGAACTCCATAATTTTAGTTTCTCTTTTAAAAAATGAAGCTTTGATGATTCTTTTTAGTGGTTGGTATCTTTAGTGGCCTAGATTCTTCGTCTTTCTCAAAATTTTGATTCTCTTGTCAAATGGGTTTTGGAGGCCCTAATTATAGATGGTATGTTTTAAATTGGGATTCCCCATCTCCCAATCAATCTTCACAGTTCCTTCACCTTCTTCAAAATTATAGTGGCTAATTATTGCTATTATTTCTTTACTTGTGTATAATTTCCTGGTTTTTTATTTTCTCTTAGTTCTTGGTGGTGAAGGTTCAATGGTAACCATCCTTGTATTTTCGTCCTTTTATGTTAATGATAGTTGTTGCTATTTGGAAATCCTTATGTAATATTTATTTATTAATTAATAAAATATATGTTTTATCCTTTTTTCCAAAAAAATAAAAAATAAAATGAAGTGTTTTTATGTATAATATCATTGAAATTTGTTTGGAAGCTAAAGAGAATAAAACCATTTTACATAATAATTAAAAGTCAATAAATGTAAATAATTATTAATAATTAAAAAATTTTAAATATATGAATTTTATTATAAATATGTGTATGTATATAATTATAATGAATTTTAGTTATGGGTATGTGTAGGATCATCATGGAAAAAATAGGCCCTTAAGTGGCAAAAAGATTCAAAAAAGTCAGAGTTAGGCAACTTGACACAAAAATTTGAATAAGTTATCTATATTATTTCAAAAATATGTAAAAATATAATCTATAGAAAATTGAATGTAGTTTCTAAACTACTAGGTTTGTTTTTAAAAAAAAAATCTATTTGGTGAAATTTTGAAATTTCAATGCAATGGTACTTAAATTTCGGGGAAAAAATAAGTAGGTTTTTGTCTGACCACGCTAACCACAATAAAATGATAATTTTTTTTATAATATTTTAGATATAAGTAGAGAACTCATGCCTCAATGTGATGCATATTTTTTTGTAATTTTTTTCCAAGTAAATAATTAATTATGATTTTTTATTACAAATTTTTAAAAATATAAAATGTGTATGTCGACCACCTTAACTTGGTCAAAACTTCATGAAATTCAATTTTATTTTTTTAATCCTATAGTATGCAAAACATAGAATGTGACACATGTTTTGGATTCAAAAATGTGATACCGTTTGAAAGTTATAGATATTTTCATACTTGTCAATCAGGACTTTAGTCATAATTTGAATATAAAATGAATAATAATTACTTATTAAATTCAAAGTAAAGCATAATTTATATCGGTGGAAATCTGAGAATCTCCTTTAAAAACCCTTTTCATTTCATCAATTTTGGGTAAAAAAATAGTCGTCAGCCACAAACCCATCATATTGCCACTTTTTGGCAGCCCACCATGATCCTGCACATACCCTTATAATGAACTTCACACACTTTTTGTTGTTAAAAATAGTAGTATTTTTTATGGTCTGGGAGAAATTTATTTTCTCTACATTTCTCCATAGTTTGATTTCAAGTTGTGCAAATTTGGGAAGTTGCTTATAATTTGTGTATCTTTTAGAATTCAAGGTTTCACTTGTTTTGGTATAATACAGTGTGTGTTTCATGCATCAATGTGCATATAAGGTTAACTGGATGTTCTAGGTTGAATTACTTCTATGATGTGAGTTTGGATGAAGTCTTTGTTGGATCTTAGGTGGTTCATGGATTGTTCTAGATCATGTTCAAGTGAATTTTATTGTCTAGAAGTTTCAGAATGATTTAAGGAAGTGTGTACTCAATATTTTTATGGTGTTTAGCATGGGGAACGACTAACTTGTTGTTAGCACTACATGTGAATCTTGTGGAAGCATGTTAAAGTGTGTTAGGACATATTTGGGTCTTAAATAAGGATTTAAATCTAGGTTGTCTTCATTCCTATCCAGCATGAGAATGTTTAGGTTTCAACCTAATTTGAAATTTTAAATGTAACAGATTGTTGTTGACCTTAGAGAAGGTTTTCAAGGTTGAGGACGACATAAATAAGAGTGGTGTTTTTGGAAGATGCAAGAGAGAGGAAAGATAGATGAGAGATAAATGTGACTGATGTATGTGATGTGAATTTGAGTAGAGTAGTGTGAACTTCAAGTGTTGAACTTCTGAAGGAAGTGAGTTGAAGATGTCCAAAATCATTCAAGCAAGGCAATGAAAGTGTTGGAGCATTTTTGGTGGATTCTCTGTTGCATTGAGAAGTTTTTCTTTGTGTAACATTTCTCTTCTATCTTCTTTGCTTCTTTATGTAGTAGTGAGCCCTGGTTGTGAGCCTTTTTGGATAGTGTGTCCTGTTCTGCTAGTGAGCCTTGCATCAGTTTTGTAATTACTTATATTGTGAGCTAATCCTCACTGTGGCTTTTCCCTACTTTGATTTTCCATGTAAATCTGGTGTTCTATCATGTATGGTGTTGCTATTTTAGTTTCTATTATCTACATTTCATGATTAATCACTTTAAGAGAATAAGGGTTTAATGAATTCCTATGGATCTGATTACTATTGAGGGTTTTGATGTTTTAATTTTCTACAACTGATTCACCCCCCTCTTATTTTTCTTGTTCATTCAATAATTTTTATTGGAGCAAGGTTCCTTGGAGAAGAGCTTAACTGCTTAAGGTAGATCCATGATGGTTAACAAGTTGGATTGCCCTAGATTTGATGGAACAAATATACATTCTAGAAGACAAAGATGGGAGGATATTTGGCATCTCATGGGAATGAGATTGAAGAGGAAATAAAGAATCAATGTACTACACCTTTGAATGGTCCAAGTACAAGTGATGAGATCAAGGCACATGAGGTAAATGCTAAGGCAAGATTTATTCTTGTGAATAGTCTTTCAAATTCTGAATTGGTAAAAGTTATGAGTCTTAAGACTGCTAAAGAATTTTTGGATAATCTTGAAAGCATCTATGAAAGAGATGATAAGTTTAAATAAGCAGAGTTGTAGAACTTGAAGGCACAATTTGAGACCTTGCGAATGTCTAAAGATGAAACAATTACAACCTACATGTAGAGAACTTTGATGAGTTGATCAGTGCAATGAGAGGTCTTGGTGCACAAGTCAAAGAACCTAGGGTGGTAAAGAAATCTCTCAAATCTCTTCCTAATTCTTATAGTGAAAAGGTATCTATTATTGAGGAAGTTTCAAATTTTAATACTTATTCTAGAGATCAGTTGATTGGTACATTAAAACTTCATTTGAAATGAGAAAAACTAGTTTGAGAAATGGAACAAAAGTGGAGGCCGCTTTCAAGGCTAGAAAATTAGAAAAAAATAAAGAAATTCATATGGAGAAGATCTTGATGATGTGGAAGCTAACTTTGTAAGAAGGATGAAAAAGGGCACTGGTAAGTACAAAGGTAAACTACCTCTCAAATGTTTTAGCTATGGAAATATAGTTCATTATGCTTCTAGATGTCCAAACAGAGCTATGAACAATAAAAGTAAGGAGAACAAATGAAAGATGGTTAAAATAAGTTACTATGTTAGAGAAGATGTTGGTATTTTTGATGATGAATCTAATTATGGAGATGCTTATGAAAATGAATGCTTGTTCTTGGTCTTAAAAGATGAATCTACTTCTACTAACTATGAAAGTTGTGTGAAGGAAAGTGTTACAGAGAGGAAGGATAAGGTTGAAGGTACTTTGGTTTCTAATTTTCATGTTAAACAAGGTAAGAACTACTGGGTTGTTGATAGTGGTTGCTCTTATCACATGACCGAAGACAAAAGTAATTTGTTAAAATTGAAAAGTATGATGGAGGATTAGTTAAATTTAGAGATGATTCAGGAGCTAAGATTTGTGGAATAGGTTCAATCAGTTTTGATGGAAAGCATAATATTGAAGATGTTTACTATGTTAAAGGTTTAAGACATAATATTTTGAGTGTTGGAAAAATGCATAGCAAAGGATATAATCTTGTGTTTAAGGATAAAATATGTGAGATCATAAAAGGGTTTGGAACTATGATTGTTGTTAGTAAGAGGAAAAATGGAAATATCTATTAGCTCAAGGGTGTTGATAAATATCTATCAGCTCAAGGGTGTTGATGGTCATTATTTTATGTCTCAGATTAATGACAATTGGTTATGACACCAGAGGATGTGTCACATGAATTTTGATAATTTGGTCAAAATCAGTTTAGTTCATGTAGTAAGAGACCTACCAAAAACCACAAAGCCTATCAATATCATTTGCAAAAATTGTCAATTTGGAAAGCAAATATGGAGTAGTTTCAAGGGAAAGGAACAATCTACTACCAGACTGCTAGAATTAATACATAATGATCTATGTGGTCCTACATGGGTGAGAAATCTTCAAGGTGACATGTGGGTATGTGCAGGATCATCATGGAAAAAATAGACCCTTAAGTGGCGAAAAATTCAAAAAAATCAGAGTTAGGAATTTGACGTAAAAATTTGAATAAGTTATCTATATTATTTCAAAAATATGTAAGAATAGAATATATATAAAATTTAATGTAGTTTCTAAACTACTAGGTTCATTTAAAATATATATATATATTTGGTGAAAATTTGAAATTTCAATGCAGTAGTACTTAAATTTCAGGGAAAACATAAGTAAGTGTATGTCTGACCATCCTAACCACAATAAAATGATAATATTTTTTTTATAAAATTTTAGATATAAGTAGAGGACTCATGTCCCTATGTGATGCATATTTTTTTGTAATTTTTTTCCAAGTAAATGATTAATTATGAATTCTTTATTACAAATTTTAAAAAATATTAAAACTTGTATGTCTGACCATCTTAACTTGGTCAAAACCTCATGAAATTCAATTTTATTTTTTTAATCTTATAGTATGTGAAGTATAGAATGTGACACATGTTTCAGATTCAATAAATATGATACCGTTTGAAAGCTATAGATGTTTTTCAATCAATCTATCAATCAGGATTTTAGTTGTAATTCAAATAGAAAATGAATAATAATTATTTATTAAATTCAAAGTAAAGTATAAAATTTACATTGGTGGAAAGCTAAGAATCTCCTTTGAAAACCCTTTTCATTTCATCAATTTTGGGTAAAAAAAATCATTAGCCACATACCCTACACATACCCAGGTATTTCTTGCTTTTGATTGATGATTACTCTAGAATGACATGGGTTACTTTTCTTAGAGAGAAATTTGATGCACTAGATAGATTTAAAGCATTTAAAGCTATTGTTGAGAATGAAATGGATTTTAAAATCAAATGTTTGAGGTTTAACAGAGGTGGAGAATTCACCTCCAATGAGTTTAACATGTTTTCTAAAGTTCATAGAATAAAGAGGCATTTGACTTCCCCTAGAACTCCTCAGTAGAATGGATTAGTTGAGACGAAAAATTGTACCATTCAAGAAGCTGTTAGTACTATGATGAAAGAAGTTAGCCTACCAGAAGTCTATTGGAGAGAAGAAATTCATAATGATGCTCACATACTTAACAAAGTTTAAGGAAAAGCTAACAACACAAAGACTCCATATGAATTATGGTATAGAAGGATTCCTATTGTCAAGTACTTTAGAGTACTTGGAAGAAAATGTTATATCAAAAGAGATGGAGAAAACTTATAAAAGTTTGATGCAAGGTTCGATGAAGGTATCTTCCTTAGATATTCTACTAAAATTAAAGCTTACAATTGTTACAACAAAAGGCTGAGAAAGATAGTTGAAAGTGAAAATGTTAAGTTTAATGAAGATGTACAAAATTTAATTGTTGTAGATGGATATGCGTTAGATAAACCCACTTGTGGAGAAGAAGAAGAACAAAAGGATAACGAAAAAGAAGTGTAGAATGAAGAGGAAGAAGCTCTGAAGAAGACCATTGAGAACCCTAAGCATGTGCAAAAGAATCATTCTGAAGAAAAAATCATTGGAGACAAGAGGAAAGGAGTATTGATAAGAAGTAGAGTTGTTGAAGTTGAGGTAAATATGTGTTTACTTTCTAGAGTTGAACCTAAAATATTGAGTAATGCATGCAAAGATGAACATTAGATGAAGGCAATGGAAGAAGAACTTATGTAGAATGAGAAAAATTAGACATGGGAATTGGTTCGTAGACTGACAAACAAGAACATAATTGGAACTAAGTGGGTATTCAGAAACAAACCAAATGAGAATGGAAAAGTAGTAAGATATAAATCAAGACTTGTGTGTAATGGTTACTCATGGGTAGAAGGAATAGACTTTGAGGAAACATTTTCTTCGATGGCTAGGATGGAAGCTAGATCAAAATGTTTTTGGCATTTGCGGCATACAAGGACTTTAAAGTTTATCAGATGGATGTGAAGTCTACTTTTCTGAATGGTGAATTGGAAGAAGAGGTTTACATGGAACAACCAAAAGGATTTCAATTATCAGATCAATCAGATATGGTTTGCAAATTGAAAATGGCATTGCATGGATTGAAGCAAGCTCCCAAAGCTTGGTATGCAAGATTGGATAGATATTTGATATAGCAAGGATTCAGTAAAGGAACCACAAACATTAATCTTTACTTTGAAATTGAGGAAGACAAAATATTTATAGTTGTTGTGTATGTGGATGACATTATTTTTGGAGGAAATGAATATATGTGTAAGAAATGTGCAGAAGAGATGTTGAGAAAATTTGAGTTGTCAATGTTTGGGGAGATGAATTTTTTCTTGGGCTACAAATCAATCAAATAGATAAATGTGTTTTCATTTCACAATCAAAGTATATCAAAGAGATGTTGAAGAAGTTTGGAATGGAAGACTCCAAACCAATATGCACTCCTATGGTGATTGGTTGCAAATTGAGCAAGGATGATGAATCACCTAAGGTTGTTCAAAGCAAATATAGATCTATGATTGGTGGACTGTTATATCTAATTGCTACTAGACTAGATATCATGCATGTAGTTTGTCTTGTGGCTAAATTTCAAGAAGATCCTAAAGAGACACATGTAGTAGTGAGGAGGAAATGTAGATATTTAAAAGGCATTTCAGATTATGGCTTATGGTATCCTAAGGATACTAATTTCACATTAAGTGCTTGCATAGATGCAAATTGGGTTGGCTGTGTTAATGACAAGAAAAGAACAAGTGGTAGTGCATTATTTCTTGGATGTAGATTGGTGTCATGGTTTTAAGTAAGAAGCAAGATTCAATTTATTTATCTTTTGTAATGGTTGAGTATATTGTAGCAGCATCTTGTTATACACAAGTATTGTGGATGAGACAAACATTGAAGAATATCAAAGTAATGTATGATGATCCTATATCTATTTTTTGTGACAATACAAGTGCAACTAACATTTCAAAGAATCTAGTGATGCATTCAAGGACAAAGCATATATCAATCAAGTATCACTTTTTGAGAGAGAAGGTTATGGAGAATGAGGTGAGGCTTGAATATGTACCTACAAAGGATTAGATTGTTGATATATTCACTAAGGCTCTTCCTAAAGATACTTTTGAGTTTCTTTGGGAGAATTTGGGGGTTATTGCCCCTCCTTTGAACTAAATTCATATGAAGATGCATCAGTCCAATGGATCTATGGATTCATGTCTTGTCTGAATTGATGTTGGTGGTTACCTCTCAAGGGGAGTAGGTAGTGTTATATGTTGTCATTGTGCAAAGTTACTGATTTGGTTGGGTGTACTGTTAAGGGGGAGTATTCAGAGCAAATATCTTGGTTTAGTGTCAAAGGGTGAGAACAATGCAAAATACTTTATCCTTTGCCATTGATTTCAAAGGAGGAGAAAGAATCTTGTGAAAAAAAAATCATCTACACAAGGGGAGAGAAAGTAAAGGAAATCATGAGAGAATGTATTCAGAACTGTTGTGTTGTCTTTGATGGTTTTTCACATCATGTGTTTCCATTAATGACAAAGGGGGAGATTGTTACAAGTATGAAGGTGTTGTCATTGATGTCAACTATGTGTTGAGGAATGTTATTGCATGATGAAGATGCTAAGAATATTGAGAAAATTGTGAATAAGAGGGAAACAGTTTGTTGTAGGTTGTGTGCATGTATAGTTGAGATATTGAGGAATTTTTGTGAGTACATGGAGCTATCTTTGTGTTGCAGCATTTGGAGATGTGTTGGAATGGTATAATGTGCTAAGATGATGCCTCTAGTACTTGGTTTCCAAGTGCTTTTGAGAAAAAAATGATAAATTGAGAAAATAGTTTTGTGAAAGTGTTCAAAACATGCTCTAGGATGTAATCTACACATTTCTTCTAGGTTGATGCTATACTTGTGTGGATATAATATGTTTTTCAAGGTTTTCAACAGTTGTTATATCAAAAGTTTGGGTTTATGGATCATAGTACAGAGTGAGATATGTTCACCAATATGTGAACTAGCTTTTCAGTGGTATTTTCTATGGTCTAGGAGAAATGTATTTTCTTCACGTTTCTCTACAGTTTGATTTTAGGTTGTACAGATCTAGGAAGTTTCTTATAATTTTTGTATCTTTCAGAATTCAAGGATTCACTTGTTTTAGTACAATACAATGTGTGTTTCATGCGTCAATGTGTGTATAAGGTTAATTGGATGTTCTAGGTTGAAGTATTTCTATGATGAAAGTTTGGATGAAGCCTTTGTTGGATCTTAGGTGGATCATGGATTGCTCTAGATCATGTTCAAGTGATTTTTTTTGTCCAAAAGTTTCAAATTGATTTAAGGAAGCGTATACTCAATAGTTTTATGGTGTTTAGCATGGGTAATGGCCGACTTGGTGTTAACACTATATGAAAAGCTTGTGGAAGCATTTTGAAGTGTGCTAGGACATATTTGGGTCCTAAATAAGGATTTATAAAGGTTTCCTTCATTCCTATCCACCACGAGAATGTTTAGGTGCTTACCTAATTTGAAATTATTTTAAATGTAATGGATAGTTGCCGACCTTGGAGAAGGTTTTCATGGTTGAGGATGATATAAATAAGAGTTTTGTTGTTGGAAGATGCAAGAAAGAGCCAAGATAGATGCAAGATAGATGTGAGTTATGTATGTGATGCAAATTTGAGCTGAGCAGTACGAACTTCAAGTGTTGGACTTCTAGAGGTAATGAGTTGAAGGTGTCCACAATCATTCAAGCAAGGCTATGAAAGTGTTGGAGCATTTGTGGTGGATTCTCTATTGCATTGAGAAGTTGTTCTATGTGTAACATTTCTCTTCTATCCTCTTTGTTTCTTTCTATGGTAGTGAGCCCTAACCTTTTTGAAAAATGTGTCCTATTATGGTAGTGAGCCCTTGTACTGGTTTTGCAATCACTTATATATTGTGAGCTAATCCTCACCATGGTTTTTTCCTCATTGGGTTTTCCATTTAAATCTAGTGTTCTCTTATCTATGGTGTTGCTATTTTAGTTTTTGTTATATGCATCTCATTATTAATCACTTTAACAGAATAAGGGTTTAATGAATGCTTTTGGATCTGATTACTGTTGAGGGTTTTGATGTTTTAATTTGCTACAACTGATTCACTCCCCTCTCAGTTGTCTTGTTCATTCAAAAAAGTTATTATTTTATTGTTTATTTTCTATTATCAAAACCTTCAAAGGAAGATGACCTTCACTTGAAGGTCAATCTTTGATTGAAGGTATTTATGTAAAGGCCTTTGAGTGAAGGACCTTCATTTGAATAAATGTGTTTGAACGAAGGTAGTTCAAAAACAATTTCCCTACTCTTTTAAAATTTTCATGTCCCAAGCTTGGGACCCATTATTGTGGGATTAGCCATTATCTCACCTAGATCACTGTCTCATTAGTGAGGATCCACAAGTGTAGTGAATGTGGCTATACTTGGGGTTGCTTGTGATGTTAGGGGATCCATAGCAATAGCTATAATCATCTCCCCACACTTGCATATGATTGGTCACCAAGTCATAGTAGGTAGTAATCATGCTACACGAGGTTGAGACCTAGGCATGGGTATGTGCAGGATCATGATGGGCCAAAAAGTGACAATATGATGGGTATGTGGCTAATGACTTTTTTTTACCCAAAATTGATGAAATGAAAAGGGTTTTTAAAGGAGATTCTCATCTTTCCACGAATATAAATTATGCTTTACTTTGTATTTAATAAATAATTATTATTTATTTTCTATTTGAATTATGAATAAAGTCCTGATTGATGGGCTGATTGAAAATATTTATAGCTTTCAAATAGTATCACATTTTTTGAATCCAAAACATGCATCACATTCTATGCTTCACATACTATAATATCTATAAAAAAATATTATCATTTTATTGTGGTTAGGGTGGTTAGACAAACACCTACTTCTTAGTTTTTCCTTGAAATTCAAGTACTACTACATTGAAATTTCAAATTTTCACCAAATAGATTTTTTTTGTTTTAAACAAACCTAGTAGTTTCAAAACTACATTTAATTTTCTACATATTCTATTCTTACATATTTTTGAAATAATATAGATAACTTATTGAAATTTTTATGTCAAATTGCCTAACTCTAAATTTTTTTATTTTTTTGCCACTTAAGGGATTGTGTTTTTCCATGATGATCCTACACATACCCACATCCCCTCAATAATAACACTAACCTCCTATCCCTTCCATCAACATCCTCCTACTTCTAGTATCAATTTGTCTTATCATCATCACCACCACCCTCATTGTCATCTACCTCCTCCTCCTCGGATTCCTCACTCTAGTATGCCCATGTCCTTAGGTCACCAATGGGATGGTTTGTAAGAAACAAAAGATTTGGATGAGCAATGCTCCACCATGTCACATACACAATGCTAACTCCCACATCATCAAATCTAAACATGAGGGTTACATCCTACTCCTCATCATCAAGTTGCTCAATGTGAGATCTATGGTGGTGGGTGAGGGTATGCCTTTGAGTCTAGTGGAATTGTGTGCCTATCAAAGATATGAGAGTTGAGTGATAAGGACTCCTTATACATGACTGAATTATTAGGTCACTTGATCATAATATAATAACATCACCATATACTCATGGAAATTAACAAGGAGATGGTCTCTTTGCATCCTCACCAACTAGTGAGGTTGATTTGTTTACGATTGCAATCTCATGTATAGTCTCAACACTAGATCTATAGCCCATGGTCTATCAAACACTACTTGCCAATATAAAAAATTACCAAACTACCATGGTCTCCTCAAGAGGTAGGTGTGTGCTTGAGGAAAGGTCCATGTCATCTCAATCGGGAACCCCATGGGCCACATGCATGTAATATTCTCAATTGCACACACCTAAAGGAGGGTGCAATTCATCAAGCTATGTTCCTCATAATACATGTATTGACCTAAATCATGGTAGAGGTGGGCCAACAAGCTCCATCCTTAAGTGAAGATAGTGTGTTGACCCTCTTTTGTGTGGATGGTATGTATCAGGCCCCCATGGAGGTGTATGCCTTTCCCATTGGGCTCCACCATGAGTGCAACAATAGAAATTAGAATACTATGGATAATGGGGATAGTTACATCAATATGTAGTATCCACTACATGTATATACGTATGGTGTTATCCTTAGGTATAACGTGATCGACATAATACATTTAGTCAGCTAGGATGTCATTTGGAATCTTCCACTCCTCTATACATATGATCTCACCATATATGGGCAATCACAATATCATATAAACATACTCAAGTGTCATAGTCATCTCCCCCATTGGAATATGGAAGGTCAAGGTTTCTACATAGCAATGCTCCATGAGCACCATCAATATCAAGTCATGAAACATCATGGTAGGAATGGTCTATATCCATAGTAATCTGACATCCCTCAGGTTTCCCACCTCTATGGGTGATAGCGTCTATGTGCAGTCATGAGTATGTACACATGACCGCACGCGTGCTCACACATCTCTACTGGAACCTAAACAATCATCAAACAAGCATTCATCAATGCTCCCTTATCATAAAACTAGCATAAAAAAAGATCAAAATGATTCAACTAAAAACCTCTAGAAAAGGGTACCTAGATTGGACAGTGGCACCCTAAAAGGATATTGACACCAACCTAGACCTAAGCACCTAAACTAGACACTAACACCCAATTTGGACACAAAAACCACAAATTTATAAATTGACTCCATTAGTCTTTAATTGAAAAACTTTTCTTGATTAAATGAATAATGTTGGTTGATCTAGGGACATGACCTAGTAGAACTTGACCTTATTGATCCAACAAATTCCTTTAAGATGTTTATAAATATTGCAATGCTTAAAAGTTCATTAAAGACTAGAGCAAATAAATTTAAGAATTTTATATTTTAGTAATTTAGATTTTGTATATCAAAATTCAAATATATAGGAATTAATATCAAGCCAGTGATACTCAAGTTCATCCCTCAAAATTTTCTACACATATTATATTGACATTCATTAAATAAAATACATAAATTTAATAATAATAAATTATTATTACACATCATCAACAACATTCATACCATTCTTCTACCATCGATATTAAAATTGAGCTCATCATTTTCATTCATTATACTACATGTATAAGTAGACAATTTATTATGGCATTCATTGATGAAGAAATATGTTACTTATAAATAAGTAAATATGAAGGACCTTAAGGTTTAAGCATTTTTCCTCTATACTAACACATAAAGTCTATTTGCACCAAGTAAGCTTGAAAGATTCTTGGTATTCAATCAAATAGATTAATAAATTTGAAGATTAAAATTTTTGTCCCATTTTCATTTGTTATCCTACATCTATAAATAGACAATTTATTACTTGCATTCATTCGTGAAGAAATATATTACTTACAAATAAATAAATAAATATAAAAGACCTTAAGATTTAAGAGTTTCTCCTTCGTACTATAATACATAAGTCTATTTGTATGAAGTAAACTTGAAAGAGTCTTCATAGGGGATCAGATATGAAATGATAACACAAATAAATACGCCTGTCGTGCGTTCCGAAATTTAAGAAACATATTACTTGCAAATAAATAAATAAATACGAAAAACCTTAAGATTTAAGAGTTTCTCCTTCGTACCATAACACATGAGTCTATTTGAATGAAGTACACTTGAAAGAGTTTTGGTAAGGGACCAGATATGAAATGATAACACAAACAAATAAGCCGGTCGTCACTCCCAAAATTTAAGAAATATATTACTTACGAATAAATAAATAAATATGAAAGATCTTAAGATTTAAGAGTTTCCCCTCCGTGCTATAACACACAAGTCTATTTACATGAAGGAAACTCGAAAGAGTTTTTGTAGGGAACTATATATGAAATGATAACACAAACAAATAAACCAGTCATCACTTTCGAAATTTAAGAAATGTATTACTTACAAAGTAATAAATAAATATAAAAGACCTTAAGAGTTTCTCCTATAACACGTAAACTTGAAAAAGTCCCATTCGCCCCTTTGGAAATTTTTAAGGAAAGTCAAAGACAAAACTGAAGGTCATTTTTCTCTTTGTCCAGTCCGTGAAGATTATCGAATGTGGGGTCACAACAATTCTGTTTTATATGGAACGCCAGCGAGTCTCTTTTGGAATCTTCCAGACATTTCATTTCAAATCAAATGATGTATGGAATACGGGGTCAACGAGGAACATTCCACGTAATATAGCACACGAGGCGGGGCCCGCAGTAGGAGCAATCCGCCTCATAGGCCACGTGATGCGGGGTCTGCACCCAAAAGGGCGTCGCTGGCAGTCAAAGTCAGTGGGCATGCCATACAAAACAGGACTTTTATGTGATCCCACATTTAATAATATTTTTCTGGACTCGGAAAAATCGCCTACAGTTTTGTGTTGACTTCCTTTAGAAATTTCAGAGGCCACGACAGGCCTATTCTTTCAGGATGGACCAACTTTACCTACGCAATCAATGAAGGGTTTGCAATTAAAGACCACCCAATCTTTGGGTAAATTTTCTAAGTAAAAATAAGAATAAGACCAGCACTTGCACCCCAACGAGAAGTAATGGTTACGTCGATAGCAGGATATACTCTAGCAATATATTGAAGGGCAAGGAAAGAAATCGCAAGAAAATGTAAATTGCTTTTCTTAAGAGAACTATTTATAGCAAAAGTCAATTGATGATAGGATACAAGAAGATTTGAATATGAACAAATGGAACTTAATTTAAATCGATATGCTATGCTAAACATAATCGAAAACTAATAGGCCAATCTTTTAGGTATTTCACCTTGTTAAGGTTTACATGTACCTCATTCTAATCAATGACAAAACTCAAGTATTTGACATAATGTTAACAAAAGCAAGATTTCTTCATTTTTGCTTGAAGCTTGTGACATTAGAGGCTATATAAGGTAGTTTGAACATGCTAAATATGATCCTCCCAATTGTTCTCATACATAAAAATATCATTCATGAACTATCCTAGGTTAGGTTGAAATGTCATTAATGAGCTACATAGATGTTGTAGGACAATTATTGATCTCAAAGAAATCAATCATTTATAAACTATAGCTTTAATTTTCAATGCAATTTTATAGTGATCAATAGGATCCATTCGTACCTAATGATGGCATAAAGTTAAATCCATCTTTATCATATACCATGCCCCTTTATATGATGAAGAAGGTCATTGATTCTAGGCAAGGGGTATTTCCATTTGAAAATAATTTCATAAATCATTAGATTGATAATCATAATGAGTCAAATACCATTTTCCCCAAATATGATTCCATCGATGTTAGGAAAAGGGTATCTATTGTTTATTGTTTACAATGGTTTTATTTAAGGCTTTATAACTAGTGACTAGTCCATAAAGCATTCAATTTCAAAATTTAATGATTCATAACTACGTATTTCTAAATTAACTCTCTTAAAAAATCTTAGAAAATAATTTTGAAAGGATTTAATCATTTATAGACATATAAAATTTGAGGAAAAAGAAGAGGAAAATAACAAATAATAGATCACACACATCACAAAATAGGTAGTGTTTTCCTTTACTATCTCATCACTTCTTTTTATTAATTCATAGAGTGCAATGCTACATAAATGGTTTTTTGGAGTATTTCAATAAACCATACACTCCTCTACCTCCACTATATTTGACTATAACTATAATAACTTTAACCTTCTCTCATTTGAAACAATTATAAGTCACATTTATTATTCAATTATACTTTTGGAATGTCTCAATGCCCCTCGATTATGCATACTTTAATCACTCAAGTTCAAGGAAGAATATTATTACTTTTGGAATAGGAATAGTTTCACATTTACAATTTTTTGAGTATAAATTATTCCCAATTATATCTAAATAGTCTTCCTTTTTAGTATAATAGATGTCAATAAGGAATATGAATAATTGATCAATTTCCATATATTTATCTACAACTATGACCTTATGATAATTAATGACACAATTCAAATAACCAATATCCCACATCCAATGGCTTATTTCAACTCTCTCATTACTAATAAGATGAAGAAAAATTAAACACATGACCTTTACAAGTTAACAATTGGTCAATGAAAAAATACCTTTCATATCAACAATGTACACTTCAATAAAAACATACATACTTCAATAGTAACATATGTCTCTTAGCAGCACTTTAGAGCATAATTGATCTTTTGTAACAACTAAAGTCAAATTTATAGCTTATTCAATCTTTACCCCATGCAATAAAAATCAAAGACACTTTAGCAACTTAATCAATCTTCAATAACACTCAAGTAGAAACTAAAGACACTTTAGTAGTGATAATTTAACAACATACTAATTTCAAAGGTCCCCTACAAAAATCAATGAACAAATTGTATCTCCACAAGTGCTATGACAATGTTCTAGATTGTCAAAAAAAAATATTTTGAACTTTCCTCCAATCATAAAATTATTATAAATTAATTTTAACATTTGAATATATTTTTCAAATTAACCTAAAAATTCTCCATCAGATTTCTCAAACATGTGACAAAATTTAGAACCTTTCCATTAAAACCAACTTAAATTTGTTGTGAATCATGGATCCCTAATTAAATTATTTTTGATGCCTAATGTCCTTAGTCCTAGATATTCTTGACACATTCATTTAGCCTTATTTCCTAGATCTTCTTGAGAAATGCATTTGGTCTTATTTAGAAAATTCACTTCCTTACCAATAAACTATGCCTCACACTCTTTGTGCATGTTTTACCTCACCTTGTTAATAAAAAATTCTTCTTCCAAGTAATCTTACTCCTTACATGAAAATAATTTGATGAAGAATTAATATTACCCTCATGTTCCTCGTCTAGCGTATAGGACATAAACAAATTATGCTACTTAGCATTGATAACTAAAAATATTTTTATATACTTGAGAAAACTCCAACAAAAAAGTATTTTGTGTTAACTACTATAATATCTAAAATGGACCATATCATAAAGGTTTTTTCTTCCATTGAGGAACGTGTTTCTATTTCTTAGCCAAATATAGCTAAAACATGGAATCAATAAAAATGTTAGATCCTTATCAATATTTAAGTATTTATTGTCTACCCCTAAAGGATATAACCAATTTATTGAAAAATTTAGGAACTTCATTGTAAATACCTTCCTTAATAAATGTAAATTTTACTTCTTTGAACACAAATCTAATTTTGGTCTATAAAGGCTAAGGAAAAAAAGGATATTTTTTGTCTTTTGGAATCTGCCATGTAGTTTTTATATTTTTCCTAAACAATATACTATTGATTCTAGAATATTCACACACTAACACACTTCCAACATACTCAAAAAAAATGATAAATTGTCTTACATATCAGCTACTAACCTTGCATTGACTTTTTTGTTGTTGATTGCTTTCTTAACTTGAGTGGATATTACACCGTACTCTTATTGGCATGAAATCAAAAACCCAACATAGAATTATTAAGAAAGCAATCAACAACAAAAATGTTAATGCATATAATTCTTAACTCTTAACTCTTATTGACATGATAAATATTATTAAGTTGCTCATGATCAAGCCAACAGTATGTCATCATAGAATCTATAATCAAGGTGTTTTGAATGATATATTTTTAATAAAATAATATATATATTCTTAATAGGTACTGTAAGATACATATTACCAAGAATTTAAACTATTCCAAATAGTCTTTTAATCAAATACAAACTGATCAATAATCAACTTGATCATATGAATCATTTATCTACAAAATGCCCTACTGAGGCATATAACAACTCTTGGTTCTTTCAATCAAATGTAGAATTGAGATCAGAAAATAAATCTCACTTTAATTACTTATAAACTTCAAATCCATGACATGTATGCAAAATGTATAAGCATAAATAAGACACACAAACTACTTCATAAAATGCCTTGAAGAAATGTGTTAACCTTTGCCAGCTACTTCCCTGCTTGTGTCAAACTGGGAACTTTAGAACAGGGTATGGACGTCTAACCTAGCATAATTGATAGTAGATTTTTGTCAAATGTTATTGTAGTTGCCCTGTCTAACATGTATGCAAAACATGAAGGCACAGACAAGAAATGACTAACTAATTGTTTTTTCTCAAAGTTCCTAAAGTTTCTTATTAAATCCATTTCGTTGCAAGCAGGGAGGACACTAACCACAACAAGGGAGATTTGTCTAACACTTTATAATTAACACATTTGTTTCTAAAATAAGTTGTTGCTTCTTTCATGTCATTAGAATCTTTGACCATTCATATATTTTTATATGTTGTCACCCATAGAAATATAAACTATGATAATAATAAAGGATCAAAGGGTTACAATCAGATATCTCCTTAATGGTGAGGGCAAGTTTTTTCTCTAGCATAGGCAAATTGCTCGTGCTCGCAATCTTTTGTAGAACCCTAGTGGACACCTACTCATGCTCTTTTATCCACATTTTTCTCCACAAACAACTCTATTGTCTTTCCTTTAGACACTCCTGAAATTTCCTCTAACCTGGTTGCTCACATTTTGGAGCTTTATGGTCTTATGTTGTTCTTGATCTGTTGGGTTTATGATACCCAGCATTGGCACGCTTACCCTCTCACACCTCCCAACAGCTTCACATGGCTCTGGTTGACTTTCCCCCTCACATTTTTCCTATCTTGATTTGCATTTAAGCCTTCCCTCTACATTTTTGTCCCAAATAGAACCCGAAAATGTAAATTTATGGAGGATTTCTATCTGTAAAATGCCACCCAACTGCCATGCCATTCCCTCTGTTGCGCCTCTAGATGGACATGCTCCTCCTTTGATCTTCCTCTGCATTTTGTTTTTCCAAAGGCCAAGCTTTCATTTGAAGAATCTTCTTTCTATTCTCTCCCCTACGCGATTTTGGTGCCTCCCCTTCCATTTTTGCTCAAAACGCCTCTTTAATGAGGTCGTTAATGGAAGGTTGAGGTCTTTTTCTGTGTACCAAACTGCCCTTCATGTCCTACAAGTTATGGACAACTCCTCGCACAAGCGCCATACCCCTGGTAAATACACGTCATTCCCCTATCTAAATTGAGCCCTTTTCCTCCCGTCCTTCTGCGACTCATGTTCTGCCTTTTGCGAACTATCTTCCAAGGCACTCGCCTCTCTCTCTGCTCCTGTCTTTCGCAATAAGGGGAGTGAGCATTTAAGAGGACAACTTGAGAATCTCGGTAAGATCTACCGGGTGTTTTTTAGGAGTCCACTGGTAATGGTGTAGCAATTTCACTACCCAGAGATGAACTGTAGTGAGGTCCAGAGCCTTTCCCCGACACACTCGTCAACCTGCACCTAAAGGCGCAAGTCTCAAGTCATTACCCCGAATGTCTACTTTCTCTTGTAGAAATCTCTCCGACCAGAATTCATGAGGCGACTCCCAGATTACAGGGTCATGAGTGATGGACCACATGTTCTCCATAGCTGTCGTTCCTGCTAGAATATGCATCCCATCCCATATATCCACGTTCTCCGTGTAGAGGTGGGCCCACGATAGCAGAGGCCCGGGCGGATGCATCCGTAAACTCTCTTTCACCACCGCTTGTAGATACGGGAGCCTTCCAATGTCCTCATCTCGCACACTTTTGTCCTGCCCCACGACGACATCCAACTCTGCCTGAGCTCTGCACTGCATTTCCTCGTTCAATGCAAACTCTGCCATTGTCCAGTCTGTAACTAAAGTGATGGTGTCTGTGCCGTGGAAGATCATCTCCTGTATGTCAAGAATATTATGATATAAAGTATTTGTTAGTTTTATTGGAGAGTAATGTATAGATCTGGAAATAAATAATATGAGAGGTGCCTTCTTACCCAAAGAACCGCGATGATATCATCATTGTCGAGGTTTTTGTGGCCTTGAAGGGAAAGGAGCACATCAAAAACATATGAATCAGTGTTGTCTCTGAGCATGGTGGTTTGTCGATGTTGGTGGATAATGTGTTGAATGAAACTCTTTACACGAGGTACCAGTGGAGAGCATCGGGAGTGGATTTGCACGGGGTCAAGAATCTGCAGCCATGGGAGATGATCAGCCCAGTTGAATGCTCCCAACAGATCAAAACCCTCCTCGACCATCTTCCTCACATCTCTGCCTTCTCTGTCACCATCCAGCTTTGTACCAAAGACACTTCCCATGATGTTGTTCAGAGCCGCCGTTTGAAGATGTGGATAGAGGTTGACAACACCCCTACACATGAACTCATTGCGTATATCCGGTAACATTTTCAGACAGTCCGCTTGATGTCAGGCTTCGTGTGCAGCAATTCGTCGTGGACTAAAGAGATGAGTTGCCGACATCCTGCCATAATGAATGGCCAAGGGAAAGAAAGCCATTCCTCAATAAATGTGTGACGATACCTTCAACTATTCCCTACGCCATTACTCATTAATTATTGTTTGTCTCCCAAATAAATGTCCTCCGAAAAGAAGTCATCCTGCCATCCAAGAATGCTGAGAAATTTCTTGATATTAGACAGTAGACGATTTCGGTGGGATTTCCCACCAAGAATAGCCTATCGGCTAAATATTAATAGAATTATTTGATTAATTATATAAATCTAAAAATAAGAATATTAATAGAATTATCTAAGAAAAATAAAAAATATCATTGTATATAAATATTTAACAAATTAGATTATGTAATCAATATTTATGTGAATATATTTTTCTACTTTATTCAAAGAAACCAAAATTTAAATCTATCTTCATGAAAAAAAAGGTTCTAAATGTCCTCTAAATGTGTAATTATAACCTCCAATAAACCATTTCCAAAGGTCTTGAGAAAATCCTCTCCATGGTCACAAACAGGGATCTTATAACCCCACACTACAATTAAAACTCGAAATACAAAGGGACTAGAGTATTATAGAATGTTGCCTATCTAGTATTAATTAATCCCCCCTTTTACCCTCAATTTTTGTTTTTGTGTGTTCCATGTTCTTGAGTATGCGTAACTCCAAGTCATGGAGGATTAATGACTCTTTAGATCCCCAAAATTGCTATTAATGCTTACAAGAATCATATTCTGATCATGTGTCAAATATTAATTAAAGATATCCAATGTTGACCTTCAACATCTTAGTTTGTTAACAATGAATGTGAATGAAGTATTTGAAAAAAATTACATAACAACAAAAATAAAAAATGATTATAAATAAATACTTTATTATTATTTTCTCTTTTAGGGGTGATGCAAATTGTGATAAAACTAAGGATGCTCCTACATTATACACCCCTTGCAGGAAAGAAACATGAGCTCAATATCATGAATTTTTAATGAGTTCATCCAAGTGTTGGCCCACACTTGTCGTTAAACCAAAAGGTCGACCCATTAATTTCTAATACAAACATCAGAGTTAATGGATCTACAGGAGGTGGTTAGTACATGTGTCACCAACCTCGAAGGGGGATGCTGAATAATGTTCAACACCAAGGAATAATCAACCATGATGACCAATCTTATAAAAAATTATACAATTAGTCCCTTTTATACTTTCTATACTCTTTACTCCTTAATTCACCTTTTATCTTTCCTTTTTGAGTAATTGTTGTATCTAATCTAAACTAGTATCATCTTCACTTGGTCCTCATGGAGAGGGTATAGGGTATAAGTTTGTAACATTGAAGATAGGTGAAATATTCACTCCATATGAGAAAAATATTCACACAAACCCTTAACAATTAGACTAAAAGATATACATATTTATTACTCATGTAGGTATTTCCACATTAACCCAACAAGGGGAAATCAAAGTAAACCAATCTACAAAATGTTAGCAACATTCCAACATGTAAAAAACACTTTAGAAAGGAAAGAATGAGAGAGATACAATAGAACCACAAGAACAAGAATGTGATCTTGTGGAGGATGTCATTTTCTAGGTTGTTGGAAAGAATCTTCTATTGAAGTATCCCTAGTTTCTCTTATGTAATGATGTAACTTCTACATTTTTGTCAAATATAATGGACATTATCAATGACATAGGAATGGTGTGATATTTGACATAATCTTATACTCATCATTTCATTTTTTAGTTAAAATTTTCAAAAGCACATTGTTTTATTATGATGTCAATTATAGGGCCATAGATGTTAGTATTATATTTTTGAAAAAATGTCCTTGTAGAACTCCCTAGCCTTGCATTATTCTCTTGCAGAAATGAGCATTGGCATTTCTTCTAACAACCTTAAGGTTACTTTTTTAATTTTGGAGCTCCATCATAAGGAAATTGGGGATGGAAACTACTATTATGCTAGGAATTTTTTTAATTTCTCCACCTTTTTTTGAGACACATTATTGAGGATTACAATGGGAATATTCTTCATCCTTGGTTTATTTTTGAAGATGTTGCTAGCTCTAGTGGTAGTTGTAGGGGTTGATACACATTACTTCTTGGTGGTTCTAGCTAGTTATATTTTATGGATTTTTTTATCTCTAGACTTAATGATATGGTTACAAAATTGCAAAGCCTAGTTTATGTACTATGTAATATTTTTCTATATATTAATATAATATAAGTGGTGTATTGTATTTTTATTAAAAAAAGTGACAAAAATATACTAGAAGAAAAATAAGATTAATAGACTAAGGTATGAACCTAGCCTCTAAATCACACCTAATATATTACTTAGAAATAATGAATGGTTACAATACATTCTCAAAATTTAATGCTCTATCAAGACAAATAAGAGATTGAAACTCTTCAATCCTAAAGGAAAATCAACAATATGACCATGGAGAAGATAATGCAAAATGCTTCCATCTCAAGCCCTTAATATATTGACACATGGATGCTTAGAAATTCACTAAAAAAGAAATACCATGGACCCAAAAAAGGTCCCAAAATGATATAGTAATAATTCTCATAACCCACTCAAGATAATTCCCTCCAAAATAAAACATATTTCCTCACACAAGCATCTTAAACCTCCATTACATGTATATTATACTATGTAACACCCAAAAATTCCCAAATGAAAGAATACATCCCATGCCCAACTAATAATTTCAAACATGACCTTACAAGTCCATTATGTAACCCCCTATGCACTATTGGAGACACAAATAATGAATGCAATATTCAAATGTAATGCCCACATTCTACACACTAAACAACCTAACAAAACAGTAAGAACTTTACTAATTTTGCAATATTTTTATTTATTTAAAAGTCAATAACAACATATATCGCTACTTACAACTATATTAACATAATATACTACCTAAATCTATGATCAACAATATCAATAGTTACGAGCAAGAATAGAAAGTAGTTTCTTATCTTGGCAATAATGTCTACTTATTATGGGTCAACTTAACCTACCTCTTACACACTTAAGCACCTCTCGTATTCCAATGCGTCAAAATTTCCTTGCTCCTAATACTTATACCTACACGGTCGACAAGACTTGATGCACATGTAATATCAATGAGTTATTAGTAAATGATCACCATAATATGCGATATAAATTACATAGCTATACTAGTCAAAAAGTGGTTTACAACATCAAGAGAAAATGACAAGACCCAAAATAGAACTCATTTAGGGATAGTCCTAAGGGCCTGACCTAATTCCTTAGGGGATTGACTATGATGGCATTGCCTACATATATAATTCACAGAGGAATCATACTTCAACAACTTGAGTTGCTCCAACTCATTTGACTCACCCATAGGGGGTATACCCACTAGGGTTCAATAAATGACTCAACCTCAATCATACTCACAACACAATTACACTAAAATACACTAAAGTTCAATCCTTGATTCAAATGTATCATGTGTTCCATACCAAAAAAATATAAAAGTGGGCATGCAACCCTTTCTAGGGTTCATTACCCTAGACAACAAGGATAAATTTGAGAACCCCCTCTCCCCCCCCCCTTGGCAAAGGTGTAAAATCCCAATGAAACTTGCATACTTCTCGATAAAAAATATTAATTTTATTGGCAAATTTTTTCATTTTCTGGGGAAAAATAATAATCTCAATTGGTGAATCTTTTTTAATTGCTAAAATTATGTGGAAAATCTTGGAAAATTGCATTTTTTTTTAATCCACTAAAATATTTTCATTGGCAATTAAAACCTTTTTTCAAACCAATGAAATATTGCCATTGGCAAATAAACTTGTTTTCAAAAAAATTGTCGGCGATTCAAACTTTTCTTCAAACCTAAAAAATATTTTCATTAGAAAATTAAACCTATTTTCAAATGAATAATTTTTTTGGAAAATTAAACATAATCTCAAACTAATAAAAAAAATTTAGTGGCGAAATAAACTAGTATGCCAATAAAAAAACATAACGTAGTTGGCGAAAATATCAAATTTCAGGTCAAATTTCTTACACATTCAAATTCCTTCATAAAGTGTCTAAAATGGGGACAAGTGTCAACATATTTATTATGTTTGTACCCAGATGTTAGTGCAAAATAATATAACCCATGACTGTTTGATGAATTTTCAATGGACAACTATAGTTGCATTCTACGAGCAAATCTTTGAAGCACTAGACTTGTGAATTGAAACCTCTTGAATAACACTAGAACCATTAGATTTATAGAAATCAATGGTTTCCATTTTATTACTTATTAAATCACTTAAATTCATGACAACTAAAATAATATTTTATCGTTGACTGGCTATCGACAGTTGAAGTTTGCTTAAATTATAACTTAAGCCTTTGGAGTCATGATGGTGTCTGACCTCTCGACCTAGGTGAATGATGAGTTTGAGAAATGAGTGGTCGAGATAGGGTGATGTGGGTCAACCTTGACTACTCCCCACTAGCCCGCAAGGGACCCATCTACATCTCCCATCCCTCAATGGGGAGGTGGGAACTACCACGTGGAACGATTAGAACCGTCAAAGGAACTATAGCAAGGTGAAAAATATTAAGGAACTAGTGTTAAAGCCTGCACTACTAAAGGAGCCTTTTAAGCACATGTTTTTTTATAGTTAAATAGATGCTATATGGGGCAACACCATGTAATAATCAAAAATAATTTTTACATTCCTCAGATGGATTAGACACTTGACCAAGTCACTAGAGACTCATCCCAACAATATACACAATGAAGCCTTCATTTCCACAAAACATTACAGACCAAAATATTGAACAAACTAACATTCGACACTTATATGGACTATAAATAGACCATCACAAACCAAAATGACCTTCTATAAAAACCAAATTATGCATTGTTGCAGTCGACCTCGCTGGTCTTCTTGGATTTGATTGCACTCAGAATCACTGGACAATCACCACCGCAGGCACTATGGGAACGATGGTTTGCTCATTCCTCCCAAATCCTAGTGTCATTCACTACCCATTCTTCACTAGTTCCCAAATCCTAATCCTTCTCATCTGAAGAATACCTTTCCCCATCGAGAGCTTCCACCACCGCAAATTCCTTCACCCAACCCTTCGACCAATCTTTGAGAATGTCATCTGCACACAAAAGAAAGTTGATACACCTGTCAATCTCCCCCCACTAGTTTTTAAGAGTTGCATGGTTCAATGAGCGCATTAAGGGAAACTTTGGTACTGACCATTCATTCCCATGAGCCTTGTAGTAGTGTAGTGGTAGAGGGGTTATGGAATTACCATTGATGTTGTTCAATGCCACGTTGATATTTTCCAATAGAGAGTGTTGAAAAATCATTTGGCATAGCTTCTTCCCCCGAGCTTTTTGTTGGTGATTTTTCCAAAAAAACCAAACAATCCTCTAAGAGATAGCCAACCCCTATGATGAAGAACTGTTAGGTTAGTGACCAACACAATGAGCATAGGATTTTAAACCATACTCCTTCACTTCAAGCTCTATGAAACCTAGGAGGGTAATCCCAATTGCGTTTTCGTGCAATATAATCAATTAGTAACACATTTATACACAAATTAATTCCTTTTTATGGCAAATAAAATCAATTTCACTGAAGATTTGGCAGATGTTCAAATGAAGGATTAGCTATCTTCTAGGAATTGAAATTAATTCCACTTCTACTACCCTTGGAGAAATTTTCTATTTGAGTATTGTCTTCTCATAAGTTTAGAGCCAAGAACACTATTTCGTCATCTTATGCAAGATTTTCCAACAAAATGACCAGTGTCTAGTCAATTGGAGAAACAAAGTCAAGTACACAAGAGGATCAGTAATTTACAAATTACTCATTTAAGGGAGAAACAAACTATTTTTGTATTGCTTTGCATTTACAAAAACTCATTGTGCAAGAAACATTCACTTCTTAGCAATCCTAAGCCATTCCTTACAAAGTTTATAACCATATTCAAGAATTTTAATTAATTCCTTGAATTAAAGCCTAAAACAGAGTAATACATTCAAATGAAATATTTGAAGACAAATGATAACACCATTAGTATTTCTCATTCATGACTTTGAAATGAACATAAATAGGAGAGTATTGACTTCTTGACTGATATTTGTTTTGATATCAATAATTTCTATAAAAATCATTTAAGATCATTACATACATGACTTCTCATCTAAGACAAACTACTGGCCTACTTCAAAATTCTATCCTAAGTGCCCTTTCTGAACTTAGCTTCTACCTAGAACCCTATTAAGACTTCAAAATCCAACCTCTGTAATAAGCCCTAAAATCTCTTTTATAGGATAAGGGAGAAACAAGCATTAGGCTTAATTACATTTACATTTTATTTCATTTGTACCAAAATTCAAGATATTCCTAGTTTGTTACAAGCAATCATTTGAGGAAAATGGAAGAGTAAAAGACCCCACTCCACATTCCCTATATGAAGAAACGCTATCTCCTTGAAAGGTAGAGTTTGTTGTAACCATGTTGAATCCTCATCCTTGTTGACCAAAGAAGATTCTCCAATAACAGCTCCAACACAAACTGGTATATCATCTGGATACAATATATGTGCTACCAAGGTTAGCTAGTCTAGCACTTCTCCTACATACTAGCCTGAAAACATTCCACCTCAACACATGAAACAAGAAATCACATGAGTGTTGAACAGGAAAATCCTAACAAAAATGGCATTGTATCATCCAAAAAAAAAAGGGGCAAAATCATCACTCTGGATCATCAACCTCAGAGGATATTCGCCCACATTTTGGTGGTAGTGGGACTAGAGAAACTGTCACCACTTCTTCATCGAGATTCCTCGATAGTACCAGAGAGAGGGGATAATACTTGCCCTTTGGATTAGTGTCACCCTCATTTCCTAAAGGGTTGTTAGATACCTCACATAGAGAATTCCATTCCTTCAAATAGGCCTTAAAATGCTCACTCTCTACCCATGCCTCCTTTTTATATTTCACCATCCTCCTCTCTCTGTGTTTGACTAATTCTTCTGAAACTATCTACTCTCCTAGATGGTAATTTTCCTTGATACTATATTCCTTGAATTTCTCAAATCCTACTCTTCTTTTTAGCGTATCAGGAGCTACATGTATTCCACTTTTATTCTCAAGACCTCCCTTAGGATCAAACAAACACAATCCCTTAGACTCTCAAATCATTATGATAGACCTACTTGCCTAGAATGCCTACACACTTCTCAGGAGAATTCAATTCCCACACACTTCTTTATCAACCTTCAACCCTCATTCATTGCAAAATGAATTATGACATGGAAGATCACTCAATTAATATGCATTAAATAGGAAATTTGAAGCATGCAAGATTAATGACTCAAAATCTCTTCTACGAGCAAGTTGATAACTTACAACTCAAGATTGAATCTAAGCCTTTGCATTTAAAACACTTAAATCTTCATCCATTGTGATATGAGCCTTATTTTTTATGTCCTTAGCAACATTCTCATAGAAAACAATGATGCCAACTCAAGTGTTACAATATGTCAATCAACATGTATATTCAACCTAATCTGTGCTTTCATTAATATCGGCGAAATACACAACACTAGTTTTTATTAGAGGGAAACTTTCTTTATACACTTAATCACTTCATTGTTGATCTTAAATTTTGATGAAATAATATATGTGGTGATTCTCAGTCCATTGAATTATCATATTTTAAAAATTTATCAATGGTTCCTTAGTCTTCTCGTTGCTTTTCTTTTTTGTTATGCTAAATCTTTAGGATTTTTCCATGTAGCCCATTCCATGCAGTGACCATTGCTTGTCACTAATCTATTTTGTCTTTGCAGCGATGCAAACATCTTGGCAATGGTCCTTAGTCCCTAGTTCTATGGCCTGACCATTGGTCACTCTTATCCTCTTGTTGTGCATCGTCAATTAGAACCTTGTACTAAGACTTCTATGTGTGATGGGAGATGTTATGTCAGCACCAAATTTGGATACATACAACCTACGTAGAACAAACATTACAAAAGACATTGCTCATATGATCATATCACATTAGTGAGAGATAAAACCCTTTAGAGGACATCCATCACTTATCGCCAATTTAGAACTTAAGTTCTAAAACAAATCTGCGATGAGTGATGAAGTTATTACATAAGGCCTTTGTTCATCACTAATTCTCCTCATATTTTTTGCAAGAAATTAGCGATGAGAAGATTTACAAATTTTAATGTCCATCACGTATCACTGATGTGAAACTTTATACTCAAAACATATTCATAATCAAGTGATATACAAGAAATCACATTATATAGCTCATCGCTATTACAAGTTTATCCTTTTATGGCCATCTACGATGAGCAATAAGAACATAAATTTAGAAGCATCACTCATCGCTATTACAATGTTGAAAGCTCAAAAGCCATTAGCGATGAGCGATATCAAAGGGAAAACATCAATCCATCGCTCATTGCTAATTCAAAGTGTGAATCAATGAATAAATCAATGATGAGCAATAAAAACTATGAAGGCCATCGAGAAACAAGTGGGAACCTTTTAAGCACGTGCTCATTAGTCATTTTTAATGAAGGGAATCCCCCTAGGATAGTAATTAACTCAAAAAATTCTAAGTTACAAAATGCAAAGTGGTGTAAGGGCCCAAAGATCCTTACCCAATTTTATAAAATAGAAAGGCCTGAACCTAGGCCAAAAGGGTTGGTTACCAGGTGATAATGAATGACTAAAGATGCATTAAAATAACTGGTAATGGGAAATAGGGAGTCAATGGCCCAATAGAATATTGTAAGCTTCTGTAGATAGCAACCCTATACACAAATGTAATAAGGGTTTTAACATGGAACAAGGAAATTTTTTTTGAGGGTTCCATCAGTGGCTCTGACTAGGGACACATGCCTCTTGAAGGCATGGTGAGATCTCAAAATTTTAGTTGAAGAAGACCAAGCACAAGAAAAAAACAAAAGAAACAACATATGTACAAAATTTACATAGGTCAAAAAGACCTAAAAATGGGGGCCCCATCTCCACCTCACAAAATGTGAAGATTTCAACTAGGCCTTTCTTTTTATTGGTGGCTCTGGGCCACCAAAATGCTAAGTAAGTTTATGCCTCAGTCAAAAACCAGCCTTTTAAAATAACTAAAGTCCTTCCATCCATATCTGGCCTTGTTGTACCATTGTAGTAAGAGCAATTTCAATCCTGCCAGAATAAATGTTAGGCCTCTTTTTAACAAGTGGGAGTTTGTTTGATTATAATTCTTGTTATCAACATCTCTCACAACCTCTCTAAGAATAAAATTTCCAATGTAATCCCTATCATCCTATAATGTAGGGTCAAGCATGAACTGCAAATTTTCATCATTATAGGACACACATGTGTTATGTTCATATTGAAAATAACACTTCTCATTATTCATCCTATTGTCATGCTTCATCAAAATTCCTTTGGCATCTTGAAACTCAACCTTATCTGCAACATCTACATCAAAGGTAATACATTCATGAGTAATGTCCTCAAGGAGCACATTAATGTGTTGCTTTGTATGCTCAAGACCATGTTTAGACCCTGTGTCAGATGCATCATCAGAATCCTCAGTAAAGAGTGGATTGTCTCTGCACCTACAGAGATCATTATTCTTTATTTCTGGTAAAGATGGAGTGTCATCAAACAATTGGTTTTCTATTACATTTATCTTTGACATAAGAGCCTCAATTTTCTCAATATGGACGTTTAATTCCTCCAAGTTATTACAACATCCAAAATCACCGTAATCATTAGAAGAATAGATAGACACATTTTCAAATGCATTTATAGCACTATCAACACATTTCTCATTTGCGACAAATGATTCTATCTCTTCTTCATGAGGACAATCATTTTCAATGGAGATTTGACCATACTCAACACCATCATCATTACTACAAAAAGAGGATTCATCAATATTGCAACTTTGTTCAAGATTTTTAAACTGAATGCTTAGTCTTATGTGATCCATAGGAGCATAGGTAATCGATTCTTCATCAGAACTGAAACCATACCTTTCATTTTCCTTATTGAAGTATATATTTTCAACCTTTGCTATGCTATCTTCTTCTTCATGTGATATCTCACTACTCGATTCATACAAAGCAACAAAATTATTATCATTGTAATTTGAAGACATAATGGTTCCTTGATGTTTTGTCTAGGGATTTATGAGATTAGTATTACAAAATATTGTGCAAGCTAAAACAATAGGGGTGCAAATGCTCTTACATTCATTTTTGACTTTTGGTTTATACCATTCATCAACATTAAGCATTCTATGGTAATAAACACATGTATCCAAATGATTCCTTTGCATCCCACATTTCAAGTTGTTTTCAATATTCATGGCTATCCCATAGGCCTGATGTAAGGTTTTGGGATCTTTATCTCTCAGTAGATAACTCATTTTTTAATCAAAATATCCCAAATAAACAAGCAAACATACTGTATCACTTAGATCCAAAACATCAAGAATATCCCCTAATGTTTTAGCAAATCTTCAGTTAAATGTTGGGACTAGCTCATCATCTTCTTTCTCAATGTTCATAAATTTATTGAGAAAATAGCCAACACTGATCTTTTCACTAAACTATTCTACAAACACTTCTTTGAACTCATTCCAAGAATAGACAAAGCATATTGGTAAATCAGAGAACCAATCTCTTGCATCTCCTTTTAGAGATTGAACAACAACCTTATGACAACATCCTCATGATCTATCTCATAGTCATCTATCAGATTATTGAATTCTTGCAAATGCTTACTTGTTGATTCACTCTTTGTACCATTAAACTTCAGTAGCTCATTTTTGATTTCAGATGGAATAATATTTGGGTAACCAGAAATGCCATCAAAATTTATGGCCATGTACCTTTTGATGTCGAAGCTTCTTTTATTACATGACAATGCCTGAGCACTATGCATTGTTACATTTGGGTCCACACAAGGATGCATAGGTTGATGATACATTTTCTGACAACTATATAAGCCTTCTTACATTATGCAATTACACCAAGCAACTCAAACTTCTTTTACAATCTGATCTTAAGCTCTTACAATGCAAATTTTATCTCTACTTCCTTAAGATCCTCTAAATGAATTTATTGCATACATAGCTTCATAAAGAAATATGCCATTTAGTAATATAGAAGTATGCAAGCCTATCACTACTATTTCCCTTCCTTAGTGCTTAATCACTTAATAGGGAATCAAATTTTTACAGGATTTACAACTATGGCTTTCATATTTAGATTTGTCTTTCTTGAAAACCAAAAAATGAAGAATACCTAGATTTGTTGTAGCAAACACTTCTCCTTCTTGACTAGAAACACATGTAGATATGAAGCGTTCTTCACATCTTCATTAGGTTCATAATAGAGTCACCACCTCTTTTTAGAGGACTAAAATTCAAGCAATATGAAGCTCCTTCAAAGATGAATATCCTTACGGGCTTTCTCCCACAACAAAGTCACACATATATCTTTTGAAACTTGCTCAACAGAAGCATTTCCAGGTTTGGAAATTCCTCAGTATCTAAACTAGATGTTTAGATTCACTGATTTCTTGACTTTGACAGTCTACAACTAGAGGTTCAAAGTCTCCCCAGCAGAGTTGCCATTCCTGTTGGTAATTTTTCCAGCAGAACCGAACAATCCTCTAAGAGGTAGACAACCCCTATGATGAAGAATTGTTAGGTTAGTGGCCAACACAACGAGCATAGGATTTTAAAGTCCGTATTGCTTCACTTCAAGCTCTGTGAAACCTAGGAGGGTAATCCCAATTGCATTTTTGTGCAATATAATCAATTAGTAACACATTTATACACAAATTAATTCTTTTTTATGGCAAATAAAATCAATTTCACTAAAGATTTGGCAAATTTTCAAATAAAGGATTAGCTATCTGCAAGGAATTGAAATTAATTCCACTTCTACTACCCTTGGAGAGATTTTCTACTTGAGTATTGTCTTCTCATAAGTCTAGAGCTAGGAACACTATTTTTTCATCTTATGCAATATTTTCTAAAAAAATGACCAGTTTCTAATCAATTGGAGTAACGGAATCAATTACACAAGAGGATTAGTAATTTACAAATTACTCATTTAAGGGAGAAACAAACTATTTTTGTATTGCTTTGTGTTTACGAAAATTCATTATGCAAGAAGCATTCACTTCTGAGCAATCCTAAGCCATTCCTTACAAAGTTTATAACCCTATTCAAGCATTTTAATTAATTCCTTGAATTAAAGCCAAAAACATAGTAATACATTCAAATGAAATATTTGAAGACAAATGATAACACCATTAGTATCTCTCATTCATGACTTTGAAATGAACATACATAGGAGAGTATCAATTTCTTGACTGATATTTGTTTCAATATTAGTAATTTCTATAAAACTCATTTAAGATCATTACATACATGACTTCTCATCCAAGAAAAACTACTGGCCTACTTCAGAATTCTATCCTAAGTGACCTTTCTGAACTTAGCTTTTACCTAGAATCCTACTAAGACTTCAGAATCTGACCTCTATGATAAGCCCTGAAATCCCTTTTATAGGATAAGGGAGCAACAAACATTAGGCTTAATTAAATTTACATTTTATTTCATTTGTACCAGAATTTGAGATATTCTTATTTTGTTACATGCAATCATTTGAGGAAAATGGAAGAGTAAAAGACCACACTCCACATTCCCTGAATGAAGACACACCAGCTCCTTGAAAGGAAGAGTTTGTTGTAAACGTGTTGAATCCTCATCCTTGATGACCAAAGAATATCTTCCAATAGCAACTCCAACACAAACTAGTATATCATCTGGATACTGTAATATATGCATCGCCAAGGTTAGCAAGTGGGTATGTGTAGGATCATCATGGAAAAAATAGGCCCTTAAGTGGAAAAAATTTAGAAAAATTAGAGTTAAGAAACTTGACTTAAAAATTTAAAATAAGTTATCTATATTATTTCAAAAATATGTAAGAATAGAATCTGTAGCAAATTGAATGTAGTTTCTAAAAACCTATTTGGTGAAAATTTGAAGTTTCAATGCAATGGTACATAAATTTCAGGGAAAAAATAAGTAGGTGTTGTATGACCACCCTAACCACAATAAAATGATAATATTTTTTTATAATATTTTAGATATAAGTAGAGGACTCATGCCTGATGTGATGCATATTTTTTGTAATTTTTTTCCAAGTAAATAATTAATTATGAATTTTTTTATTACAACTTTTTAAAAATATAAAAACTCGTATGTCTGACCACCTTAACTTGGTCAAAACTTCATGAAATTCAATTTTTCTTTTTTTAATCCTATAGTATGCGAAGCATAGAATGTGACACATGTTTTGGATTCCAAAAATGTGATACCATTTGAAAGCTATAGATGTTTTTCAATCAACCTATCAATCAAGACTTTAGTCGTAATTTGAATAGAAAATGAATAATAATTACTTATTATATTCAAACTAAATCATAATTTATATCAATGGAAAGTTGAGAATATTATTTAAAAACCCTTTTCATTTCATCAATTTTGGGTAAAAAAATAGTCGTCAACCACATACCATCATATTGCCACTTTTTGGCCCATCATGATCCTGCACATACCCTAGTATGGAAGTTATCCTACATACCAGCTCAAAAAAATTCCACCTCAACACATGAAACAAGAAATCACATGAGTGCTGAATAGTACAATCCAAACAAAAAGGGCATGGTATCATCAAAAACAAAAATAGGGCATAATCAACACTCTAAGTCATCAACCTTAGAGGATATTCACCCACATTTTGCTCGTGGTGGTACTGGAGAAACTGTCACCACTTCTTCGTTAGGATTCCTTGATAGTACCAAGGAGAGGGGATAATACTCGCCCTCTAGATTAGTGTCACCCTCACTATCTAAAGGGTTGTTAGATACCTCACATGGAGAATTGCATTCCTTTAGATAGACCTTACAATGCTCACTCTCTACCCATGCCTCTTTATATTTCACCATCCTCCTCTCTATGTGTTTGATTAATTCTTTTGAAACTATCTACTCTCCTGGATGGTAATTTTCCTTGATACTATACTCGAATTTCCTGAATCCTACTCTTCTTTTTGGTGTATCAAGAGCTCCATGTATTCCAATTTTATTCTCAATACCTTCCTTAGGCTCAAACAAACACAACCCCTCATACTATCAAATCATTATGATAGACCTACTTGCCTAGAATGCCTACACACTTCTCAAGAGAATTCAATTCCCACACACTTCTTTATCAACCTTTGACCCTTATTCATTGCAAAATGAATTATGACATGGAAGATCACTCAAGTAATCTGCAGTAAATAGGAAATTTGAAGCATGCAAGATGAATGACTCAAAATCTCCTTATGCGAGGAAGTTGATAACTTACAGCTCAAGATTGAATCTAAGCCATTGCTTTTAAAACACTTAAAATTTCATCCATGGTGATATGAGCCTTGTTTCTTTATGTCCTTAGCAACTTGCTCATAGAAAACAGCAATGCCAACTCAAGTGGATCTGTCAATCAGCATGTATCATCAACTTAATTTGTTCTTTCATTAATATCGGCGAAGTACACAAGACTAGTTTTTCTTAGAAGGAAAATTTGTTTATACATTTCATCACTTCACTGTTGATCTTAAATTTTGATGAAAGAATTTATGTGGTGATTCTCAGTCCATTGGATTGTCCTATTTTAAAACTTTATCAACGGTTCCTCAGTCCTCTTGCTGCTTTCCTTTTGTATTATGCTAAATCTTCAGGATTTTTCCACGTAGCCCATTCCATGTAGTGACCATAACTTGTCACTGATCTATTTTTTCTTTCCCCCACTTTATAAGTGATGCAAACATCTTGGGGATGGTTCTTAGTCCCTAGTTCTATGTCTTAACCATTGGTCACACTTATCCTCCTATCGCACATCATGAATTTGAACCTTTTACTAAGACTTCTATCTATGATGGGAGATGTTGTGTTAGCACCAAATTTGGATATGTACAATCTACATAAAAAAAACACCACTAAAGACATCACTCATATGATCATATCACATTAGCGAGAGATAAAACCCTTTAGAGGACATCTGTCACTTATCGCCAATTTAGAACTCAAGTTCTAAAAAAAATCCATGATGAGTGATGAAGTTATTACATAAGGCCTTTGTTCATTGCTAATTCTCCTCATATGTTTTGCAAGAAATTAGCAATGAGAAGATTTACAACTTTTAATGTCCATCCTATATCACTGATGTGAAACTTTATATTCAAAACATATTCGCGATCAAGCGATATACAATAAATCACATTATATTGCTCATCACTATTACAAGTTTATCCTTTTATGGCCATACACAATGAGCGATAAGAACATAAATTTAGAAGCATCGCTCATCGTTATTACAATGTTGAAGGCTCAAAAGCCATTAGCGATGAGCGATATCAAAGGGAAAACATCAATCCATCGCTCATCGCTAATTCAAAGTGTGAATCAATGAATAAATCAATGATGAGCGATACAACTATGAAGGCCATCGAGACATAAGTGGGAACCTTTTAAGCACGTGCTCATTAGTCATTTTTAATGAAGGGAACCCCCCTAGGATAGTAAGTAACTCAAAAAATTCTAAGTTACAAAACATAAAGGGGTGTAAGGGCCCAAAGATCCTTACCCAATTTTATCAAATAGAAAGGTCCAAACCTAGGCTAGAAGGGTCAGTTACCGGGTGACAATGAATGACTAAAGATGTATTAAAATAATTGGCAATAGGAAATAGGGAGTTAATGGCCCAATAGAATATTGTAAGCTTTTTTGGATTGCAACCCTATACCCAAATGCAATAAAGGTTTAAATTGTAAGCTTTTGTACATGAGCATTTCCAAAAACATGGCAGGTATTTTTGAATTAACCCTAAGCTTGTGGGTAGCCAACAAAAATTCTAGGCCCAAAATATCCTTCAACGCCTAGAGCACCAATGGGTGCTTGGATACCATTATCCCTTTCAGTCGTTTCTCAATGATTTGACCATGGAAATCATTCTGCTACTTTGTGGAATTGAGAAATAGAGGAGTCTCCATTGCTCCTTAGTGTTTGTCGAGAGTGCTAAGCCAATTTGAAAAAATGAACACAATAACCCCTATTTGTAGCAAAACCTCCTGCAGCCTTATGGAGACTATACCAAGATTCAAGTGGTGAATTAAATGTTAATTGTCACATCAATGATAGTGTCGGTGAATTTAAAAATGTTAAGTGTGAGTATTTGATGCCATACTCATTACCTTTTTCCTAACATTTATTTATGAAGCTTCACCAACTTGATGTTCTTCATATCATTTATAATATATTTCGATTTGATTTATTTCTTCTCTATTCTCAATTTAAATTTGATATTATGGAGTCTTCATGGCATGTCATGCTACCCAATTATTTTTGCGAGAAAAGAAGGGACGATGCATAGGATAGACAAAAGTTGGGTATGGTTTTTACAATTCCTTGTGTGTAGGTTGAGGATGCTATAATAATAATTATGGATAGGGAATGGCTTCAGAACAACCTTTGTGCTCTATATTCTGAGGTAGCTTTTCCTTTCTTCTCCAATTGCATGGACATTTTTCTCAATAAAGACTTGGCGAAGACGCTGGCAATATGTTATTTGTAGCCTTTCATTTACTCTATTTCTTCATTATACTAGAGTTGGCACTGGAGCATTATAATTTTGAAAGTGGGTTAGCGTCTATTGATGGAATCTTCTAGAAAGTGGAATTGCATGCTTCTACAATGCAGGCTCTTGCCCTGGTTAATATGAGATGGGGTCTACTATGTGATATGAAAAATGAATCATTAAAGAGTCTAGAGTTTTGGAGGAAGGTTTTGGGTGATTCACTTTTCTTTTATGTTGTTACTAATTTGTTAAATTTGTTTCACCTTCTACTCAAACACCCGGTTGATGGCCTTAGCTAATGTTACAAAACAAAATAGTAATGAATTGTGTGACGTGTTTATGTGTCTATATTTTATTGTACAACATAATAGTTCTTGTAATATGTATTTTGTGACTGGTTTTTTGTCATGGTTGGTGGATTTTTGGCCAAGCTGGCCATGTACTATGCACTTTAGTCTTTAGCAATAACTACTTAAATTAAAATAATTTTCGTGGCTCCATTCTTGTAAATCCTTTTTTCTTTGATCAATATAAAAATGTGGCTTTTAAAACTAATAGCAATTATCAACATATAGTTTTGATGATAAGTGAGAAAAATTTATTGTGACTTATTAGTGGACATTGATAATGATTAAAATAAAACAAGCCATTTAATTCTCTCTTTTCAATGTGTCAAAGTACTCTACCTTTCATTTATTCAATTCTCAATGTTCTTGAAGAAAGTGTTGTGGTACTATGGGTGATGGCGCAGATTAATTCCATATGAACATTTGAAGCGATTGATTGGATAACTTTATATTGAAAAGTATACAATGTACTGAAAAAATATTTGTAATGATTTCATATCATTTGAGTGACATTGGTGATTTTGACAACTTGTTAGCTTGAGGTACATACTACAGTTTGCATGTAGCTAGACGTTAATCAAATTAAACATTTTAATTGTAAATGTAAGGCTTGACTTACACGAATCGATTAAGTTGGTTTTTTGGTTTGCATGAATCATGATTAGCATTATACTAGTGCCCAACCTCACACATGACACAAGTCACAAGTAAAAGGGGATCAAGTTGGTAGTGGCACTAGTGGCCCATAAATAGGGATAGTGAGCACAACTAAAATCATTCATTGAAGGCTAAAGACTTTACTATTGAGTGCAATATTCTGAATTGTCATAAGGGTTTTCATTTTGTAGGGTTAATAAGGATTCATGAAGAAGATGATGTGGTATTATTTGGGATACTCTAAATTCTCCTACCTCTAGTTATGTAGTTAGAATGTAAAAGACCAATTTCCTTCAATTTCAGAATGCGTGGAATTGGAAAGAAGTTGATCTGGTTGACTTGACTTCTAAGATAGGTTTTGAACTAGGATGAGGAGCTCTGATGGAGATAAGTGTTATCCCAGTGCATGGAGGTTGTAGGTAAAAGATGGGAGCAAGTTTACTACCCCTCATCTTCTACATGCGTCTGGTTCTCAAAGGGGATAGGTACATTATGTATCTTCATAGCTCCCATTTCCCTAGCATTGTTTTCCAAGCAAGCCCCACACATTTATTTTGAGTGCACATGATTTCCTAGGAAAGTTCCATGCATCTATTTTCAGAGCCCATGGTTGACCTGGCAAGTCCCATCAATCATCACCATGCATTTATTTTTTAGAGTGACATTTGTACTACATTGTCACCAGTGGTCCAACAAAAGCTTGACACTTACATTTGTATTTGTATTATGTAAAGTAACATATGTTATTTATACAAAACAAGATCATGGAACTTGCATGCTCTACTCATCTTTAACAAGATATGTAATAATGTGACATTGTAATTCAGTTGTAGTGAAATAAATCGTTGTGTTATTCTTCATTATTCATTTACAATAAAGAATTATTTTTTGAGTTCAATGTTTATGAATCTATTCAAATCATTTTTTTTTCCTTTAAGAAATTAAGTATTATATATTTATGAAATAATTGCATGCAGATTTAAAAGTAAAACATAAAGCAATACAAATGAAAAAATAAAATTGCCATCAAATTGACCAAAAACATTATAAACACTAAAAGTTGTCACTCTTGTTAGGTTTTACCGAAATGTTATTGATTTATAATTTATCGTTGACCTTCTCCCTGGGTTCCTGGTATTATTATTCATTTTATTAAGTCCTTTGCAATGTTAAGTTATTGGACCCTTGGCCTTGACATCAATCCTAGTGCACTAAAGTTTAAAACAACTTTAAACACAGGTTTATTGTTTATATCATAAATTACTCAATCGTTCAATGAAAATTTGATGTATGGTTGTAAATGAAAAGCATAGAGAGCTAGGCTTGTGAAATTTAACCTCCAAAATCACCCTATAACCATTAGATTTATAAAGACCAACGATTTAGAATTTACTGTCAATGTAGAACAACCATGTACTAATTATGTAGTCTGGAAGCAACATGTTGACGTTTCAATGTTTCATTCACTTTAATTTTTCATTGATCTCCCCTAGTTCTCTATATCATTGTTCATTTTATTAAGTCTTTTGCAATGTTAAGTTACCAACCCCTTTAAAACACGTGTTTATTGTCTATATCATAAATTACTCAAGTTTCAATGGTTTGATGAACATTTGATGGATGGTTGTACTCACATTCCAAAATGAAATGCACATAGCACTAGGCTTTTGAACTTAAACCTCTTGAATCACCCTATAACCATTAGATTTACAAAGATCAACGGTTTAGAATTTATTGTTAATGTAGTACTAAATGACTTGTTTTAAATGTTGTCAGCCATGTACTAATTGTTCATTTCTAAATGATGTTATCCATGTACTAATATGTAGTACAGAAGCAACATGTTGGTGTTTCATTCACTTTAATGTTAAAAAAAAACACTTTCTACTGCTAAGTGATTTTATTATTAAGTGAGAGGGTCAACACACAGGGAGATTTCAATCTTCAGATTGCTCATTGTAGTGCACCACCCTATTTTGGGTTCCATAGTTCAACTTCCAACAAATCCATTCTAGTTTCCATGACTGTCAGCACTGATCTTTTCAAGAGTCAAAATCTGAGTAAGTGAAAGAATTCTTGTGGCTACATTTCATTGTTTGACATTTCTCAAAATCTTATTTTGTCAAACTTTAAAGTTTGGGTTTAGGGTTGAGAGACTTAAGAATTAAGAAAAAATTAGGAGGACTAATAGGGAATTCACAATTTCACATTGTAGAGCATTTCTACCACCAGTACCACTATAGAAATGTCAGATAAAAAAATACATTATGTGAAATTGCTTAAAACCCCATGTTTCACTGATGAATATTACCATGATATTTATGATCTTGAAATCTATGGTAGGTGTACCTCAAAACTTATATTTTCATCTCAGAATAAGGTTGCAAAGAAAATGAAAGTTAATAGTATCAGTGCATGGTGGGTAACTAGATCAGGGCACATGAGGTTACATGAGGTTTTCCCTTGCCTAGAATTTATCATGGGATGTGAACAAAATTATGATGGTAAGAAAAGAGAAATTGTTAATAAAGACAACAAAGAAGAATTGTTATCCATTAGTGTAGAAGAACTTGGAAAAGTGTTGGGGTTTATAATCAAAGAGTTTGGAAATGTCCACATTGACCTAGAAAAGCTTGCTAGTGATTATGAAGCAGTAGATGAAAGGGAGAAAAATGTTTTCATAAATAAAATAGTTCTAGATACCAAAGAAGTTAGAAAAAAATTGAAAGGTGATCATAAGCCTCCTTATGATTTTGATATTTTTAAACCATGGGTTCATGATACTATTTCCATGCTATCATTTTTCCTTAGACTGGATAGCAATTTGGAAGTAGGTGCAAGCCTTCTTGAAATGGTATATAATATCCATTATGGTGTTCATGTCAAATATAACTATATTGAACACATTGTAGAATCCATCCATAAACATTTTTTAATGATTAAAGGATGTCCCACCAAGACATCTGGGTTTACAACCTACTTGTGCTATTTTTTTCTACTCAAATTTAGAGGAATATTTCATACCAACAAGCTTCAAATTTAGCCCTATAGCAATGCTCAGGAAAATCAAATGGATCTAGTATATGATTGGACCACTGAGATAAGGATACATGATTCTTGAAGGAACTATAGTCATTTTGTAGACTAATTTTTGGCTCCATTGCATCAAGCAATTACAAATACTCCAATGCCTAGATTGCCTATGTCATGTAGAAATTGCATTCAACTAGGAAAAGAAATACAATTGGCTGATTGATACTTAATGGGAGAATATATTGTGCTAAGATTTTATAGATTGGGAGTAGAGCCATACAAACTTCTAATACATGCAATAGAAATGGTTTTTGCATTGGAATATGTAAGGAAAATGAAGAGTACTGATGAACTACACTTTGTCAATAAGGGGAAGAAGACCTTATTTACTTCTTTTCCTTTTTCATGTGGAGGGTTCACATTTGAGAGAAAAGCATTTAGTGTGGCACATGATATTTTGTTGTTTTTAAATTTTGATGTTGTATGTGATTGGTAGTATGATTCATGTGACACCATTAAAGAAATGATTGTGGCCAATAAGAATGCTACAAGTAGAATTCAACATCAAAGTAAACCCTTGCTTGAAAACTTGAGAAACAAGGATTCTTGGGATGAGGTCAAAATAGCAATGGAGAAAAGTGTTGCTAAGAAAGGTATTTCTTTTGAACAATTGTTAATAGAAATTATGACATTGCATTGAAATATAATTAATTAGGAGGTACAACATTTTTTTATGAAAAAAGTGATAATCCATCTAGTAGAGTAGAAATGCCAGATTCTCTAAATAAGGAAGTTACAACTAAAAATTGGTCATAATAAAAAAATAATGCCTTTTGGTCTATGAGGAAGGAGCTAGGTGATCCAAGAGCTCTTGTAAAGTATGGAGATAATGACTTGAAGATCACGAGTTTAGAAAATTGTGGAATATAGAGCATCCCAATGAATGTGAAGATCAAGAAACTAATTATGAATGTAATGATGATAGGGAAAAATAAATCCATGTCAATTTTAAACTTGCTTTAAGTGAGGCCACAAAAGAAGCATATACTTCAGGAGCAACCATAGCTAAAAAAAAATGGGTTATGAAGGTGGTCCTTTGAGGTCCCAAAGACAAGGCCCTTGGATGGTAATAGATGTAGAGCATAGAAAACCGGTTGATAAATCTGGCCTTGGGGTTGGAGGTGAAAAATTTGACCAAGGGAATACAAGTCAATTAGTTAGAGCTTTAAATCTTCATCCTCATGATTAGATACAATCACAACTAGGACATGCCCATGGTGGAGAGCTTAGTACAACCGGCACTGCCACTAGTGGAAATGGTATGGGTAGTAGTACTAGTAGTCGTCAACATGTGCTACAACAAAAAATTACACACAAGAGGACAAAAATACAAGATACAAAAACACCATGTTATCAAGGCATACAAAAGAGGCAAAGGATTTTGACAAGTCCAAGTCACACTACCAGTGGATCCACTAGAAAGGAGTTATTTCCAGGCACTCCCCTACTACCAGTTAGTGTGGCTATGACATCATTATCAACTGCAAGTACTCTTATTCCTTTTCCATTCAAGCATTCCATTGTTCGTGTGTCCCCAGATTTTGATTACAATGAAGAGTTTAAAAATAAATCAGACTTGTAGAAAAAAGAAAAGAAGCAACTAATGGAGAGTGTGTCTACTGTAACTTCAGAGCTTGCAACAACCATGGTATTACCCACATTTGACACAAACAAATAAATCATGGAGTACACAATTGTTGTTCGCGCAATTCAAAACAAACCACCAAATCAGATGGATCAATCTGAATTCCAGGTGAGCAAATTTTAATTGGAATTTTTTGGACTCAAAAATTGTGACAAAATTAATGTATCAGAGAAGAACAATGAATTAGTGTACACATCATTACTAAATCAATATAGAGAGAAAAAAAGGTTGCAAACTCAAATAGAAAAGTTATAGGCAGACCTAACAAATGAGAAAGCAAAGAGGAAAGTAGTAAATAACAAGAGCAATGAATTAGAAAAAAGAATAAAAATATCCACCTCTACATCAACAAGCAAAGAGGATAAAAAAATGAGAGAGAAGTGAATGAACTAAAGCAAAGGCTAGATGAAAGAAACAAGAAATATGATGAGGAAAAATCCACTTTAGAAAAATTAAGATAAAGCATTGCAAATGAAAATGCACAGTGGGGACAAAAGTTGGAGAAAGAGAGAAAAAGAAATGAAAGATTGGAGGAAGAGCTAATGGAAGCAAAAAAATAAATTAACTCTTGTCTAAATAAGTTATCTACATTTTGTAGAGAAACAATGAGGCATATGAAACAAAAGATTTGGGGCGAAATAATGTAGAGGATTGATCATTTGTGTGACAAGTTTCAATTGATTAATGCTATTAGACCACATTATAAGAAGCTCAGAAAATATTTAGTGGACAACAAAAATGTGTTGGCATTAGAGAAATCTGTAAATCAAATTCAACAAATAGTATTCAAAACCAATGACAATGATTTGAAATAAAAAGGGATTAATAATCAGCTTGCTACCTCAATGAATTTTTCATCTATCATTGAATAGTGTTTGAGAATGCGTGAAACAAAGGAATATTTTCATTTGGCTGCAAGCAAGATGAAGAAGGTGGATGAAAAGGTAAGGAACTTCCCAAAGCTTGGTTTTCTAGAGGATTTTGACACAAATGAGTGATTCATTGGAAAAGATGATTTCAAAAAGAAGATGGAGGGTGCAAGGAAGATTGATTTGGACTAGTTTCCTTAGAACCCAGATGTGGTGAACTATTTGGATTCCATCAAACCACTAATAACCTTGAATGCAAAATTGACTGAAGAATTCAAGATAGGTTCCAATTTCAATCATGAAATGTTAACAAATTTTCAAGTCAAACAATAGCAGTTAGAATAAATGACCATTCCACCACCCGAATAGTGGAAGTTACTAGAAAAGGTGATACAATGATTTAATTTTTGATAATATGAGTTTCCAAGTTCCAACTCAACTCTGTGTAGAGTTGTCTTTGAGCAAGATTTTTCATTTCCAATGCCTCTATGTATTTCTTCATGTGAAAATCAATAAAAAATCTCAAATTCAGTAATGTCTTGATGTTCAATTATCTATATTATTTATTTTATCATTTGAAGAAAAATTCTGGTAGTCGTTTTCAACTACTAGATACACATTAAATGATTGTTGATGTTCATTGTTGTATATGCTACTAATACTATTGTTAATATGTTATTAAGAATTAAGTTGAGTGATGGATTACTGAGTAAATGTTTAAGTTTTAACACAATTAAAATACAAAATTATTAATAATATGTTAATTTTGCCATACAAACATATTATTCCATCAAAGCATTTTAATTAATTATTTGAATTAAAATCTAAAGCAAAGAAAAAATCATACATTCAACCAAAACGATTGAAGACCAATAGAAGGTTCCTTGATCATTTTCTTAATAATTTATATCACAAAATATAGGAGATAATTTATTCCAGAATATGAATTTTCTCATTCAAATGCCATCAATACTGTAAAACCATTGTGCCTATGGCTATTATAGACTTGAATTCATACCTAAGACTCAAGACTAACTCTATTTCTTTTTTATTGAATTACAAAATTCTCTTACATGAGTTACAAATCTCTTTCAACCAAAGATCTATGCAATTCACCTTGAATTCTCTTTTATAAGAACAAGGGAGCAAACAAGCTTCAAGCCAAATTACATATTTATTTACATTTACACTTGACATACATTTGAATTTCAATTTCAAAACATCCCCAAAGGCAATTACATTTGCATTTCCAAATACGAGGACGAATTTCAAGAGACAAAAACCATTTCCATATGTTGGTGAAGATTCTCCCACCTTCAAAAAGGGTCCTTTAGTTAATGCAAAGTAATATTTTCCATGAGAAAACACTGTAGTCCACATTCTTTAAGAACTTATAGAAGAAAAGCATAAAGTGAAAGAGAGAATAAACCAAAGTAATTCCACATCTACAATCCTTGTCACCACATTTGAAATTAAGAAAGTGCAATATTTGAATGTTGATATATCCAAGGACTAATATGTACTCATTCTAGGCCATGTATTCCACTTCCCTACTAAAATTTGTTATTTTAGACCACCAACCAAAATTGATGTCACTCACTCCCACTTGCAACAATTTATATGTCCAATATGTCAATATAGTTGGACTTCGATAATCCAAACTCCTCCTCTGTATGCCAGTCAAATCCCATGATATGGTCTACCTTTTTCCTAGATGGGATATACCTGACCACCACCTGATTTTCCTCCTTATCAAAATCTTCAAGGAAAGTCATTGTATGCATGAGCCTATCCATACTATTCCTTAGCATAACCATATCCATTTCATCACATATTTTTTTGGCCTGGGAAGTTATTGCTTGAGCTGTCTAGTCTTTCCACTCTTGTAGGGACTTAAATTCACCCTTCTCATTTATAATGTCTGGAAGAAGAATAAAATTACAATCATCGAACATCTTAACCAATTATCTAATCTTCACCTCTAAAGACTCAATGACAATCAACCCTTGAGAACCAATTGTATATGTTAGACATATTAGGCTTGCAAGTATCTTTGGAGGCTTATCTGCATCATGATAGGATGCAACATCCATATCCCTCAGCATTTGAGCCCTTGGAATCCATTTATCCATTAAATGAATAGAAATTTATTTATCTTTATCAAGGTTCTTAATGGCATCAAACATCAAAGCATAATTGGTATGAATACTAATTAATCTTTTCTCTACCCCCTTATTGATGTTCTCAAGCACTGTTGTCACAATATTTATATTTTCAAATGAACAAGATCATCCATCCTACCTTCATAAGTCTTGAGCTTTTCCATTAGCTCCTCCTTGGTAACTTCCTCAAATTGAGGGACATCTATGATTCAAGAGCTGATTGTGCCATTTTTACATCTTCAGATTCAATGGGGGTAGTCTCCTCATGATTTTTAGGATGTGAAAGAATTGGGGAAGGAGGAGGCAAGATTGCAGCATGTGAGGTACTAGGCTACAATGCCTGGAATTGTTATTTCCATAGAGCCATTTGAGTTTGCATTTGAGCGACCTTTTGTTGCCTCGAGTTGCACTCAACAACCACCTCATTATATTTGGTTCTAAATCTATCCCTTTCCTCCATTAATGACTCAAATGTAGCTTTGGTGAATTGTGCCACATTAGCATTGATGGTTGCTGCCTCCAAGGAAGTTGTATCTGAAACTCTTTTTATGATTAAGCCTCCTCTTACCCCTGGGGAATGTTCTGCAACATAAAAAAATTTAGTGGTTGGGGATAAATTCCAAATAGCAAGAGTGTCCCACTGTTGACTAAAATTTGACCCATGTAAAGCCAATGTGATTTCTTCACTATTAAAAAGGGGGGCATCTTGTCTTCTCACAATGTCAAAAGCAATTATTGATGCTAGGTCCCATTCTAGGAGTAATAACACTCCACTCTTTCTCACCAATGTCCTTCCCTATTCTGTAGAAATGTTCAAATACTTGAACCTCATTTCATCTCAGACCTTTGATGTAGGAGCATCCCAAGTTTTAGGAAATCTTGAATCAACCAAAAATATTTGCATTCATGTTTTCTTACATTTCAATAGCTATCTGTCAGGACCTAGTCTTATTATTTCATACAACATTGTACTACATTGTAACATCAAAGATCGTAGAACAAGATATGAGATCTTCATGGAAACATCTACATCATATCCAAAATTCAAGTGTTTTGGAAAGTTATCACTAATATAATATCAACTATATTTGGACAGAGAGCATTCACCAACCAGTCTTGGCTTTTCAAGTGTGCAGACTTATCCTATGACTTGCAGAGCTTAGGAAACCATTTCTTAAGGATGCACATTCATCGAGTAACCTTTGTTCTGATCCACATCATGTTTTTCCAAGGATCAAAAGAGAATCATATGTTTTGGCCGACCTTTCAAATGTTCCATCAACTTCGGGGTTTGAGACCTCTTGAGGCCAATGCAAACCTTTTCTAGACTTGGGAATAAGTATATATAGGCATAATGGAGTTGCATTAGGAATAAGTCAAGTAGAAGGATATAAGTGATAGATAAGGGATTCGGCCCGCATTGCATTTTTGAGCTTAATGCCATATCTTTCTGTAATATATAAGCCAAAATGTAGGGAATGTTTCTAGTGAATAATTGATCAATATCTATATTTCCATGTGTGATTGTTATTCCAATTCTTTGAGTTTTTATTGTGTTTACTCTTGTTGCAAGGTTGGATAGTCCTATTTCTATACCATCCATCTTTGACTACACCAAGTGGTATTAGAGCGAAGTTGCAAACCTTTGGGAGATCAGAGCAAAATTACGGACCTTAGAAGAGGGGAGCGAAGTTGAGAAAACGAATTCCATAAGATCTTTGTGTGGACAGATTGCTGACTTGAGGAAGACTACTTGCGTTTGTCAACAGATCACCAATTGTGAGGTAGTTGTGACCTTGTAGCTAGATCATTGAATTGAACTAGTTGCACCAAATCCTAGGAAGAGATGCCACCGAGGAGAATTCATACTACTGTTAATGTTCTTGGAAAGATGGATGAGATGATGGAAATGATGCAAATGATGAAACTGAGATTGGATGTTGTTGAAAAAGACAAAAAAAGGATTAAATCCTAGACCCATTGATGAAAGTGATGATGATGAAGTTCAAGCTACAGATTGAGCTAAAGAAACCTCCGAAGAGGAAGAATTGGATTAGATGAAGATGTTGAAGGCTATTTCAAAAATGGAAAGCGACCTAGAATGGAGATTGAAAACTATACCGGTAACCTAAATCCATAGGAGTTGATTGGTTGGATAAATGACATGGAAGAATACTTTGAATATGAAGAAATTGAAGATCCAGAGAGAGTGAGATTTGCAAAGACTAAACTGAAAGGGCATGTTACAGTATGGTCGAAGGAAGTTCAATTGGAGAGAAACAGGAAAGGAAAAGAAGAGATTGTGAAATGGGATAGAATGGTGACAAAATTGAATAATTAGTTTATACCTATGGTCTATGAGTTGGAGCTGCTGAAGAGATTACAAAACCTGAGATAGAAGGAAAAGACTATGAAAGAGTACACTAAGGAATTTCATAAGATCATCATCAAGACCATACATAGTGAAGAAAGCAAGGAGAAAGTGGTAAGATATATCAATGGGCTGAGGATGAAAATTTAGGAAAAGTTGAGTCTGGTGAGGATGGATTCAGTAGAGGAAGCATATCAGTTTGCATTGAAGGTGGATGAAAAGCTTAAAAAAAGGCATGAGCATAGGTAGAGAGGAAGATGAGGTAGATTTTAGAGAGGAAGGTCACATTCTAGAGGAGAAAAACCATATGCAGAGCAAAACAAGGACATAGATTCATACTGCAAGGAAGAAATGGATACCAATTCATACTAGAAGGGGAGAGATGACCAAAATTATTACCACCATAATAGAGGAGGCTACAATTCTTACCACAACAATGGATACTAGAGGGATGAGAAAGGATATTACAAGAGAACTTTTAGAGGATCTTGTTTCAAGTGCAGAGGAGGACATAGAGCATTTGAGTGTCACCAAGAAAGTAAGAAGAATGGAAATCATGCAAGAACCAGATATGTGGATGAAGAACCAGTGAAATCATTGAGTTATAGAGGAAGTCTTGAGAAGGGAGAATCACTATTCATGAGGAGAACATTGATCCAAGAGAAAGAAGTACAAAAGGAAGCACTGCAAAGGAAAAGTTTATTTTGGAATAGATGCAAAGTAGGAGGTAAGTGTTGTAATGTTATCACTGATAGTGGTAGCACATATAACCTAGTTTTTGAGGAAATGGTAAAAAAGTTGAATTTGGAAAGGAGAAAACACCCAAAGCCTTATAGAATATCTTGGATTCAAGATGAGCACAAGATACTAGTAAGTGAGCAATGTCTAGTGAAATTAAAAATAGGATCATATCATGATGAAGTGTTATGTGATATTATATCAATGGATGTATGCCATATGTTGTTAGGTAGACCTTGGAAGTATGATAAGAAAGCTATACATGATGGGAGAAAGAATACCTATACCATAACATCTAGTGGAAAGAGAATCACCTTGAAAACATTGGAGGATGAACTTGAAAGTGAAGTATGTGGAACAACTAGAATCAATTTGGTAGATGGAAGGAAATTTCTAGATGGACTAAGACATGAGAACATGTGTTCTACTTTGATTCCAAGGAAGTGTGGAGCCCTAGATACAGAGAGAATCACAAGAGAAGAAGAATCACCGGAGAAGGAAGTCACTGAACTAATAACAGAGTACCAAGATCTTGTATCAGAGAATGTGCTAGATGGATTACCACCAATCCAGAGTATCAATCATCATATAGATCTTATTTCAGGAGTTAGTTTTCCAAAAAAAGTTTCACATTGGATGACACCAGAAGAGAATGTGGAAATAAACATACGGATACAAGAACTATTGAAGAAAGGATTGATCAGAGAAAGTATGAGCTCATGTGTGGTACCATCTTTACTTTCACCTAAGAAAGATGGAGAATGGAGGATGTGTACAGATTCAAGAGCTATCAATAAGATCATAGTGAAATATAGATTTTCATTGCCTAGGATGGATGACATTATGGACAGTCTTAGTGGAGCAAAGTATTTTACGAAGATAGACCTAAAGAGTGGATACCATCAGATCAAGATCAGAGAAGGAGATGAATGGAAGACTGCTTTCAAGACAAATGAGGGATTGTATGAGTGGTTGGTCATGATAACTGGACTAACTAATGCACCTAGTATGTTTATGAGGTTGATGAATGAAATCTTGAAGAAATTCTTGGGTAATTTTGTCATTTTTTATCTGGATGATATTCTAATTTTTAGTAAGACTAAGGAAGAACATTGGGGCATATTAGACAAGTATTTTAGAGACTAAGAGAAGAGAAGTGGATAAACATCAAGAAGTGTAGTTTCATGAAGGAAGAACTAGTATATTTGGAATTTGTGATAGTGCAAAAGGATTGAAGATGGACCCTGAGAAGGTTAGATCAATAGTTGAATGGACTATACCTATGAATATTGGAGAAGTAAGATCATTTCATAGACTAACAACTTTTTACAGAAGTTCATTAGAATTTTTAGTGGTAGATGCATTGAGGAGGAGAATGAGTTTGATGACAGAGATGAGAATTGAGGTATTGGGGTTTGAGGAACTTAAGCACATGTATGAGGATGAAATTGATTTTGCGAAGGCATGGAAGGCTTGCAAGGAACCTATGGAGATGAATAGAAGTATATGGTTGGATTATTTCATTCAGGAAGGTATGTTATTCAAGAACAATCAGTTATGTATCCCTAGAAGTTCAATGAGAGAATTTGATGAAGGAAAACATTGCAGAGGACTAGCAGGACATTTTGGAATTGATAAGATTGTGACATTGGTGAGTGAGAACTAGTTTTAGCTATAGTTGTATAAGGATGTTAGGAAATATGTTCAGAGTTGTAGGATTTTTCAAGTTGCAAAAGGAAACAGTCAGAACACTAGGAAGTATACATCATTAACAGTACCAAAGAGACCATGGGAGGAAATTAGCATGGATTTTGTGTTGGGATTACCTAAGACACCAAGGGGGTTTGATTTTGTATTTGTGGTTGTTGATAGATTTTCTAAGATGACCAGTGATGTAGTACATGTTTCAAACCTATTTTTCAAGGAGATTGTGAGATTACATGGACTACCAGGGAGTATAGTATCATATAGACACTAGATTCATTGGATATTTTTGGAAGACATTGTGGAAGAAGATGAAGACAAATTTGAAGTATAGTTCAATGTTTCATCCACAAATAGATGGAAAGGAATAAGTAGTAAATAAGAGTTTGGGGAACTTGTTGAGGTGTTTGAATGAAGGTAAAGTAGGAAATTGGGACTTGATACTACCACAAGCAAAATTTTCATACAAAAATTTAGTAAATCGGAGCACATGAAAGACAACATTTGAGATTGTTACAGGACAACAACCCAAAGGATTAAAAAAATTAAGGGATATTAGTATGGAGAATAAAAGGAGTGTGGAGGAATAATAATTTTTAGGATTCATGGAAACAATGCATACTCAAGTTAAGGCGCATCTAGAGAAGATGAAAAGTACCTACAAGGAGGCAGTAGACAAGAAGAGAAGACATAAGGAGTTTGCAGTAGGAGAGGAAGTAATGGTATATATGAGAAAAGAGATATTTTTAGTTGGAACATATAATAAGTTGAAGATGAAGAAGTTTGGACCTTGTAATATCATCAAGAAGTTTGATTCTGGAAATTCATATTAAGTGGAACTACCGAAGGAATTTGGCATATCACCTATATTCAACATTGCATACCTATACCAGTATCATGAAGGAGAGTAATTAGAGGACAGAGAAGTTAGTTTTCCAAACCAGATAGCACATCATCCAGAGGAAATTGAGGAAATTATAGACATCATAGTTGGACATAGTACCAGAGGAAGGCAATACAAGGAATATCTAGTCAGATGGAAAGGGAGACTAGAGGAAGATTCATGATGGACTTCTCAAGCTGAGGTGGACTGTATTGGCTTTCATCTAGCCCTAGGAAAGTGAGAGGCTCACTTTTCTTCAACTTCAGGTGTCTGATGTAGGAGCATTCTAGGTTTTAGGCAATCTTGCATCAACCAAAAATATCTGCATTCATGTTTTCTTGCATTTCAGTAGCTATCTATCAAGAACCAATCTCAATATTTCATACCGCATTGTAACATCAGAGCTCGTGAAGCAAGATATATGAGCTTCATGGAAACATATATATGATATCCAAAATTCAAGTGTTTTGGAGATTCTAGTACGAAGTTATTGCTAAAATAATATCAACTATATTTGGACAAAGAGCATTCACCGACCAATCTTGGCTTTTTAAGTGTGCGGACCTATCCCGTGACTTGTGGAGCTTAGGAAACATTTCTTAAGGATGCAAATTCATTGAGGAACCTTTTTTTTTATCCGCATCATGTTTTTCCAAGGATCAAAAGAGAATCATATGTTTTGGTCAACCTTTCACACATTTCATCAACTTCAGGGTTTGAGACCTCTTAAGGCTGACACAGACCTTTTCTGGAGCTGAGAATTAGTATATATAGGCATCATGTAGTTGCATTAGGAATTAGTTAAGTTGATGGATAGAAGTGATAGATAAGGGCTTTGTCTGCATTGTATTTTTGGGCTTAACGCCATATATTTCTGTAATCTGTAAGTCGAAAGGTAGGGCATGTTGCTAGTGAATAATTAATCAATATCTATATTTCCATGTATTATTTTTATTCCAATTATTTAAGTTTTTTTTGTGTTTACTCTTGCTATAAGGTTGGATAGTCCTATTTTTGGATCCTCCACCTTTGACTACACCAACCTCAGCTTCAAAAACCTCTTGGGACTTCTCGGGGCTCTCACTTCTTGTTTGTACCAATATTGCATACTCATCCTTCATTTCTCTACATACATATTCCTTGAAATCTTTTGTCTTGACAAATTGATCATCTTCTATAAAGCTTTCACATGCTTGTAATCTGACATCCTTAGACTTATTTATTCCACTTAAGTTAGTTTTGCTCAACCTAAGGCTCATATTATGTGATACTATTTCCCCTTGAGGAGATGGCATCCCCTGCATTATTTCCTCATCAGTTATAGCAATTTCATCATCTGACTCCTCTGTAGCATGGTCAACTAGACCAGAAGCTTCAAAAATTTTCTTATTTATTGATGGGAATGGCTCCATTGGAGGGGATGATTCTCTAATTGGAGAATCCAATTCAATTATTTCAAGGGTAGAAGAATGTTGCAGTGACAATGGAATTGGAGGTAGTTGTTGTTGTGGTGAATTCACTTTTGACTCCCCAAATTGTGCAGGAGTAGCAACTTTTTTCTGCTTCCTTATTGTGTCTTTCCTCTTTGAATATATGTGCACCTTGTTAGAAGGCTGCACAATTGACTCTCCCTCCATCATAGGTGCCTTTCCCTTATCTTGCACAACTTTTATCTCCTTTAATCTTGCCACTACTTTGTCAAAATTTTGTATCACAACTTCAATCTTTAAAATTGGGTCACTAATATCTAACAAAGCTTTAAAATCAAGCTTATTAACCTTAATTTCTCTTTATAATTTCAAAAAAACACCCCACTTCTTCATTCTATGAATTTGGATATCAAGATCAAAAATATTTATAATGAGGTCATCAGGCATAGTGTGGGTGTGAACATACCAATCTCCCCTATTTCTCTTCATTAACCAAACTATGAATCCCTCAGGTTCATATGTCATGTATTCCCGGATCTTCATATTGTAATGATTGAGATAGTTCTCCACAATATGTCTCCATCCATCTATAATCATGACAAAATCAGAAAACAAAGTGTATGTAGGGAATAAAGTTTCTTTTCACTTCCCATCTAGGAAGAAATCATCTAAATTCCCTAGCTGCCATATCACCTTCAAACACCTAATCCTCATAGGCACTTCCCTAGGGAGTATGTGGGGTGTCAATTATGTTCCAAATACCCTTAGAACTATATAATTGTTATAAGGGATTACATCCTCCCAGTTGTGAGAAATATTCAAATCAAGCCTCCTTTTAGCTAGCCTCAAAAAATCATGAAATTCCTTAGGGATCCCAAGTACATCCACCATTAGAGCTCATCTCAATTTGGTGGAAAAAATATTTGTAGCAGTCACATAGTTGATCTTTTTTTCATTCCTATCCAATATAGGTGTCCATGACTGCACCAAAATCTCAATACCATCCACGACCCTTTTAAGCTCCATCTCCCAACCAAAATAGTCTGCACCTTTGAAAAGAAACATATGCATTTAGAGTGAAAACCACCAAAATTTGACACCAATTTGAATCCCACCCTTCAAGGCCAACAATCCTTTGTGAATTTCCTCTACTATATAGGTGGAAAAATCATATAAGGTATTTATGTTAAGATGTTGGATACTCACAACCATGTACATATGAGCCATTGGCATGCTAGAGCCAGGATCAAACCCTAGTATTTGGAAAATAGAGTAAAAGGTCTTTTGAAATATGGTTGGAAATACTTAATAAGGAGGGCTCAACATTAGAGGGTCCCAAAGTAATATTTATTTTGTTGATTCCCTTCCCTACCGATATCAAAAAATTGGTCAACACCAACACCCTGAATTTGTGTTTTACCCTTCTATATTCCTCCCTCAACATTTTCTCATCAATCTTGACCATGTCACTGCTCCAAGTATTCAACTTGAACACATATGAAACTTCTTCCTTATTAACCCATACCATATTCTATCCATCATGAACTCTAACAACCCTAACCATAGGGTCATAGTTTGCAACAATTGCTTTGAGAAGATTAACATCTATGAACATGTTGGGTACAACCAACTTGCCTATGTCCAACCTCTAGGGGTTGCAAAAAAGGATACTCGCATTCCTATTTCCAAACCATCCCTAGAAAAGACTCCATCAAGAGATAGAGTTTAGTAGGGAAACATATTTAATTGTACAATAATAATTTGTGATGCCAAATATAGTTCTAGGGCCAAAGTATATACATTGTCCCTTTGATTTCTCAGAGGTTGAAGCTACCAATTGTTCAGATAAGTCCTATGATAGAGGTATTTTGGCAGGCTTCGACTCAGAAGATTGGTCTTTTGATGTAGATGATTTGAATTTGGGTGCCATAGTAACATATTTTGTGCAAACTAGGGTTTACTACTTAGAAAATTGCAAGCTTACAACTAGGGTATAAGTTGATGCAAGGAAATAACATGACTAAATAGGATAATCATTCAAATTGAACATCAAACCTTAAAATAAATGCAATGAAACAAAAAGCACTAATGATAGAATGATAGAACAAGAACTTACAACAAATTTTTAAACAACTAAGAAGCACTAAGCAGGATAGCAATTTTACTTACTGGTTTTGTAGACACTTGAAAACCCTAATTCTTGTCATTGAACAAGCTTGAAAATTTCAGTGAGAACTCCTTAGATGTGTTAAATTATTTAATAGTTTGTAATTATACTTTAAAGAAACTTTTATGGATTTAAAACATACCAATTGGAAATTTGGTAGCTCTGCATCATATCCTCCATTATGGTTCACTCACATAAACCATAATAGCTGACACGACTCATGTTCCCTTAATCTTGAACTTTGAATTTTAACTATCAATCTCATAGTGAGATGGCCCAATAGACGACTGAGATTCAGTCAAATAAGTTTGAAAATCTGACTACAAACAACTATCACCATTGACCAGCCAAAAAATTCCATGTGGATCTATCTCTATGTGAGTCTGTAGGCTCCACCATTTCCACAAGCATTGAAACTGTCTATGTGTCAACCTCCCTACTTCCCCTTTGGGTTTAAAGTGTGTGCATCTTATGATAGCGGTGAGGCAGGGAATGACTGAGATTCATTTTTCAGAAACCATAGTAACCATTGATTTGAACACCTTTAGTCATTGGTGCCTTCGAGTAGTGATAGGACCCACCAAAATGGTGTCCAGGTGTTGCCTTACTGCTATCTTGCCGACTCCTTAATTTGATTCATTTAATCCTACATAATGGAGGGGAACCAATAGAAATCAGTCAATGGGACCTACCAAGCATAACAAAGGATTTTAATAAGCACGTGCACTTATTACATGACTTAAAAGGGGTTTCCTGCCTAGGTCTATAACATGAACGATATTGAGTGATTATTAAAACCCAAACTTATGGAAAGAACAAAAATTAAAGAATTTTATGACTTGCATAAGACAAGGAAATTTTTATAAGGATTCTACAAGTAGCAATTGGGAACACTAGGCTCAAGGGGCCGATGAGTAAACAGATGCAAATACATAAGATATGATAGTTTAAGAGATCGAAAATGGGTAAAACCCAGTCAAATTTGAATTAAATTATTAGAATGTAGGTAAAAGAAAAAGACACTATAATACCTTTAATTTTGAATATAATATTGACCTATCTTTCTCTCCACTATTGTATTCACTATCATTTGACTCAAAATAATGAATAGTTATTTATAAGTTATGAATGTTGAACTGTTATCTTCTATTCAAGGAATCAATTAATACTCCTTTCATTTATTTATCAAAGATTGTGTGAATGGAAATGCAATAGGAATTTATAAGTAGTGTGATCAGTGTTCTTTAAAAATGATGCAGAATTACATATCAAATTCAATACCATGGAATACAATATAAAATATAAAATTTCACAATTTCATGGAATACAATATAAAATATCATCAACTACAGTTTGGAACAATGGAAACTAATTCATAAAGTGCAATATAAACACCTAAAAGCTACCAATTCACTTCCATTTCTCAAATGGAGTCAGGGTCTTGAAATTGATGTTCATCTTGAGATCAAGTAAAAGAGTCTGATCCTCATTTTATTTGGCCTATGTCTCAAATTCAATATTCATTGTGTCACTATCATTTGTCCCACTACCACTGCTAATGCCACCAATACCAATGTTTGGAATTGGAGTGTTGCATAACCCGGTCCCTCTTCTTTCACATGTGGACCTCTAGATTTGAGTGCCCTTTCAAAAGGAAATTTTTTGACATTATACATATTTCCTTTCATCCTCAAGCAATTTTCCAAATTCTTGTCCAGTTTTTTTCTTAATTTTGATTTCAAAAATGCCAATGAACTGAAAAATCTCTCATCCTTTATTGACCCCAATATCATTGTTTGACATAAATCAACAAGTTTGAAATATTTTGACATCATACCACATTATATTTCACTCTAACCTAAGTTTGTACAAACCTTTTTTATTGATCCCAATTCAAAGTCATTCTCCATGCCCATGGAATCATACTGGTCCCTCATAGTTACTGTAAAATTCTTACATTGTTTTTTAAGCTTATCTTTATTTAAAATTCCTTCTATTGTCTACTCATTGTAAGTTACAATTTTCAAAAATTGTTTGATCAAGATATTTACTTTCTCATGGAAATATTTTGGGCTATCTCAGTTTACCAAAACTGAGGATACACAATACACATGGCTTCAAATATTTCATGTCAAGGGAATCTTTCACGAATCTCTAAGGAAAGAGATTTTTCAATTTCCTTTAAATTATCAATAATAGATTTAACAATGTCATTAAAATATTCCTCTTTAATAGGTACTTCTCTGCTAGAGCATCTACTTGTCTTACAAGGGTACATTGGTATCTCATATCCGCATACATAGATACATAAGTGCCCACTTGTATTAAACTATAAATAATTATTAGGATTATTCAAATCAATAATTTTCTACCACATGAAATAATTTGAGCTTTCTTGTGTTAGATCTAGATATAGATGATCGAGGGCCAAGCATGTATGTTTACGTAGTTTGGAATATTCATAAATATACATAGTTTTGTCTTGGGATTTCTTCACAAGATTTTTCATTTCATTTGGAATGGGGAGAAGACTAGCTAATTTCAAGAGTGTCTCTATATCACTTAACCTATATAAGAGGTCAGGATATTTGTCTACTATCTTGCAATGCTTGTACATTACTCCAATCAAGGATTGAAATTTTGAAAAACCTCATTGTGTTGGTCCATGTAGAGAGATCCATCTAGTATCAAAATCCTTGAGAAGATTGTTTCCTATTGTTATTCCCTAAAAAAAAAATTGAAATTTCATGAAACATTTGGGACTTTTTTAGAAGTATGCATAGAGCTCGCGAACTATATTTTCAACTTTTGATACTATAGGAAACTTTCTTACAATTTTGAATGCTAAATTCATTTTTTGGCCCATGCAGTGAATGCCAAGCATGTATGGTGCAAAATTAGTTTGTAACTTTGTGCAAACACCGCTCCTTTGACCTTGCATCACTGGATCTCCATCAAATCCTACACACATCAAAATTTTGGCAATTTTCAAGTCATCCATACCTACAATTTCATTCAAATATTTCTTGACTAGTTCAAATAGATTTTGCAATGTTGATTTGTCCTTCATTTTATGAACATAGAGAAGATGAGCTTAGCGGACATGTTTTTTTATAGTATACAAATGCATATAGACCCAAGAAGTATTGTCTAAGATAGTAAATTCATCTAGAGATAATGCAATGAAGTTTAACTCTTTTAATTTCTCCTTTAAATCTTGCTTTTCCACTACAACAAGGCTATTTTCCAATTCCCATCCAACTTTTATTGACCAATGTGAGAGAGGAAAGTGAGGAACACCCCAAAAAGATAATAAATTATAATATTCTAGGTAGTTTGTCATAGGATTCCCTTTGGACAAAATATGAAAAACAACACTCCTCTGAAGAGTTTTTGATAGATTTGCTCGTTCCATTGCTTTTCCAAATTAATCCTCAAGTGTACCTTAACATGCAACAAGCTTCAACATTCTTTGCTTATGCTCTTCATATTCTGTGACATACTTAACATGAAGACATTCTTCCTTTGATTTTCATTGTACAATTGGTTTTTCCTTTCTGGCTATGATTTTTTTTCATAAACTTTAATGATATGCTTTTCTATAGTGTCAAGATTTATCTACAACTTCTTGTCTCTTTTACATTTCCAACTACAAATCATACACATGCATTCTATTGTAGTTTCAACATTGTTTGCTTTCCCCACTGATACAATGAATGAGTACTTTGACAACCAACCAAGTTGAAAATTCCTTGTTATTTCCCACTTGTGCCCCATTTTTTATTTTCCTTTTCTTTTCTTGCTACCAACATGATTTTAATCCAAGTCAATTATCTCATTCTGGCTAACCAGGGTATCCCTTGGAAAATATTCTACAATATTTCCATCCTCATTTGATACATTTAACTCAATGAAAATCTCACCTTGACCTTCCAGTGGTGGTGAGGTATTGTGAATGCCTTCTTCATTAATATTTGGTGGAAGAGTTGATGATGTAGCTCCATCTTGATCTGATGGATTAGAAGCATTGCCAATTCCAAAGTAAGGCTATATGGTACCTCTATGTTTTTGGTGTTTTGATGGCCTCCCATTCCCTTCACCACCCTGACGAGTCTTACCCTTGCTGCTCGACATATTGATCTCTCACTTTCAATAAAAGTAGAAAAAAAATGTCTTCTTTTTTAAGAAGGATAGAGAATATAGAACCCATTCTCTACTCAATATCATCTTTAAGATTGAAGAAATCATGGAAAAGAGATAAAGAAATCTTATAACACTATGAAGAACTAATCACTCACCTTTAAGTTTATGTTTTCAGCTTTCACTGACTTTTGAATTGAGAATTGAACAAATGTGTAAGAATAAATGACAGTTTTGATTGTATTTATATCAATCCATATTTGGTGAATTTTGTGGGATTTTTAAATGGTATATTAAAAATTTGGAAATTCTCACATGCTTATACAATGATACGTTGTAATTTTCAAGGTGATTATGGACCTACAATTAGTATGGAGGTGTCACGAAAATTGGTGAAACGTGTCCTCAAATGTAATTATTTTTTAATGTTATTGAAAGAATAGGTCCTCATAAGAAACTATTTATAAATTTTAATTAGTGAAATGGGTCTTCACAAGAAAATATTTGTAAATTTTAATTGGTGAAATGGATCTGATAGAATGTTGTTTTAATAGTATTAGTGAATATGTAGGTTTTTTATTACATGCTTCTAGGATAGCAAGAGAAAATATTAATTGGTCCATTTGAAACTTATAGTTTGTTATGGTCAATTTTTTGCTTAAATATGCCTCATAAAAAATAGTTGGTGAATGCACTTACATTGAACTGATAATTCATAAAATTCGGCCAATTTGGACACCCTATTGAGTGTGATTAATTTTCCAATTTTGACTTGGATGATTTCTAAAATTATCCAATTGGTGAAGATTCGTGTGAGGCCCAACCCCATCTATAAATTGTGACACCTTGATAAGTTCAATTATTCCTTATTGGTGAATAATTCAAGATGATTTAACCTGATTTCATGTTTGATATTTTGATTTTCTTATGAACTAGTTTAAATGATCATTTTGATAAATTCTCTTTAGTAAATAAAAATGGGAAAACTGTTAAGAATGAATGTGAGTAGATAATATTTAGATTCTTGAACAAGTATCATATGAATAATACACTTAGATTGATATGAGCTAAAGGATTTTGTGTACCTACCATTGGTTTGAATCTCTCTAATAAGTTTCATGTTATGATAATAGTTAGGAACAAAGGAGGACTTTGAAGTTCAAGAAGAAGTTTCCAAAAGGATCATTAGCCAAGCACCGTCAAGGTAAATTTAAAAGGATAACTCTAATTAATGAGTATACCAAAGGTAGGATAATTTGAGGAAAAAGTATATAAATTAGATATCAAATTGCATGATGAATTTAATTAGAGGAAGGAGTGTCCATGAGTGAATTTAGTAGTGAAAATAAATTATTTAGTTAAGGTTAGGGTTTCATTATTATTTCATGCATGCTCACAATTTCCATTTTCATAAGGAAAAGAAATGAATATATATGTGTATTATGATTTACTAACTATTCAATTTGATCTCATTGATGTTTGTAATAGGTATTTATTATATTTCTAACCTAACATGTATATGGAAAAATACATGTGAGAGTAATGTCAAGGGTAAAAGGGAGAACCATCAAGACCCAAGTTAAATATTTATATTTTGAAGTTTTAAATTTTGACCCTATGACTTAGGAGGTAGTTAGGGTTTTGTGTAACCTTAAATTATGTGTATTAAGGTTTTAATGATAATAACTTAGTGTAAGCATGTTTTGTGGAGCTTTATTAAATTAAGTGAAGTGATTAAGGGTGTAAGTATAATTAGGGTTTTGAAATCCTTAGTTAAGTCTTGAATTTCGAATTAGCCTTTAAAGTGGTCATTTTAGGGTGTTGTTTGGTCAATTTTATTGATATTAGTGCAAAAATAGACCCATAGGACCTATACCTTTGAAAGGGGGATCTTTTGGACATGTGACTTTGTCCTTAGGGCATGATATGACTCTTCAAAAGTCCACTTGAAAAAGTGTGACGAATTTGAGTTCTTGGGAGTTGGGAGAAGTGACTTGTCACTCTCCCACCACTCCCCAAAGTTCATTAATGAACTTGGAAAGAGCATCAAGGCTTTCAAATGTGTGAAGCCACCTTGTAAGGGATTTTGGGTAGAGTGTCAATGTACATTCCCCATCTCCCCAAAAGTCTCACACGTGTGTGAGAACTTGTGGGGATATGTGTTGAAATATTGAATGAGAGAGTGACAAGTGTCCTTATCTCATTCAAGTGAATTCAAGTTGAATTCCTATATACTTGGATGGAATAGAGGAAATGGATGTTACCCACTTCTCCTCTTGGAGAACTCTGTTTTGAAAATTTAAAGTTGGCAAAGGTAAGGAAGGGAGATGGGAAGGAAAGCAAGGAGCTCTCAGATGCAAAGGAGATGATCAAGGAACAAATTTTGTGGAGATAAGTTATCCTTCTCATTGTTATCAAATTTGTTTAACTAGAAATTTTTTTTTGTTGTGTTATTTTGGTTAAAGTTGTCAAAAACAAGTTAGGGAAGATACCAAATCTTTATGTATGGAAATTTAGAGTGTGCTTGGTGGATGGATAGTGTAAAAAGAAAAAAAACATAAATAAATTATTCTTGTTAGTCTTCTTACCAAGATCATTGGTAGCAATTTAATTCTTGCTCGGGGGTATGGCTAGAGCCCAAGAGGCTTCATGGTGCCATTATGGTAGGGTGGAGAGCAAGCCCAAATTATTTATGTGTTATTCTCGCTTTTAAAAATGTTGGTTAGGATATGAAATAGATAGTATTGTGTTTTAAAATGAAAGAACGAAGAAAGCAAGTTGTGTCCTTTGGTATACCTCTTTAAATTCTTATGTTATATTCTAAAAAAAATGGAATGAAACAATTTTTTTCAATGATGTGATATATAATTTCAACTATTGTTTTGTAAATGCAAGGGATAATGGAGCCAAAGATTTTTTTTAAAGGTCCTCATATTATATGGCATAGATTATGAAAGGGTGTTGAAACCCTATCCTTGTATCTCTTCCTCATGATTATGCTTGTAGTAAAAATATCTTAAGGTTGTGGCAAGAATTAGACAATGATATTACTGGGGTTAAGGAAATTAGATTTAAATTAATATTGTGTCTCATTTTGTATTTAATGAAGGAACAATTTTTATTTAACCTTACAAAGAAAGATGTATTATTGTCAAGTTAATGTATGTGTTGAATATAGTTAATGATATCCTTCAACTATTATTAACAATACAAGTTTTCATGTGAGATTTAGTCTTCTCTATAAATTTCTAAATTATTAGGAACCATTTAATTGTATAAGTCATTGAATATGAATAGAGATAATAATATTTGTAACTTTTTAAATAGTTTTTAAACTACAAGTATTTGGGAGTTATAGTAGAACATATTTGAAGCAAGTTTAGTACATATATAATTATGTTTCTTTTAAGCGTAAGAAATATAACTTTTTAGTTGATGAATAAAATATTATTTTAAAATAGAACTATTTTCAAGTTCTTGCTTTAAAGACAACTAATATATTGTATATGTTTATTTTGGATAAATACAAAAAAAATCAATTGTTGAGGTTGTAAAAAGATTTACTTTCTAAAGTTGTTAAATATTACTTTCTAAATTTTAAACAACCCTATATCTTTGGGGAAATATAATGTAAATTTCCAAGTATGTATTAACATTTTGATAAGAAAGAAAGAAAAAAGCAACTCTTATGACTAAGTCTTTCTTAAAAGCATTCCAAAATTATTTCTTAAATCTAAAATTATTTTGGATGAAAATAAATAACTATTATATTTATTTATTTATATTTCACAAATAATTCATTTATATAATATTATGATGTATTATATTATACACTATATAATATCTGAAAAATATATGTATATATTCAAACAAAATAATTTAGTTAAAAAAAGAAAAGAAAAAAAGAAAAAAAGAAAGACACTACATAAATAGTAGCATAAAATAGAATAAAATAAATGGACTGTTGTTCTCCAATAACAATAAATATATATATATATAATAATAAATCTAATATTTATGTCCGAAGAAAATCTCTTCGTGAATGCAAAGGGTTTCGATCTATAGCCTAAGTTAAATAAAGACAAATAGTAGTAATAATAATAAATATAGTTGATTTTAAATAATTTTTCCACATAGATAAATGACTAAATAAAAACATTACTTGTTGCAATTAGAAAACAAGAAGCAAACAAGACTAAGAAACAAGTAATAATAAAATCTGTGAATGCTATTCTTAACACAGTTGTGGCAATGGAAAATAGAAACTACAGCTCTAAAACAATTCCTCATTTAGTATTATTTCCTCAATATTTACAATTTTGTACAACAAAGTATTTTCATATTGAGTATAACAATAGTATCAGCTTTAAATCAGCTTGATCATTTCAACAGAGGTTTGAGCAGCTCAATATATCCATGGATCTATGTATTGAGATAGAATATATACTCATAGATTATCTTTATACAAGATTGCAGAGACGAAATATGAGCATCATAATAGGTTTTGTATTTAGCTTAAGAAAAAATATGTGCATTTTTTATCTTCCTGGTAAAATACTCGCTATAGACTAGCTTTGTGCGAGTGCTGGGTATTGACCATCTCCATGTGCTCTGGAACAAAGGCAAGACAAATAAAATAAAACAAAATAGTGAAACAAATAAATAGTGCCTAGGTTAAAATCTGATGCATGCGTTTGAAAGGAACAACACAAGGACAAGCTGGGGTAACATTGTGCCCTACATAATCTACAAGTGTTTATGTGTGAAAATAAAAGAGGAGTAAAAAAACACCAACATAAGCCAATAAACTCCCTTATGAGTACAGACTACTATGTATGCATCTGTGTAACAATCTGTCTAAATAAAATCTCCAGCCATATATATATATATATATTTTTTTTTTCTTCTGCAAAAAAATAAATGCAACTCTGTCTAAAATAAATCTCTAGTCATATATATATATTTTATTTTGCAAAATAAATGCAGCTCTATCTAAAATAAATCTCTAACCACATGTATTTTCTTCTGCAAAAGTAAATGCAAATCTAAAAAATTTACCTTCCAGTGCATGTGGAACCTAGTCCCCATGTCTTGGAGGAAAATGGGCACGGGGAAGAATGAGAAGGGAGATAACAAAAGTAGCTATAAATTAGGGTTGATCCCCCTGCTCTAAAGTTGTTGCCACGTGGTTTTTGTACCATGAGCACAGTATATACCTAGCTGTGGCACCTCCACAAATTTTAAAATGGACATGACTCAATTATAATTCAAACACATAAAATTTGGATTCCGTTCTTTATGATTCATCGACCTTACATATAATGGTAAACATTGGTGAGGAAATGTATTTAATCAATAAATCCATTAAAATAATTGTTATGTATAATAATATTAATGTTGAGATAAATGTAATATACTATTGTTTAAGTAATATTAATATTGATATAATGCCCATCACATTAAACAATAATAGTGAAAGAAATGTCAATATAATCACTATTCATGTTCCTTTTGGTATTAATATGGGAAATAATATTGATACAGATGTTGACAATACTACTAGTAATAAAATTAAACACGGTTGCATTAGAAATTATAGTGAAGTTATTAAATCGGAAATCCCCATGGCCTAAAGAAAAAAAAAGGATGTCGATATTAGACAGAGATTTAATTTGTAATAAATGGCTCTATTTTTGGCTATGAAATATCTCGTTATTGGATTTTGTAATAATAAGATAATCAACATCCTTAATCAATTAAGGGAACTCTTACAAATCCATTAGGTAAAGAATTATAATTTACTTATCGCTCAAGGATTGTTTAACACAAATGTATATATATATATCTTCAATAAATTGCAATAATGTTACTATTGGTTAATAGGCCAGATATTAAACTATGAGATTTATCATTCATTATAATATTATCAAATAGTGTCAAAATTTAGCTGATATGTAATTTTAGGATGGCGAGAGGTGTAGAATGTTATTGGACTTATGTTGCCAGTTGTGTTAGCCCATATTCAAATATGGGCATAACATTTTAGTATTACTTGGCATACTGTTTTAAAAAAATATATATATAGTTAGGTTTTCTAGTGAAAAATTTGGGCATTACAATTCGTCACTAAAGTTTTCCCTGTTTAGGTTTGAGCATTTTGATTTGTATTTCATTTTTCTTTCCAATCCCTAGCTTGGTGGTGAACCCCTCGTTAGTGTACAATTAGACCTTAGGGCAACCCTATTGCAAGATCTCTTTCTCATTTGCATTGAAATCTCTAGGGTTTCCCTTCAATTAGATAATTGGAAACTGGGTTTTTCTCTATGTTCTAAACCATATGAAAGCATCTCCCCCATTTTTAATTGTTTCACAACATAATTAATCTTCTCTATTTAACTTACAATAAAGTTTCTCAAACTTAATAAAATTTGATTACACAAGTTTGTGCAGCCATACAAGCTAAAATAAATCAATTAAAAACATAGTAGAATCTGCTATGAGACAAAAAATAACCTCAAAAATCAAGCTACAATTCTTCTTCTTCAAATCATCTCCCTGCACTGTGAAACTATCTCTCCAATCTGCAATCTTCAATCACCAACTTGTTGATCTTAAACCATGGATTTCATAATACATTTTTTGTTGCAACACACCTTTAGAACATAAAAAAAAAATCATTTTCCACCTTCTCCAAGAAAATCCACACCTGGGAAACACAACTTCCTTCCGCACCTACAAAAACAAACTTCTCACATTGATCTCAATACAAAAATCTGCAACAACTGGTGATGTGCAAAGCTTTGTAATCAACCACAAATCTACAACACATCTCCAAACCATTCCTAGAGATATCTAATGACTTCATCTATATCCTTATTTAATCTGGTAAAAGAGAGCTCAAAAATGAATTGATTTTTCCTTTTGTTCTATCCATCTTTCCTCATGAAATGAAATTTGAGTGCATTTGGAGGAATTTCATCACATTCCAAAACCCACTCCCAAAAATCAATGCCTACCTCCAAAAGCTCTCCAATTAGATTAAATTTCATTAATGAAATACAACAATATATGTGTGGACATCAAATCTGCAAATGGTTAACAATTTTAACATAATATCATCATGTTAGTCCTTTGAAAAACATTAGATTTGAAATCCCTATGAAATACTTGACTATGATGAAAAATGCAAATTAGATAAACAAAGATAATCAAATGTAAGCATATAAAAACATAGTCAAAACTTTATTCCATATTGGATTGGTGTTACATGTGCTAGTAACCCTTTCCCAACCCTTGATTAATAAGCTTAGATGATGATGATAAGATGGACAAGATTAGCTCTCCATTGAAGAGAGTAACATTGTGTGAGATTGGAGATGAAAATGCTAAGATTGTGGAGTGGATGAACAAAATCAGTTCTCAAACCAAGAGAGTGACTTTGCATAAAGATTGTGGAGGATTTGCTTGAGAATGAAGTCTTTATTTAAAGATTTTCAAAATGCTAAGTGTTGAAGAGAGACCAATGTGGGACAAAGATCAAGCCAATAAGATAAGGCCACTTGTCAAGTGATGATAGGCCAACGGTTGTGCAAGATTTGGGAAGAGTGCCCATGAGAGGGAAAATTTGAATTCAAATTTGAGAGTAAATGCTAAGTGGGGGACAAGAAAAACAACAATAAATGCAATGTTGGACTTGTCATGTTGAGGGAAAATGAAGGTTTTTAATAAATCAATAAAATTGATTTATTGTGCAAGTGGAGATATCTAGAGAATGCAAGTGGGATAAGATTAACATTTAATCATGGTTAGATTAAATTAATGATGATTAGGTTAGCTTAATGGTATTTAGATGATTTTGACTTTTAGGATTTAAATATTTGATTTATTTAAATCAGAAAAGGATGAAATATGGATTGGATTTAATTAAATAAATGTTTGATCTATTTAATTAAAGGGATGATGTTTGATTTATTAAAAGGTTGATGATACTGTTTATTTGATAAATGACCTTAGGAAATGAGATTATTTAATGAATGGATGAAAGTGATGAATGGGCCTAATGTGAGACCTAATTTGACTGAATCTAATCGACTGCATAATGTTAATTTTGCATGTCTACAATATGCCTTTCAAACTCCAAGATATGTTGTGAGTGGATGACAATGGTTTTAATGCATTCTTGCTTTCTTAAATAAAGCAAAAATCTATTTTTTCCAAAATAGGTTTCCACCTCCAAAATCCTTATTTTTTAGGAGTTATGGAATTTAAAATTGGGAGTTACAAGTCAATTTGGAGCTCTCCAAGAAACCCATGCCCTATCTTTCTTTTTTAGGATTTTTCATTTAAAACATATTCTCCACTATGCTACCTTATCCTATTTTGACCCAAATTTACTCCAAATTGAAATTTCTAGATTCCAATATGACATGAAATTAAAATTCACAACAAAATATGAATTTTAGAAGATAAAACATGAAATTCAATTCACAACAAAATTGCAAAAAAATTTGAACCTCTTATGTTGACACAAGATAGCCTATGAACCATGGATTCTTTTGCATCATATTTCATGGTTAAAACCATGAGATAATATGCGCATGTGGTACATAAAGGAAAGCGTGGGAAATTCATATGAATCCAAAAAGAGACATTAGGGGAGAGTTGTTAGATAAAAAGTAACTCCAATATAGAATGGAAGTTTGTCACCATTGACAATTTCACATTAGGTTTAGCTCCTTGATGCAAGGGCATCTATCAACAATAACAACTCATCAGGGTACTTCAAACCCAAACTCAACTAAGAAGATCAAATTGAACAATCACCCAAAATCCATTGTACATTGTCTATCCATTCACAAGGCTTTCAATCATCAATTTCACAAAATTAGTAAACCACATCATTATCAAATACAAAATGAAACTTAACTAGCATCATATGATTGTATCAACACAAAACTTGATTAGAAAAAAATAGAATCATTCATCTCTTTCACTATCCATTCTTTCACCCTTCAATAAAACTCTTTTCCCAAGGAGAATAGACAGCTAATCATACATTCTTTCTTTTGAACTAACACCAAACATTCACATCACTGTAATCCTCATACATTTAACTAAAGCAACTAAGGACATATTCACATAACACTATATTATCATACCCATTACCTTTTGCAGCCAAAGCACCATTTTCCACAATAGGTTCTTATTGCTCAATCATCCAAAACAACATATTTTCCTTCAAAACCCTTTCCAAACATTTAGTCACCTTTGAAAACATCAATAAGGAAGAATTAAATCAAACTCTAACCTTCAAATCAATGTTTTAATAGTTTTTCACTTTCTAGGCATTCAAGGCACTAGTTGCCTATTAGGTCTTCAAACCCCAAATCGGGTATTCCTTCCAAACTATATTAAAATAACCCAAACCAATGGTATGACAGGAGTCCAATGTGACATATCATAACATATCAAGATCTTTTAGTAGATTACTTTAAAGGAATTACCATATTTTTAGACTGTACGTTGGAAAAGACCACAAATTAGGCCTAAATTACAAATGAAGTGCTCTTGGACCACCACCAAAACACCAAAGGATTTAAAATAGTCTTTATCATCTCTCTAACCTGAAGATTCAATCACTTTTAATTGCTATAAGGACCCACAAAATGCTATACCATAAAACCCTTATTTCTAGAATTTTACAACACCAAAAGTGAGGGTTTATTGAAATTAAGTGTTGTAAACCTCCATATACTTTTACAGCTCTTCAAAAATGTTTAGATAGGCCTGCTTATACTCCAAAAATAAACTCCCAAAATCATTGACTGATATTTTCACAAAGACCAACTTGTAACCATTCACTTTCATGAGGAAAACTCTATTTTTCTTTGAGGACAACTGTTAGAAATGAAGATCTGATTGCAAACCAGAAAAATCACCTTCCATAGAAGAGAAAAATGAAAAAGCAGAGATTTGCATGAATTGTGCAAATTGATATATTCGAAGTACAAAATAATACAAGAGATAATTTTCTTTATAAAAGCAAAGATGCATAAACCTAATCTTATCTTGAGCAACAATATAGCTCAACAAGATAAGGATAAAACCTATAACTTAGGAATTAAATAAAGCCTAAGTAAACTTATGCAAAGTGTAATTAATAATTAATGACACCAACACCCCCCCATAAGTGCAACTTAGGAAGAAGCAGATTATTATGCAAATATGAGTCCCCACAACAAGGCCTAATAAGGTACTCATGTACAAATGTAAATAGAGAGAAAACCTAGTGGGAAAAACCCCCCCTTTAGTGAGATGAACTGCTACGAAGAAGCATTGGAAGAACTTTGATGAAGCAACACTGGAAGCCCAAATCTGGCAAGCAAGGAGAGATACTTTTGTTTGCAAAATACCATATCAGAATCACAAATGCAACAACAAACCCGATGCCAAGGAACATTGGAAACTCACATACTGGATCAACCCTAGAATCTGTAAGCAACAATAGATGAAAGGATGAAAGGACCCATAATGATGACAAATTTGGAAGAGTGTCTCTCGAAGCTAATGCCAAATTGAAACTAAAACTGCCCATAGGACGAGTACCATCAAGATTCTGGAACATTCACCATAAAAACATGGCCTTAAAATTGAGAAAGGTTTGAACCAATGAGGATCAAGAACCATAAAATCCCAATGTGAAGTGTGAACCGAAGCAAACCAAAGATGTATCCAGCTAAGCAAGAAAGAAGCTAAAAGGAGACAACAGGAAACCAGAAAAACTCATGTGAGTTGTCACCAACATGAAATATGGATGCAAGAACCCCCCTTAATGGAACTTTATATCAGTTAATTATTACAATACCCAATGATTGCAGAAGGAGAGAATGAAAAACTATAGAAACATAGGCAAAAATGCAAACCTAGCACACGAAACAAAAATGAATGCATGCATAAAATTAGGTAAACATATTCTATAAATGACCTTAGATCTGCATAGAGGCCGAAACCAGCTTTCCAATGCCATGAAAATCATGAAAAATGGATAAGTGAGTCACAAGATACGTCTCCCAAAGTGAAAAAGGAAACATCTGACTTCCGAGGTAGAAAAAAGCATCAAAAAGGAAAAACCAAAAAACCACACTAGCACCATTGCGTAGAGCATCGAAACAACTTTTTGATGATATCTCGTTTGCAAAAAAAGGACATCGTATTCCCAAGATATGCCCATTTATGTGAAAGTTGTCCAAAAAGCTCTGATTTGGCCCCCAAAAGCCCTAAAGGGCTAAAAAAATAAGGCCCCTGGTCACATGCAGGACCAGGGGCTGGTGCGTAGGGAGCTGAACCAAAGCCCTTGGTCACTAATATGATTGGGGCTAGGGCTGTAGGCCCGGCTGGGAGCTGAGGGTGGAGCTCTTGGTCACCAAATGACCACAGGCCAGCAGATTTAAGCCCGCGGGGGCTGAAAGGGGGAAGCGGTAGACTGGTGGCGATGTGTGGTGGCAGTGGCCCAACGATGGTCACCTGGTGGCTGCCAGGTGGTGCTGAGAATTTAAATGGGGAGCACTAGATTTCACCAAAAGCTTTGATTTTTTTTTTTTTTTTGAAAAACAAGCCTTGTGAAGCATGCCTGGGGGTCGTAAGGCCCTTGGGCAAAAAAATTTTGCATCTCCGGATGACTGTTTCCAAATTGGACAAATTTTATATGGAAATATGGGTTTTTGGGCACTGCGAATCCAATGGCAATGTCCATTTGGGCCCAAAGTGCTCCAAAAATCAGGCGACCCCTGGATCTATCAGAAAAATCACCAAGCTTGAGACCCTTGTAGATCTAGCAAACGGTGACCAAAATAAATGAAATAAAAGTCATTTCTGACTTTTTTTGGTGCTCTGAATCCAACGAAAAACCTCGATCTGATCCAAGATGCTCCAAAAATATGCTCAAGGAAAGAAACCCTCGAGGGACCTCGAACAAGCTCTGCAATGTGTTCCTCCAAAAAATTTAAGAAGGGGCTGCAAATCGAGGCTCTGATACCATGTTAGAAACCAAGATCTTATTGCAAACCAAAAGAATCACCTTCCATAGAAGAGAAAAATGAAAAAGTTGAGATTTGAATGAAATGTGCAAATTGATATATTTGAAGTACAAAATAATACAAGAGATAATTTTCTTTATAAAAGCAAAGATGCATAAACCTAATCTTATCTTGAGCAACAAGATAGCTCAACAAGATAAGGATAAAACCTATAACTTAGGAATTAAATAAAGCCTAAGTAAACTTATGCAAAGTGTAATTAATAATTAATTACACCAACAATAACAACCTTTAACTTGTATTCTCTTCTTCCCATGCACAGAACAACACGAACACACCTTATACAACCCAAAAATAACCTACTCCACCAAAAAACAAAGCCTACTTCAGTAGAGTAGTCATTACAACCTTAAATGACTCTCAAAACCCCAACACTTAGGGTTACAAACCGAGTTAGAGAAAATCGGTCCAAACAAAAGATTTACTCTATGGATTTCCCTTAAAAGGGATTAAAATGAAAATTAATTTTCTACACTACTTGAATCAACAAGATTTTAGGCCTTAAACCTCTATGCAAACCATACAAACTAAAGAACAACTGAAAAGAATGTTGAAATTCAAAACTAGGGTATTTTTATTGATACTAAATCTACAAGAATACAAAATTTGATCTCTTGCTCACCTCAAAAATGCTTTTATAGATGTTTCACAATCCATAATGGACTCTACAACTTCTTCTACTGACCTATCTCTTCATTTTTCCCTCAAAGACTCTTCATCTTCTAATTTTTTACTTATTTGCATCTTTTACATTATTGACAACTTTTAGCATATTTTTTTGAAAATTTTACTTTTTCCATCTTGTTGACCTCCTAGAAACCTCTAAATGACCCAAATACATTAGAATTGACCATTACATGACCTTTTCACAAGGTCTTACAATTGAAATTTGAAAATTTTGCAATTTTTCCTTTTGAAGGCATTCTAAGAACAAGGTGCTCCTGCACCATACAACCAACCAACAAAACATATCCAAGTCCCCTGGAAACATGTTATCTTGTTCCCTCACCTTCAAAACAACTTCAAATCTGCCTTGGACTACTTCTTTTCTCTTAAATCTTATGCTTGTCTTTGTCTCAACCTTTCCTTCAGCTTTGTCTTCAAATTTGTCATCATCTCTATCTTTTTCCAACACTTTCTCTTTCTCTACTCATCAGGTTCTCAATCATCTTCTCTTTCAAAAGGACATAAGACAGTCCTTCCACTTTGATTTTCCAAGAAATATTTCCTTTTTTTCACAATTCATCCTTGCCCTTCTCTGACCAATCATCTTTTCATCTTCTCATCTACTCCCATCAGTGGAGTACTCTTTAGGCTGCAAACTCAAGTGGTTCTTTAGTTAGGTATCCATCTTCCTTAATGCCTTACCAGAAAAATTCACCAACTCAACAAACCATCCATCTTACCCAACAGTAGATCCTAGAGGATTCCTCACTCTCTCTGCCTTGAACCTTCTACCCAGCTTAATCTCCATTGGAGGATGGTGACCACATACCTCAACTTTTCTACCAACACACAAATTTTTAGAAATCTTCCTCTCCGTAGCTAGATAGATCAAGAACCTACAACCAACCACAACTCAAAAACAACAATTCAACCAATTATCATAATCAACTAGCTCTGATACCAATTGATGCGAGGGAATCTATCAACAACAACAACTCATCGGGGTACTCCAGACCCAAACTCAACTAAGAAGATCAAATTGAACTATTGCCCAAAATCCATTGTACATTTCATCAAATTCACCCATCTATCAATCAAAATTCTCTAGCCATTCACAAGGCTTTCAGTCACCAATTTCACAAAATCAGTAAATGACATCATTATTAGATACAAAATGCAACTTAACCAGCATCATATGACTGTATCAACACAAAACATGATTAGAAACAAACAAAACCATTCATCTCATTCACTATCCATTCTTTCACCCTTCAATACAACTCTTTTCCTGAGGAAAATAGACAACTAATTATACATTCTTTCTTTTGAACTAATGCCAGACCTTCACATCACTATAATCCTCATCAATTTAACTAAAACAACTAAGAAGATATTCACATAACACTGTATTATTAGACCCATTACCTTTTGCAGCCAAAGCACCATTTTCCACATTAGGTTCTTATTGCTCAATCATCCAAAACAACATATTTTCCTTCAAACCCCTTTCCAAACATTTCGTCACCTTTAACAACATCAATAAGGAAGAATTAAATCAAACTCTAACATTCAAATCACTTTTTTAATAGTTTTTCACTTTCTAGGCATTCAAGGCACTATTTGCCTATTAGGTCTTCAAACCCCATTTCGAGTATTCCATCCAAACTATATTGAAATAACCAAAACAAATGGTACCTTCAGGAGCCCAATGTGACATATCATAACATATCAAGAGCTTTCAGTAGATTGCTTTAAAGGAATTTCCAAATTTTTAGACTATACGCTAGAAAAGACCACAAATTAGGCCTAAATTACAAATGAAGTGCTCTTGGATCACCACCAAAACACCAAAGGATTTTAAAAAGTTTTTTATCATCTCTCCAAACTTAATATTTAATCACATTTAAGGACTATAAGGCTCCAAAAAATGTTATACCATAAAAATCTTGTTTCTAGGCTTTTACAACACAAAAAGTGAGGGTTTATTGAAATTAAGTGTTGCAAAACTTCATATTCTCTGCCACCTCTTCAAAAATATTTAGATAGTCCTGCTTATGCTCCATAAATCAACTCCCAACATCATTGAATGATATTTTCACAAACCCCAACTTGTAACCATTCACTTTCATGAGGAAAACTCTACTTTTCTGTGAGGACAACAACCTTCAACCTGCATTCTCTTCTTCCCCTAAACAAAAAAAAATGCACACACCTTACAAAACCAAAAACTAACCTAATCCACCAAATAAAAATTCCTAATTTAGTGGAGTAGTAATTACAACCTTAAATGACTCTCAAAACCCCAACACTTAGGGTTACAGACCAAGTTAGAGAAAATCGGTCCAAACAAAAGATTTACTAAATGGATTCCTCTTAAAATGGATTCAAATGAAAGCTACTAACTTTCACTACTTGAATCAATAATCTTTTAGGCCTTAAACCTCTATGAAAACCATACAAACTAAAGAACAACTGAAAATAACATTGAAATTCAAAAACTAGGTACTTTTATTGATACTAAATCTTCAAGAGTACAAAATTTGATCTCTTGCTCACCTCACTAATGCTTTTATAGATGTTTCCCAATCCATAACAGACTCTACAACTTCTTCTACTAACCTTTCTCTTCATTTTTCCCCCAAAGTATAGATTCATCTTCTAATTTTTTGCTTTTTTGCATCTTTTACATTATTGACAACTTTTAGCATCTTTTTTGAAAAAATTTCTTTTTCCATATTTTCGACCATCTAGAAACCTCTAAGTGACTCAAATACAAAGGAATTTACCATTACATGACCTTTTCACAAGGTTTTACAATTGCAAATTAATTTTTTGGAGTTTTTCCTTTTCAAAGCATTCTGAGAACAAGGTGCTCCTACACCATGCAACCAACCAACAAAACCTTTCCAAGTCCCTTGGAAACATGTTATCTTGTTCTTTCACCTTAAAAATAACTTCAAATATTCTTTGTACTACTTCTTCTTTTCTCTTAAATCTTTTGCTTGTCTTTGTCTCAACCTTTCCTTCAGCTTTGTCTTCAACTTTTTCTTCATCTCTATCTTTTGCCAGCACTTTATCTTTCTCTACTCATTAGGTTCTCAATCATCTTCTCTTTCAAAAGGACACAAGATTGTCCTTCCACTTTACTTTTCCAAGCAATCTTTCCTTTTTTAAAAAATTCATCCTTGACCTTCTCTGACCAATCATCTTTTCATCTTCTCATCTACTCCCATTAGTGGAGTACTCTTCAGGTTGCAAACTCAAGTGCTTCTTCAGTTAGGTATCCATCTTACTTACTACCTTACCACAATTCACCAACTCAAAAAACCATCCATCTTACCTAACAGTAGATCCTGGAAGATTCCTCACTCTCTCTACCTTGCACCTTCTACCCAACTTAATCTGCATTGGAGGATGGTGACCAAAGACCTCAGCTTGTATAACAACACACAACTTCTCAGAACTCTTCCTCTCTACAACTAGATGGATCAAGCATGTGCAACCAACCACAACTTAACAACAACTCAAGCAATTATCAAAATCAGCTAGCTCTGATACCAATTGATGTAAGGGCATCTATCCACAACAACAACAACTTGTCAGGGTACTTTAGAACCAAACTCAACTAAGAAGATCAAATTCAACAATCACCCAAAATCCATTGTACATTTCACCAAATTAACTCATTTATCCATCAAAATTCTCTAGCCATTCACAAGGCTATCAATCATCAATTTCACAAAATCAGTAGACCACATCATTATTAGATAAGAAATGCAACTTAACTAGCATCATATGACTATATCAACACAAAACCTGATTAGAAGCAAATAGAACCATTCATCTCTTTCACTATCCATTCTTTCACCCTTCAATACAACTCTTTTCCCAAGGAAAATAAACTAATAATCATACATTATTTCTTGTGAACTAACACCAGACCTTCACATCAATGTAATCCTAATAAATTTAACTAAAACAACTAAGAATATATTCACATAACACTATATTATTAGATCCATTACCTTTTGCAGCTAAAGCACCATTTTCCACATTAGGTTCTTATTGGTCAATCATCCAAAACAACATATTTCCTTCCAAACCATTTCCAAACATTTAGTCACATTTAACAACATCAATAAGGTAGATTTAGATCAAACTCTAACATTCAAATCACAATTTTAACAATTTTTCACTTTTTAGGCATTCAAGGCACTTTTTTCCTATTAGGTCTTCAAACGTCAAATCAGGTATTCCTTCCAAACTATATTGAAATAACCCAAACCAATGGTACCTTCAGAATCACAATGTGAAATTTCAAAACATATCAAGAGCTTTCAGTAGATTGCTTTACAAGAATTGCCATATTTTTAGACTGTACGCTAGAAAAGACCACAAATTAGGCCTAAATTACAAATGAAGTGCTCTTGGAGCACCACCAAAACACCAAAGGATTTAAAAAATTCTTTTATCATCTCTCCAAACTTAATATTTAATCACTTTTAAGGACTATAAGGCTCCAAAAAATGTTATACCATAAAAATCTTGTTTCTAGGCTTTTGCAACACAAAAAGTGAGGGTTTATTGAAATTAAGTGTTGCAAACCTTCATATTCTCTGCCACCTCTTCAAAAATATTTAGATAGGCCTACTTATGCTCCATAAATCAACTCCCAACATCATTGAATGATATTTTCACAAACACCAACTTGTAACCATTCACTTTCATGAGGAAAACTATGTTTTTCTATGAGCACAAAACAACAGGAAAACACCTTATACAACCTAAAACTAACATAGTCCATGAATAACAAGGCCTAATTTAGTGGAGTAGTCATTACAACCTTAAATGACTCTCAAAACCCCAACACTTAGGGTTACAGATCGAGTTAGAGAAAATCAGTCCAAACAAAAGATTTACTCAATGGATTCCTCTGAAAAGGGATTAAAATAAAAGTTACTACTTTTCACTACTTGAATCAATAAGATTTTAGGCCTTAAACCTCTATGAAAACTATACAAACTAAAGAACAACTGAAAGGAACAACGAAATTCAAAAACATGGTACTTTTATTGATACTAAATCTTCAAGAGTACAAAATTTGATCTCTTGCTCACCTCACTAATGCTTTTATAGATGTTTCCAAATCCATAACTGACTCTACAACTTCTTCTACCAACCTATCTCTTCATTTTTCCCCTAGAGTATCTTCATCTTTTGATTTTTATCTATTTTGCATCTTTTTTGCAAATTTTTCTTTTTCCATCTTTTTTACTTCCTAGAAACCTCTAAATTACTCAAATACAATGGAATTGACCATTACATGACCTCTTCACAAGTTTTTACAAATTAATTTTTTTGCAATTTTTCCTTTTGAAAGCATTCTAAGAAAAAGGTGCTCCTGCACCATACAACCAACCAACAAAACCTTTCCAAGTCCCTTGGAAAAGTCCATTGGAACATTTTATCTTGTTCTTTCCCTTGTAAAACAACTTCAAATCTTCCTTGGACTAATTCTTGTTCTTTTCTCTTAAATCTTCTGCTTGTCTTTGTCTCAACCTTGCCTTCAGTTTTTTCTTCAATTTTGTCTTCATCTCTATCTTTTTCCAGCACTTTCTCTTTCTCTACTCATCCGGTTATCAATCATCTTCTCTTTCAAAAGGACACAAGACTGTCCTTCCACTTTGATTTTCCAAGCAATCTTTCCTTTTTCTCAAAATTCATCCTTGACCTTCTTTGACCAATCATCTTTAGATCTTCTCATCTAATCCAATCAGTGGATTACTCTTCAGGCTACAAACTCAAGTGTTTCTTTAGTCACATATCCATCTTTCTTACTACCTTACCACACAATTCACCAACTCAACAAACCATCCATCTTACCTAACATTAGATCCTAGAAGATTCCTCACTCTCTCTTCCTTGCACCTTCTACCCAGCTTAATCTCCATTGGAGTATGGTGACCAGAGACCTCAGCTTGTATGCCATCACACAACTTCTCAGAACTCTTCCTCTCTTCAACTAGATGGATCAAGCACATGCAACTAACCACAATTCAACAAAAACAACTCAACCAATTATCGAAATCAGCTAGCTCTGATACCAATTGATGTAAGGTAATCTATCAACAACAACAACAACTCATCAAGGTACTTTAGACCCAAACTCAACTAAGAAGGTCAAATTCAACAATCACCCAAAATCGGTTATACATTTCACCAAATTCACTCATTTATCCATCAAAATTATCTAGCCATTCACAAGGCTTTCAATCATCAATTTCACAAAATAAGTAAACCACATCATTATTAGATAATAAATACAACTTAACCAACATCATATGACTGTATCAAAACAAAACTTGATTAGAAACAAATAGAACCATTCATCTCTTTCACTATCCATTCTTTCACCCTTCAATACAACTCTTTTCCCAAGGAAAATATACTAATAATCATACATTATTTCTTGTGAACTAACACCACACCTTCACATCAATGTAATCCTAATCAATTTAACTAAAACAACTAAGAACATATTCACATAACATTGTATTATCAAACCCATTACCTTTTGTAGCCAAAGCACCATTTTCCACAATAGTTTCTTATTGCTTAATCATCCAAAACAACATATTTTCCTTCCAAAAAAATTCCAAACATTTAGTCACATTTAACAACATCAATAAGGCAGAATTAAATCAAACTCTAACATTCAAATATTTTTTTTAACAATTTTTCACTTTCTAGGCATTCAAGGCACTATTTGCCTATTAGGTCTTCAAACCCCAAATCGGGTATTACTTCCAAAGTATATTGAAATAACCCAAACCAATGGTACCTTCACAATCCCAATGTGACATTTCATAACATATCAAGAGCTTTCAATAGATTGCTTTAAAGGAATTGCCATATTTTTAGACTGTACGCTGGAAAAGACCACAAATTAGGCCTAAATTACAAATGAAGTGCTCTTGGAGCACCACCAAAACACCAAAGGATTTAAAAAATTATTTTATCATCTCTCCAAACAAAATATTCAATTAAATTTAAGGACTATAAGGCTCCAAAAAATGCTATACCATTAAACCCTTGTTTCTAAGCTTTTGCAACACAAAAAGTGAGGATTTATTGAAATTAAGTGTTGTAAACCTCCATATACTGCGCCACCTCTTCAAAAATGTTTAGATAGACCTACTTATGCTCCATAAATCAACTCCCAACATCATTGAATGAAATTTTCACAAACACCAACTTGTAACCATTCACTTTCATGAGGAAAACTATGTTTTTCTGTGAGGAGAACAACCTTCAACCTACATTATCTTCTTCCCCTAAACAAAACAACAAGAAAACACCTTATACAACCTAAAACTAACATACTCCACTGAATAACAAGGCCTAATTTAGTGGAGTAGTCATTACAACCTTAAATGACTCTCAAAACCCCAACACTTAGGGTTACAGATCGAGTTAGAGAAAATCAGTCCAAACAAAAGATTTACTCAATGGATTCCTCTTAAAAGGGATTAAAATAAAAGTTACTACTTTTCACTACTTGAATCAATAAGATTTTAGGCCTTAAACCTCTATGAAAACTATACAAACTAAAGAACAACTGAAAGGAACAACGAAATTCAAAAATAGGGTACTTTTATTGATACTAACCTTTCTTCATTTTTCCAATCAACAAGTCATTTATGAACTCTTACATGGCTCTTACATGTCCCCTTCCAAAGGTCAAACTCAACATTCATTGCACAAATTTGAATTTGAAACTCCCTCTCTTGAGCACATTTCCCAAATCTTCCACATCCTCAAGCCTATCACAACTTGACAAGTGTCCTCCTTTCATTGGTCTAATATTTGTCCCACATTCATCCATTTGGCTATTCCTCTCATCCAAATAATCTATAAATGGAAGGCTTTATTCATCATCAAATCCTCCACAATCACTCATGTAAATTCACTCTCTTCAAGAGAACTGATTTTTCCCATCCATCACCTTGATAATCAACATATCATTTTCATATCATGGAGCTTAAGCAAGGATTGGGAAAGGACTATTTTCTACAATAGCACCAATCCACTATGGGATAGGATTAATTTCATGTTTTCATATGCTTTTATTTGGTTTCCATTGTTTCATTTTATTGCATGATTAACATGATTTATTATTCCATAGAGATGATGTTATTTTCTTTGTTTTAAACTAACCATGCTAATGTGTTGGAGGTTTTGACAAGTTGCAGATTTCACCATCTACATTTTGGCGCTAGAAGGAGGGCAGTGCAGTCAAATAATACTTGTTACCCACACATCAAATAATGAATGAAGGAGTTCTTGTTGGGATATGCAGTCATGGATTATTATTTAGCAAACATTTCATTAAGTATACATTTTTGTCTTGTCTTATGTCAGGCCGATTTTGTGCTTTGTCCATCGCATAAGTTGTCTCTTTCCTCTCTATCTAAACCCACATTTTTCTCTAGAATAGGGCATCATACACTGAGTATTGAATCTTTTATTTCTTGCATTTGCAACATTTCAGATATTATTTGGATTATTGCTCTTTCTGTGCATGTGTTTGATCAGGTCTTAAATTGTAATTTTTGCGGCTCACTTACCTAACGTGTTGGAATATAATCTCTCTTGACAACGTTTGAAATTCTTTGTAACACATGTTACTCTTTGCAAGTGCTCCAGATATTAAAATGAGGAGTGTCATTTCTAATTTAGCATAGATAATGCTATTGTACCTTTGTAGTATTTCAACTACTCAGTGTTATGTGTCATCTCCTTGTGCCTAGAGCTGTGTGTCCTTTATATCTACTTTGGAGTCAAATTTTGGGTGATTTGCACTGTGCATAGCCTACTTTATAAGCTTGCCTCTAGACATAATTTTGATTTGGTTGGTTGTGCTCTCTTGCTATGGCCATCGTGTCATAACGGTCCGCATGCCTTGCTCTGCTTTCCATATTCTGCATGCTTATTTTTGACGTAGTTAGAGTCTTTGCAAACCTATTTATTATCGTGGCCATAACTGCAATTCACGTTAGGGATAATGTGGTGACATTGGGTTACTATCTCATAGTTTCCCTACTAGAAAAGTTTGATAACCAAAAAACATTTTAACTTTACTTTTCCCTTATTTGCGTGGAGTGAATATTATACTTGTTTCAGCTACCTAAGACTATTCTTCTATTCTTCTATGGCATGTTTTATTGTTAATAGATGTGTTTGAGATAGCATGGGTTAGAGGAGTATTTTGCGAATCTGTCCTGACTTTAACTTAGCTACCATTTTTTCCTGCACCATATGAATTCCTACAATTGGTGCATTTGGTGAGATATCTGCATGGCACGACTGGAGATAACTCATCTACCTACTATAACTATCACTGTCTACATTGGTTTGAATCTCTTTGTCCTTGCGTGTCTCAAGGTCGGTGGATTACAGATGAAATAGTCATTCAAAATCCAGTAATGTATTCTTTTTTCAAATCTATCTTTATTGCATCAGTAATACTGTCACTCGATCTTTATTAGTTTTTGCCTTGTCTGTCATGAACGTCTTTTGTAATTATCAAGTTTTTTAGAATCATTCATATTTGAAAAGTCGGCTGTCTGGAGGGATTTAAGTATTTAATGACAAAATATTTAGGTAAGAAAGTTGTGATTTAGCTGACTAAAGCATTTATTATTCTTAAAACTTTTTTTTTTCACTGTTTGTCCTTCTCAAGAATGGTGCGTATTCTTGTCTACTGTCAAATTCCATTCAAATCATCATCACAATTGTTTGATTTTTTCCTTCGAATGCTTGATTTGGTCTTTTAGGTGGGATTTAGATCTTTTTGATTTGGTTTTTTTCATATCAGATGCATTATCTTGAATAAAATTCTGCTCCAAATTTTCCATTAGTCCAAAATGAATTTAAATGCATCCATAAGAAAAGTTCTTAAAATCAAATATTCTTTTGTGAAAATGGATGTAACTTTGAATGGTATTGAAATTTTGAATTCACCACAAAGAACTCATATGCCTTATCACTTTTATTTTATTTCTATTTAAAACAAAGTTATGCATAACTTGCTTATTTTTTATTTTATTTTTTGCAAGGCATGCATAACCCCTATTAATGATGATTGTAGGAAATAGGTTAAAATTGAGCATTGGAATCAAGTAAAAGGTACAAACGAAGGAAAGCAAGGAGAAGGCTAAACGAAGGAAAACAAAAGGAGGAGAAACGAAGATAATGACTTGGGAGGATTAAAGTGTTTTTTAACACTTCAGTGTTTGTTTAAACACTTTTTTATGAAATTGTCATCTTTTTGTTCTTAGGACATTAATTTTCATTTGGTTTTAAAAAGAACAATTTGATTTTTCATTTGCAAAGGGTTAAAATTGAAACTTAGACACCTAGATTTCAATTTGGGCTAAAATCAACAAGCAATCTTCATCTTTCCTTTGGTGTTTTAAAACGAATCAAATCATTGCTTTGAAGGATAAAATGAATGTGTGCCTTTATTGTTTTGTAATTATTTACATAAAGTAATATCATCAAAAGACGTATGCGCTTCTCTCGCGCCTCACGATGATCTTGAGAATCAAAAGTTTTTTGGTGATATTAAGTTGCCTTACAAATAATTACCCATACACACTTCAATTTGGGTTTAAAATTGAACAAAACACTTTGTGAGTGTGAGTTAGGTATATCGCATGTGTTCTCCCTTTGTTTCTAAATGAAGGTCGATCGAACTACGGATGTGCTTGCTCGCTATTGTTTACCTTTAGAGGGGCTTGCCTAAGAGACATCTGAAAGGAGAACTCGAAGGTGACTCCAACCGGTTTTTCATTCGGGCCAGTATACAAATGGATAAGACTAAACTGTCAAGTCCTCATGGTATGTAGGCCTTAGCCGTATAGTGTCTTTCAGAATGGGGTACTACCGTAAAACGTATAAGAGCCCCTAGTAGGATTGATTAAAGCCTTTAGTGGCTTGCTGGACCCTCTCAAGGTGCCATGTCCCCGATGTTGTGTCATTAAGAACCTTGTTTGTAGTAGCCAACCAGTCAATTGAGCGAGTTTATCAAAGTGGTGCATTGGAACTTAGATTCCAAGAAGTTACTTGCCATGTCTGATCTTGGTTAAAATATAGAGGTTAAGACTTCATTCTTAATATGCCTTTATATTTTTTCCTTGGTTGCATGTAAAATCATCTCTTCTATGAAGGGCATGAGGCAAGCTCACCAAGAAAAATGTACCAATTGAGCTAGGACATCATATTGCTTGTGGTTTGAAAACACAGTGCTTTTATCGAAAACATTTGAAATCCAACATTCAACATGAGCATAAAATCTCAAACACTTTAGGAGAGGCAAATATCCTTGAAAAAATTCACATGTTATTGCTTGCCCTTGGGATTCGTATCCTTAGAGGCATCTAAACATTTGGATTTCATCTCAATTTGCTTCTACTAAAGTCAACTTTAGGTAACCTTTGCCTTGATTTCCTTGACTTCCGCATAATGCACTTTGTGGGATGAAAGGGAATTAGGACATTGGACATTCAATTGAAAACCTAATCAAGAGTGTGTTTGTGGTAAAATGAATCCATTAAGAAAATATTTAATCAATTGGACCCCACATATGTGCTTGGCATCTTTTGGTCATATGGTTTTCATGCAAACATTGGTCCTTTGATTTTGAATTACTCTTAGAGAAGGGCATGTTCTTCACTATCTTGGCCTAGTAAACAAGTCCTTCCTAGATTCATTTAGGATCAAATCAAACACTTCATTCATCCAAATTCCAAACATTTATCAAAATCCATCCAACCAAACAACTTTAGAGCTTTGGAAACATCATTCTAGACTTGCGTAAATCAGCAAATTCAAAATCACCTTGTTTAGTTAGGTGTAGGGGAATGCATCCTTTCTCATACATTTAATTTAATTAGCAATCCTTTGAACAAGTTCATCATAAGATCGCATCCAACAACTTAGGGTTTACACATTCATCATCCAAATCAAACAATCAAAATCAAGTTCTAAGTCTAGCATTGATCCAAAGTTCCTAAACGTTCATCACTCATATCATTTACACCTTTCATCCTTCATCTCATCATTAAATCCTAAGAACCTTAGAGGTCACTTTTGCAACAAGGTCAAAACACAAGAGGAACATGGAATATAAACTTGATCCATACATCATGAGTAATCCAAGTCAACTAAGCTATCAAAGCCTTGCAATGCCAATTGATTATCAACACTCACATCTATACAAAGGGTATGTGTAGGATTATCATGGAAAAAATAGGCCCTTAAGTGGCAATGAAAATTCAGAAAAATCAGAGTTAGGCAACTTGACATAAAAATTTGAATAAGTTATCTATATTATTTCAAAAATATGTAAGAATAGAATCCGTGGAAAATTGAATGTAGTTTCTAAACTACTAAGTTTATTTTATTTTTTTAAAAGTCTATTTGGTGAAAAATTGAAATTCCAATGCAGCAGTACTTAAATTTCAGAGGAAAAATAAGAAGTAGGTCTTTGTCTAACCACCCTAACCATAGTAAAATGATAATATTTTTTTATAAGATTTTATATATAAGTAGAGGACTCATGTCCGAATGTGACGCATATTTTTTTGTAATTTTTTTCCAAGTAAATAATTAATTATTAATTTTTTATTACAAATTTTAAAAAATATAAAAACTCATGTCTAACCACCTTAACTTGGTCAAAACTTCATAAATTCAACATAGAATGTGACGCATATTTTGGATTCAAAATATGATACCTTTGAGAAAGTTATAAGATGTTTTCAATCAACCTATCAATCAACACTTTAGTGGTAATTCTAATAGAAAATGAATAATAATTATTTATTAAATTCAAAGTAAAGAATGGTATGTTGGTGGAAGAGTTGAGAGTCTCCTCTACAAACCCTTTTCATTTCATCAATTTTGGCTAAAGAAATAAAGTCATCTGACCCATGGAAAAAAGTCTAGAAAAATAAAGTGAGTTGTCAAACATGTTTTTTTCATTGACTTCTTAGGATTGGCATTTCCAAGCCAAATACCAAAGCAAGCCCAAGGCTAATCCCAAGGCAATAAATTCTTTGTCAGAAATATCGGATATCCATTTCAAATTGGATATCTGTTTTGAATCGGATATCCGATTTAGTTTATATATGATTTTAAAAAATGTTTTACACTTTATAATATATGATTTAGAAAATGTAATA
>VDFB02281492.1:282215398-282342907 GCA_007258455.2 Sequoia sempervirens
CTCTACCATAAACCCTTAACCTTAAACCCTCTACCATATACCCTAGACCATAAACCTTTAACCCTTAAACCCTCTACCATCTACCATTAACCCTTAGGTCTATGTGTACACAAATCGGATATCTGATTTGTAGAACAAAAATTATACCGTTACAAGTATCGTAATTTTTTTCAAATGAATCGGATATCAGATCATAATGGATATCAGATTTGTGGGCCATAGAAAATCCCCATGTGGGCCATTTTGTGCATTCCAACGGACCCTACATTCTATTTGCAGGCGACACACACATGGTTTCAGATAGGAAGAGACAAAGATCAACTTTGGGCATCTTCTGTGAAATTTGTCATAAGCAATGATTTTTAGCATCTTTTATGAGGTATAATGGGAGCAGCAGTCGTCGGAAGAAAAAACATAAGAGAAAGCTTACAAAAGAAGAAATTGAAGCATATAGATAGAGACATAGAGAAAGTCATACGAAGAGAAGACAAGGTATGTTAATATTGGTGAACCTAACCCTATGGTCTTTCAAGTGAAGAGGAAATTGAAGATATGAAAATGTTCAAGGTGAAAAATGTTGGATTTGAAGATGTTGAACATGATATTGAAATTGGGAATGAAAATATTGAAATTGATAATGAAAATGTTCAAGGTGAAAATGTTGGATTTGAAGATGTTGAACATGATATTGAAATTGGGAATGAAATTATTCAAATTGATATTGAAAATGTTCAGGTGAAAATGTTGGAAATGAAGATTTTGAACATAATATTGAAGCAAGTATAAATTATGTTTCACCAAATTACATGAGAAATGAAGAACCTTGTATGGAAGAAAGACATATTCCAATTTCAAGACCCTCAAGAACCCCTAAATGGTTACTTGAATTTGATGAGAATATTATAAACAATTTTGAAGGAAAGAGGTCAACACGAACTATTCAATTTGTCGCTAGAAGACTTTTCAACCAATATTTTAGTGATAAGACATTGACCGAGCAATGCCAAATTTTTGTAAAATTGATAAAAGATGCAAAAGATGAGACCTTTGCTAGCCAAATTGAAGATTCATGTGAACAAGAAGACTAAAAAAAATTCTATTATTGCCAAATATCTTTTTAATGCTCTCAAGTCTATTGGAAAAAGTAACAAGGAAAAGGATAAGAGAGCTGCTCGAAGACTCATTACAACCACCCTAGTAAGCCATCAATTGAAAAAGGTTCGTTTTATGAGACAAACTTGTATTGATATTGACATAAATCGTAAAACTTTAGATAGAGCACTTGCCAGAAGAGAAAGAATAGATGATCCTCTTGAAAATGATACATGGGCTTTTGTCAGGAGGCTTCCACGTGTTCATAAGAAGCTAACCGATAATTTAAAGTAGGTAATTCAACAATTTTGGCATGATAACTCTAGAGTATCACCCAATGCAAAGGATGTTTTAAAGTTAAGAATTGGCAATTGAGACCGCACACCACATCCTAAACATTTCTTGGAATCAAGCCAAACAATGTTGTTCAAAAAATTTATTGAAACACATAAAAATATGGAAATCTCGCAAAGGACTTTTGAGGGTTTGAAGTCATTTTATTATGTGCCTCTTAAGATTCGTAATACTTGTTGTTGCAAATACCATGTGGAGTTTTCAATGTACCATGAGCTATTATGTTATATCCGTTCTACTTTGCATACTAATGAAATTTTGCAGGAGTGTGGTGCAATGCATCTTCCAAAATCATCAAGGGACTTGCTAGATCTACTTTTATGTTCTAGAGATGATAGTTGCTTTTTCTATAGAAATGATTGTTTAAATGCCAAGTGCTCACAATGTGGTGGCTTGTCAAAGTTTGTTCAATGTTTTCATGAGAGTTCTGAACATGAATTTGGAAAGAAGCTTGTTGAGAAAAAGAGATATGAGATAATCAAATATACTTTTCAAAGCAGAGGTGAACGTTCTAGATGTGAGTTGGTTACACAAGAATGCAATGTTGCTGATTTTATTTTAGATTTTAAGGACAATATTTTCTACAAGTATGCAAGGCATAGTCATAGGTCTCAGTGGTTGGATCAACAATTTAGGATGTGTAAGGACTCTTTTCCAATTGGCACTATTATATCAGTGGTTGAATTTGCATAAAACTACACATTGCAACCACAAAACAAGGTACAATCTCAGTATTACAATTCCATTTAGATTGCTATTTTTTTCCACATAACATTTAGACATGCAACCTAATAGTACAGAGGAGGATCGAAAGATAATCAGAGAGTATCATTTTTATATGAGTGATGATAGATCTCACTCGTCTGAGTATGTCCAACAATGTTTTGAGAAATTTTTTGAGTTCTTGCAGGAGCATGATATAGCATTGGGCCGACATCTAATTTGGTCAGATAATTGCACAGGTCAATTCAATAATGCTCGTATGTTTTATTGGTTGAGTAGAATGCATGTAGAGAGGGGTCTACCTCATATTTGGATTTTTTTTTAAGTTGGACATGGGAAAGGGGAGCATGATGGAGTAGGTGCATGCGTAAAGAGAGCTCTAGTTAAGGAGCAATTGAAGATTTCAAGAGAAAAATTCAGCGATGCACGTTCTCTAGTTGATTGGTGTAGTTCAACATTGTCACAAGGAGGGACACTTGATTCAACAGTGCATAGATTCTTTTGGTTCGTTGAGGAGGGTACAATGGGAGGTAGATTAGATTGCCATACAATCAAAGATTATTCAAAGATGCATTCATTTTGAAGCTCAGATGCAGGAACATGGACCATTTGGACATGAGAGTTGGCTTGTTTTGGTCAGAGTTGTATTCAGTGCAAGTGGGATCAATGCGAGTCAAGTGAGTGGGTGGATACATGGGTACCACAGTATCTAACTCCTTTATCTCAAACAATATCCATGACAAATGACACAATGGAAAGTTCAGTTGATTACGACTTGCTTTCAGATCTACTACAGCTAGGACATATTTTTGCAGTTGTTGCACCACAGGGGAATGAAGAGAAATTAGACTATTGGTTGGCTTGATGTGTGCGGGTAAAACATAAGCTAACACAACTGATGGAAGATGATGATGGTTTCATGTATCCTACAGGTTCAGTTGTGGTTGCAGGAACTTGGTTGTGAATATACATGATTAGAAAGAATGGCATACCTACATTTGAAGACTATGAGAAACACAAAACCATTCTCATGTATTCACACCTTGTTATAGCAATAAATGTTAAGTTGTTGAAGTAACATGCTAGACCAAAGACAAAACAACTATGGACACTTAGTAATGTTGATCATGAAGAAATATTGGATACTCTTAAGCAAAGAGATGACCCTTCAGGCACACTTGAATAGCATTTTCAAGAATGGAAGGTATAATTCTTATGTTCATTATGATTAAGTTCATTAGTGTTCTTTATTTAATACTGATATTTTATATACTATTGCAATGCAGGTGTTTTTAATAGTGATATTTTGTATGCAATTTTGTGATATTTTTGGCAAGATTGATATGGACCTACTGCAACAATAGCTAGCTCTAATCCTTTCAAAGAGGTATGCATCTTTTATAGTTTGCATCACTAGCTCATCATCATTCAAGTTGTTTAGATTAATATAGATACGTTATTCTAAGCATATTTTCTATTGTGACAATATAGATTTCTCATTTTCCCACTTTTTCGATATTCCTAGCATGATTGATCATGGACCTGCTACAACAATAGCCAGCTCTGATCCTTTCAAAGAGGTATGTGTCTTTTATAGTTTGCATCACCAACTCATCATCTTCAGGTTGTTTAGATTAATATAGATATGTTAGTTTAACATCTTTTCTATTGTGAGAATATAGATTTCTCATTTTCCCACTTTTGTGATATTCCTGGCATGATTGATCATGGACTTGCTGCAAGAATAGCCAGCTTTGATCCTTTCAGAGAGGTATGCAATAGATTAGAACAATATAGATTGGTTATTCAAATCATCTTTTATAGTTTTCATTACCATCTCATCATATTTTGTATCATTTAGAATAATATAGATTGGTTATTCTAAGCTACCTTGATGGTTTGTATAGGTGCTTGTCAGTGCAGAACATGAACATACTACTGTTGTTGAAGAATGTGCCCTAAATGCCTCTAATAGAAAATTTTTGTAAAATTTGAATTATGAAATTGGAAACAATGTAAAATGGTCATAATTGTGTATGGGCATAATCTATACCCACTGATGTTTTTTCAAATATGGGTCAAATGTCTGGCATTGTATAAAGGGTATGTTTAAAATGTAAACGGGCCTGTATTCTAGAAATTCATATGTTTTTGTAAATGGGTCTATTTTTGTACTTAATCGAGCTACAACCGAAGGTTTTATTCTTGGTTCTTTCCTGTCGGTATGCTTGTTTGAACCAGGTTTTGTAATATTTCCCATTTATATATAATAAATTATAGTGGCTTGCAACTTTTTATCCTCAAACCCAATTCTTTAATTCACAAGGGTGACCTCATAGTCACAAACCTATTCCCTTTCATTTTAAAATTCAAAATTCAAAATTTTCGCTAAGTGGTGTCATTCACCCACTTTGAGTTGACTAAACACATGTTTGGCATAATTTGATGATATACGCTAGCATTAATAACATACACTATACTCATTATATAATCATGAAAACATTCATTTATCTTATAGCATTGGAGCAATTAATAGTGATACATTTTGATTCAATGCAATAAAAATGAGTAACAAATTTCTAAATACCACCAAGTCCCTAGATATTCAAGAGTAGATGCAAAGATAAACATTCATACCCTTATCAACCCTTAATTATCCAATACCCCTATCAACCCTTAATTATGTTAGGTTGATTGTGTGTTGATTGATTGGATTTTATACATCCTTGCACCTCATTGACACATTTTTCTATTTGGTTTTGCATTTTTTATGTTAAGATATAGTAAATTATATTCACTTGCAATTTGAAGTTTCAATCTCTTGTATTGTTAGAATGAGTACTTGAATGATCATAATGTGTTGAGGGAAATACTTTTTTCATTAGTATTCTTTGGAATGCTTTGGATATTGTTGTAATGGCATTGAATAAAGAAGGTCATCAATGAGAGTCACACAACCATTGCCATCAATGAAATTGACCATCTCTCACATGTAATGCTTGGGAGTTACATTGGGAGGAGTGGATCATCTTTCCAGAATGTTATGGGTTCCTACTTAGTTGATATGTTCATGGTGGAGGGCTATCTTGAGTGCTATCATAATTACACGTTGGGGTGGTTCGTGGTTTTAAACTATCATACTATTTCACTTAAATCAATTATTACCCTCCTATCCTCCTACTTTACAACTATCATATATGTCTTATGGTATCCCTAATTCAAATTTTGATGATTTGAGTCACTATCTCAATTTCTGACTTTTATGCATTGGTTTATAAGAATATCCTAAGAATCATTTGATGTAGTCCCACTTGTCATAACATACAATAGGATATCACTTGAACAACATCATGTAAACAATGTATATCATGTAAATATCATGTGTCCTATAAATATTGTTGGTCCTCTTTGTCATCACTGAGTTTCATTTATATATATGTTTCCTTAGGTTTTCTCTTTATCTTAGTCATCCTTGTGTTGTCAATCATCCCCCTATTTAAGAAAATATTCACAAGGAAAATCTATTAGCCCCTTTGGGTATCGAGTATCTTGATTTTATTGTCATATGAATCCTAGGTCCTTCCCATCCATTGTTGGCCTTTGCAAGATATTGTTCCTCATATCAAGCCACATCTACCCATCCACCATCCCTATGGAAAAGACAACTTGATATGCTTTTTTATTTCTTTTTTGATTTTGGATCATTTTTTCTTTCCTTGTGATTCCTATTTTACCTACTTAGGGTCACCATGATCCATCATATCATGGTGTGCTATGAATGGTGAAATTAGGGGGCATGTCTTGACATTTCTTTTTTTGTGTTTTCTTGGTTGCCTTGCATGGTATCCACCAAGGTCTTTTGAGACATTATGTTAAACTAGGGTATTTAATTTGTTTGTGGTTTTTCAGCATTGTACCACCAAAGTTCCCTATGAATTTGTGAGACTTGGACTAATATTTTGGGTTTTCAATTCAATCTTATGCATGTGATATGATACCTTAGTTCCTCATAAATCGGTGCATTTTATCTATTGCTATAACAAATTAATCGTTCAATACATTTTTCTTTATTTGGCACTCACCCCCAATCTATTTCACTTAGCTCTTTCTCAATCATGGGTTTTGTGTGAAAGGGTGTCCCTCAAATTGTCTTCTTGTTTTGGAACTATGATTGATGTCCTATGACATAATTATTTCATTTCATCCTAAATTTCATTGTGTGCATGCCCTCAATCCTAACCATCTCGTATAATTCTCATTTAAAATAGATAAATACATTCTAGGTTCATTAAGTTTATATTTTTTCAGTCTAAGCATATTTTCATCATTATATTTTAGGTGCATTAAATAGCTTAGATTTGTTAGACTAAACATCTTTTTATCATTGTATTTTAGGTTCTTTAATTTGTTTAGATTTGTTAGTCTAAGAATATTTTCATCTTTGAATTTTAGGTTCATTTATTTTTTAGATTTGTTCATCTAAGCATATTTTCATCATTGCATTTTGGGTTCATTAAGTTGTTTAGATTTGTTAGTTTAATAATTTTTTCATCATTACATTTTAGGTTCATTAAGTTGTTTATATTTTTTAGTCTAAGTATTTTTTCATCTTTGCATTTTAGGTTCATTAAGTAGTTTAGATTTGTTAGTCTAAGCATCTTTTCATCATTACATTTTAGGTTTGTTAAGTTGTCTTGATTTTTTGGTCTAAGTTTCTTTTTGTTATTTTATTTTAGGTTCATTAAGTTATTTAGATTTTTTAGTCTAAGAATATTTTCATCATTGCATTTTAGGTTCATTAATTTTTTTAGATTTGTTAGTCCAAGAATATTTTCATCATTACATTCTAGTCCCACTATGTTGTGTACATTTGTTAATTGCACATTGCATCATAGTTGTTAGGATCATCATTATATTCATTTTAGAATAATAAAAAATCATTAGTTCACATCAATATACATTCATATATAATTAGAGAATAAAAAATAATCATGCATCATGGTATCATATAGACATGCACATCCTTCATCACCATCATCAATAGACATATCATATAACACATCATGAACATCATCATGTAGGATCAAACAAATCATATTATTCATCCATAATGTATACATATATACATCCATGCATATATCGTAAAAGGATAAAATTTCCATCACATGTACCAAAATCAAATGTCTCTTCATATATACATCAATCTCACAATACTATATGAAACCTAGAAAATAGGGTGCTTTCAAAATCCTTTGGGAGATGGAGCACTAGACCTATTTCACTTAGTTTCACTCAAGGAAACTGTAGAGATCTCAATCCATGGGTGGAATGGAGGAAAGGGATCAACTAAAGGTTGTCTTAGGGTATTATAAAAGACTAAAAAGGGGTTCACCACCAAGCTAGGGCTTGGAAAGATATGTAACATGCAAGACCTAATGATCAAAATTATTGATGTGTAAAACTTCACTAAAAGACCTAGAAATGAATGTAAAGAAGGGCACCTGGAAACCTATAGCATCTTGAATGGAGATTTGAAATGCTAGAAAAACTAAATTTAGTACACACTAGGACTCATATTCTAGGCTAGGTGTATTAGTCCCAAATTAGGGTTTCTATGCAAGTTTGGATCTTCAAAAATATGGAAAATGACTTGTACTACGACTCATATGCCAAAAGTGGCATATCAAACCTGCTTGGAATTTTTTAAGAATCAAGATTTGAATCTGCTTTGTCTTCTCAACTTGATTTCTGGATTTGAAATGTCAAATTCTTCCTTGTAGGTGTCTCCCAATGATCTTCTAAAAAAAGATGACAACTTGGACAACTTTGAAAACTTGACAACTTCTTTCCAATCTTGCTCTTCAATATGTATTCAACCTAGATCTACAAATCACACACTAAAGAGAGGGGAAAATGTTGTTTTTTTAGTAGAAAGGGGTTTTCCTTGGTCAAACCCCATTTTGGTAAATAAACCTTGAAATGAAATGGAATAAGATGAAAGAATGATGAATGAGAAAATATGCAATGTTGCAACTCACCAAACCCTAGGAATAAAGGTTGTAAACATGTATGAAATGGATCCAATGGATGTGGATCTTGAATCTTTCTTGAATGTTGTAGATCTTGACTTGAATGCTTGCTTGAATCATGAAACCCTACATCACAAATGTTAGCTCAAAAAAAAGACACGATGCATGATGAATTTGACATGATGCTTGATACTTGAATAATGCTCCAAAATGCTTGATAATCACTCTTGAATGCTCTTGAATTTTATTGTAATCATAAATTTTCCTTAGGAATGTTTCATCAACTTTCTAGGTCACTTTATTGCTTGTTAGGTGAAAAATGAGTGAAATAACCTTGTATTTATATTTGTTTATGCCAAATTTCCTGAAATTACAACACTACAAGCTAACATCAGATCTAGGAGAATAAAATCCTGCCAAGAATTTGAATTTAATTTAGGCTAGGCTTAGGGACACATTTTTCAAGAAATGCTTAGATTAATGTGAAATATAGATCGGAGCCCCAAAAATTAGGTGGGAATCATATGCCCAAGGTGCAATATGAGTCCTAGATCACTAAATCTAGGTCATACAATCCAAAAACATTAATTTTTGATTAGTCATTTGGTGATCCCACAATACTAGTTTACAATTTTGTTGAGGAAGGGAAATTACAAAAACACTCCCATGATTTTTTTTTGGTTTTTAGAATTCACACAAACTGGGGTGTTCGTATGGACCCAAAATGGGTTTTCTCGAACCCCCCTGAATAAATTTGTGTCGGGATTATCCTCAGAAATATGTATTAATTAAGGCTTGTGGGTGCAAAATAAGGCCAATTAAGGCATAAAGAAGCCCAATTAATTAATGAAAACCCTATACTAGTGTGAAAATGTTAGGAAACACTTTACAACACCCTAAGGAAAAATTATTTCCATTTAGTTCACATGTGCCCAAACAAGTGTGAAAATGTATAGGGATACTTTTTTCTACACTATATTTAGCCCCCTCTTTAGTGAGAGGAGGAACTTCCTTCAAAATCACACTAAAGTAGATGAAATACGCATCAAGAGGGGTTCAAATGTACCAATGCCAGTAAGATAGGATGACAATGACCAAGAGGGTTGTCCAAGCCCCTAGGATCAAGATCTCATGGAAAACCAATATAGGAACAAAAGAACACACATGAAAATGATAGGAAGCAACAACAAGGTACAAGCATGCATTGCAAAGACATAAAGAAAAGCAAAAAAAAAAGGGGTGGAACAAGCTTTGACCATTTTTCCCACACAATGTGGATAAGATATAATTTGTTTTTCTGAAAAATGCACACTCACTATAAGGAAAAAAAACTTCAAGCTTTCTATTGGGTGATTATCCAAAAGGTGAGAGGGTATGTGCAGGATCATGATGGACCAAAAAGTGGCAATATGATGGGAATTTGTAGGTTATGTGGCTGACGAATTTTTTTTACCCAAAATTGATGAAATGAAAAGGGTTTTTAAAGGAGATTCTCATCTTTCCACCAATATAAATTATGCTTTACTTTGAATTTAATAAGTAATTATTATTCATTTTCTATTTGAATTATGACTAAAGTCTTGATTGATAGGCTGATAGAAAAACATCTATAGTGTTCAAACAAGATCACATTTTATGAATTTGAAACATGCATCACATTCTATGCTTTGCATACTATAGGATTAAAAAAGAAAAATGAATTTCATGAAGTTTTGAGCAAGTTAAGGTGGTAAGACACATGAGTTTTTATATTTTTTAAAAGTTGTAATAAAAAATTCATAATTAATTATTTACTTGGAAAAAAATTACAAAAAAATATGCATCAAATCGGGACATGAGTCCTCTACTTATATCTAAAATATTATAAAAAATAATATCATTTTATTGTGGTTAGGGTGGTCAGATAGACACCTACTTCTTATTTTTTCCTTGAAATTTAAGTACCACTGCACATTGAAATTTCAAATTTTCACCAAATATATTTCTTTTTTTTTTAAATAAAACTAGTAGTTTTGAAACTACATTCAATTTTATATAGATTTTATTCTTACATATTTTTGAAATAATATAGATAACTTATTCAAATTTTTACGTCAAGTTTCCTAACTCTGATTTTTTTGAATTTTTTGCCACTTAAGGGCCTATTTTTTCCATGATCCTGCACATACACATGTGGTCGATATGCACTTACACACATAAGAAAGTGACTATGGGAAATTCACACCTAAGTTTGGCTGCCCATTCAACCAAACCAAATCTATAACTCCTAATAGCTTTGATAAGGCGCCACACAACAATGAACTTTGAGCTTCATGAGGCAAGCAAAGCTTTGTATGCTTGATACTCATGAACAAACAAGATGGCTCCATAGGAAAGAAAAGTGTGTTATGAAAGGTGGCCATATAACCGAAATTATAATATAAGGTGTGTTCAAAGGAGTTTTTCTTAGTTCATGTAAGCTCTTAGGTTAGGGAACATTGTGCCTAATGTCTCCAAGAGAGGACCAATCGAAGAATGTAATATTCGCAACTTAGGGGATGTAGTATGTCACGTCAATCCACTAAGAGGAATATAATATGCTAATAGAGATCACGCTCTTGAGGGACATCACACCCAATGTCACCAGAAAGTGAAAGACACATTGCATGAAGTAAGAAGACTACACAATGAAACATGAAAAAGAATAATTCCAATGTATGGCCCCACTTTAAAGAAATTTCTAAACACCATGTTGTGAGCAATTAATTTAAAGTAGTAAATGATAAATGCAAACAATAAAGAGGACATGAGAGCTTATTTGGAAATCCTTATGCCAAGTCATATGCTTCCAAATAAAGCTATTTCATGAAAAGGTGTCGCCCCAAAAAATGAAATCCCAAAAATTACATAAAGGATCCATGGATTCGGGGTCAGTATGTCTTTGCTACAATGTTGTTTGAGACCTCAGAACTTTCATCATTCCTCAAATATTCATAAAATAGAAGAATGAAACAAAGAGATCGAAAACAAAGAAAAATAATTTTGGGTCAACATGGAAGATACATGAATGTCTCAACACCTTGCATCATCCCCAAAAGGAAAACACAAGACAAAGATAAAACGAAACGCTTTACAATATAGAGAAGAATGTAGGTACAAATAGAGGAATGTCACAAAGAGAAAGATACATCAAACATAATAGAAAAGGGGATCACATTATGCACATGCAATCACATGAAGAAAGATGAAAAAAAAAATAATGCAAAATACTAGTAAGGAACATGTGAGTCAACCTATTAGCGGGTCGTCTACATCCCAATCATGTTCATCATATATGGAAGGTGAAAAACTCTAGCCAAAGGGACAATAACAAGTGTTGAACTAGGGTCATCAATAAGTTCAACACTCTTCTTAGGAGAATTTTTGTTTAAGCTCATAGAAAAGGAAAACAATGTATTCAACTCATTATGCACCTCATCATCAATCTTAGAAATCTCATCATTGTCATCCAAGTTAATCACAATAGGAGGTCAAATGATAATATCTAAAGAGGGATTTACCTCCTGATGCAGTATAGTATATTTTTGTTTCGTTGAAGGGGGAGACTCATCATGTATTGCTTCAGTCAAGTTTGGATTTTTTTTTTCTTTTTTTTTTATCTTTGTTTAACTTTCGAGTAAGAGCACATCATCTATGCGTACACTCTATAGCATTTTGGTTTTGTTTGGTTCAGGTTTCAAGTTGTGTTTGTGTAGGAGCGAGTTTATCAACCATAGGTTTATTTTCTTCCCTAAAGAGATGAATGGAAGGAACCATGGGAGGTTGTTCAATCACTTTCTCTTTAGGTTTGTAACCTTGTTTTATTTTAGGAGGCATGACGAGATTTTTTTCATTATCTCTTGGTCTTTTATAGGAGATAGGAAAAGGATCTTTCTTAGGTTGGTCTTGGTTGTTTGGTATGTATTTTGGTTTAATCATGGTTTCATCAAGCATGGTAGGATCATTCATAGGCTGAGGCATGTTTGTAAGGGATAGTTTTTCTATGCATTTTTCCTTAAACTTTTGATAGGATTTGAAAAAGAAGTCTTCTCAAAGTTTGATAAGTTCCATAGGCTGGGGTCAAAATAAATCTAATGAAAAGTTTCCACGGGAAGACAAATGGTTAAAACCACTATGGTGTACAGTGAAAATTTCATTTTCTAAAGGAAAATTTAAGCATTTATGCACAACCAATCAACCAATGGGACGAATTCCATGGAGCATAGCCATGGGTAACCAACCTTCACACAGAATTGGTCTAGCATCGAGATGATGGAGAATGAGAGATCTAATTTTTTTGGTCCTATTTGTAAGGGAAGAGTGATCGATCCCATAATAGGGAAAGCGTTCAACCATTATGTGTCTTTATCCATGCTTTTAGTTTCTCATATGTTTCTTCATAGAGTCATGCACAAGTAAGAATTCTTCGGTGATCACATTCTCTCCACAGACGAGATCAATTAATATCTCATTAGTGGACTTATCATTGATTTTACCGGATATATAAAGAGGACCATCGGGTGCATTTCAAATAATATCCTTCGATGAGAAAGCAATGTCAAGAGGATTTTTATTTTGGCCCTTATGGGGTTGAGTTTCAATCAACACAATTAAACCATTTTTAATAGTATCCATATTCATAGGACTAGTATCTATAAGATTTTGTTCAATAACATCCATGTTTTCATCATCCATGTCCACATTCATCACATCATTCTTTCAAGTTTCACTAGCTTTGATAAATGAAATATTATGTTTTGGCATAGGGTTGGTAAAGATTTGTAAGTTTTGGTTAAGAGTTGTAACAGACTAATTCCTTTATCATTAACACCTCCAATTGAAAGTTGATCGAAATCAATGAGGTCTTACACAAGATGGTTAAGATGCTTACAATGTTTCATATTGTGTTTGTTTCGAGTTGGGGTATGAGCGAGGTGAGACTAATCCCTAAAGGTAGGGTTGCACCCGAAAAAATCCCCACCAAATTCATTCGAGAAAAAAGAATCAATCTCAGGACCTACATGGGATGAACCTAAAGACCTCGACCAACTACGCCACCTATTCAGGCCAGTTTAATAAAAAATATGATAAATTAAACTAGTTAAATCTTTTATCAAATTATTTAATAATCATAAAAACCAAGTTAACTCAATCTTTGAAAGAGGAAATTTAGTTAATAAATCAAACTCAATCAGTTAACTCTTTGATGGAAATATTCAAATAAATCCATTAAATACATAAATAAGATAATTGCATAATAATAGCTACCACATCTCACATCCACCCCACCTTTATTTTGTTAAGTTTTAGAATGAGATTCATCCCATCCATGTTTGTTTCTTTAACCAAAATACCATAAATTGAGATCAAATCTTTACTTTCACAAAATTCCAATCCTACTTCAAGCAATTAGATGTTGACCAAATGGGAAACAAAAACTCTAGCATTATTCATTGAGAATATACCCATTTTCTCTCTATCATAGGTTTACATAGAATTAGAACAATAATTTTTTAATATTATTTGTAATTCTTATTTCCATCTTGATTGTAGTGTTTACATTTAGTACACCCTGTGGCACCATCTCATTTTTCTCAACTTTTAAATTTGATCTAAATAGTTTTTGAATTTTTATTTGCAAGAATTTAGTGAGAGAAAAGAGTTTGGGATCTTTTCTTGTTCTCTCTATCAATGATTGCATTCTATTTGTGTTACAACTAATTTATTCAAATCAATAAAAGGGCTTAGGAATGGTGTTTAGTTGTAGCTCTCCAAAGAAATTTATTAGCAATGACTCCTCCAAATTACTATTGTAGAATTAATTGTTTTGAGGGCACCCTTGAACTAATTCATTTGGCTTATGGCATATTTTTTTGTTTGAATAATATGTCTTCATTTTTTATATCAATTTTTATTTGGTTTATTCAATCTATATTCATGTTTTAAGCTTTATTATATGAGGCATTTTATCCTATGTAGGTTTTGGTTGAGGTCTCACATTGTTTTCTAGGTGGCACTACATTTGGATTGCATATGAGGATAGTTGTAGGTAGATTTGGGATGCCTTATTTTTTTATCATGAGACTATCCCCATTCAAGGCACTTCTTTGGTGAAACTTTTTGATGCCCTCTTATCATTAATAGGAATTTTTTAGGTGATATCAATAGATATAAATTTTATTATGATCATATTGGCATTCTTTGATAAATATTAGCCAAAGAAAAATATAGAATATTTCTAATACTTAGTGATAGCCTTCATCATATCTAACACTATTTCTAGCACTTAGTTTCTAGTTTTAATCTCTCCATGCAAGTTGCCTCTTGGTATTATTGTGCATCTCCTCTCTTAGTACACTCTAATTGCTATTTATTTGAATCCATTCAATAAATTACTTCTCAATTGGTGGGTATTAGAAATCTTGATTTGGCTACACCATATTTAAGGCATTCTCAAATTGATCTAAAATTTCCATAGTGTGTATTGTACTCCTTAGAGTAGCTTTTGAATCTTTCTAATATGATTTATAAGCATCCCATTTTACTATCTTTGTTTCAATACAAGATCTTTCCTCCATATACTAAGTATTTTGTGGATATTTTAGTTTATTTAATTATTAATAGAAGCCATTGCTTATTAAAAATAATTATAAATTATAAAAAAATCATAACATTTGTGTAGAGGGGGTTTCTTCAATTTCTAATATTGTATTGGCATAGGTCATTACTAGTCAAACCAAAAAAAAAAATTCTTACTAAATTTTTATAGCTTGACTTTCCAAAGACTTCAAGTTTAAAACTATCACACATTTAGTTTTGAGTTCTTAAAATTAACCTATTTGTGTTGATTTTTTTCGATTAGTTACATGTTTTGGTGATTGGATTCACATATACTATCCTCTTGCACCTTTTAGATGATCTTGAGGACCAAAAGTGATCTAATTCACTCGTCTTCCTTTCTTACTTTTTTACTAGGCCTATGTAAGGATTTCATCACCTTAGAAGATGACTTGAATCATTCATTAGATAGTGGGGTAGAGAAAGTGGAGACAAAAAAATTTCTACCTCAAAGGAGAACCATCATGTGTAGCATAGCCTTGGTGCCCTTTTTGTAAGGAGACAAGTTGAAGTGGATTTGGACTTATCCATTAACACATTCTTTTAGATGGGCTCTTGTTAACAAACTTAAACATCACATACCTTCAAGTATATAGTTGAATCCCTTAGATTTATTTTTATCCTAATTAAGCATCCATTTGGCTACCAATCTATGTAGTACATTGATCTATGGATTGCACCAAGTGATTAATTATATTATACCCCAATTATGTCAGTATTTGGCCATAGTACAAAAAATTATAGGGAATTAACTATCTCAATATGTGCTAGGTCATTAGGAAATTCTTTTGTGTCTATTCCCAATTAAATGGGTCAACACTACTCACCTTTGAACACATATTATATTTATGATCCTACAAGAACTGATACACAAACATTCCTATCTTTTTCATGTATTTTTCATCTCCTATGATGATTAGATCAACCCACCCTACTTCAAACCCAAGAAGGGTAGCTTATCCATCTTAAGCCTTTAATTTTTTTTCTTTTTCTTTATATGTGTCACAACCTATTCTACAACCATAACTTTAATCCAAATTCAAAATCCATAGTCACAAGCATGGTTCAAACCCAAATTCTAACCAAAACAAGCATCTTTGACCCTTGGTTCTCCCTTGAACATGATGATGATGATGATGATGATGATAACCTACTCAATCAAGATGAATATTTTGAGAATGATACTATCATATAACAAAATGAGTATTTTGATGAATCATTTGGTGATGTTATACAAATATTTCATACTTCAGTACCTTATAGGATTATGATCCAAGATTCTACCTGTATGCATGAAAATTTTGTCAAGGTGAATGGAAGTGCAATAAAATTAAACAAAAAATGATAAAAAAACACTCAAGTTTAGGTGCATAAAGTGAAATAAACAACAATTTAAAGAAAGTAAAGTATGTTAAACTCCCTATTGTGTAAATTTTCCCTTGATGTTTGATTCGATTTGTGATCACTTATGATTTTGGTAGTATAATGACACATTCAAAAGTTGTGAGAGATCCCATGGAAAATGGCTAAGTGTTGGATTATACATTTTGGTTGAAAATGGATGAAGGGCTAGGATTTCTTGAGGGAGATCAATGGTGAGGGATGAATGTAATCTCTCAAGTCACAAGATTGTTCCAAATTGTACAAAGAAAGGTCTTCAGAGGGAGATTGTACCCTTGGAGTAAGTGAGGGGTATTTACATAAATACATTACTTGTCCCATACTCCAAAAGAATGTGGGTACTTTTGGGACAAGGACCCATGTGGGGTTCATTCCCAAATGGGGAAATATTTTAAGGCTAGAGGACATGGTGGATGGGAAATAAATGGAAAGGGGTTTAACCCTTTTCTAATCATATATTAGGTATCTTCAAGTGATTAAGGGAGTGATTAGGAAAAGTGAGAGAATTGGAGGATGTGACACCTTTTAATCAAGGATTAAGTATGTGCACATGAGTAATGATATGGTTAGGATGGGATTAGGAGGTAATAAAAATTTTGGAGGATGGGAATAGCAGAGAGAGAGGTAGAGGAATTAATTTTATTTAAATCCATTTGGAGGAAAAGAGGGATAAATAAATATAAAAATTTAATTTAATGGAAGAAAGGGTAAAGTGGAATGGATAAGCTAGGTAATTAAAATATTTTAATTACCTTAGGGATTTAGTGGAGATTAGAAGAAAAAAAGGAAATATTAATAAAAAAAAGGTCATTATTTAATTAACATAGATTCAGTGGGGAATTAAATGAAAAATAGGATAACATTGACCAAATGATAATTGCCAATTTTAGGTGTCAACTTGTTTCCCATCTTTGAAATAAGGTTAAAATAAGATGTTTCAAAGAAAAATAAAATATACTTGGCATGAAGAAATCTAGGTGAAATCGATGCCTCGATGTGGAAAATATAGTAGGAAGAATGATTAGGGTGGATGATGACCCCTCAAGATGGAAGATAGGGAAAAGGAGCTCAAGGTCCCTCTAGAAAGAAGAGAAGGGATGAAAAATCAGGAAAAATGAAAGAAAAACAGAGGAAAATGGAGCTCTGGGGAAGAAATGGCAACATGAAAGGTTACGTGAGTGAATTAGGGGTTAATTACTATTCATTTTAACCCTAAGTTAATAGTAATTTGATGAGAAGGAGATTAGAGGAGTGAGGAGATGATGGTGAACATACCAATTATGGAGCACTATGCGAACTAAGTGATGATGATAGGATAGAGAGGAGGTTGAGGCGACTAGGTATGCAATTTTGAACTTTCCATAAGTTGAGTGTTTTTGTATTAAATAGAGGAAAATCCATAAAAATAGAGGTAAATCTACAAAAATAGAGGAAAATCAGAAGAAAAAAAATAGAGGAGAATCTATGAAAACATAAGTGAATCCACCAAAACAAAGGTGAATGTGCTCAAAAAGGGAAAATATATGCCAACAAAGAGGAAAATGCACATGAAAAGGGGAGAATACAACTAAGTGGGGAAAAATTTCACTAGAGGGTGAATGTGTAAGGTAAAAGATGAATGAACCCTCTTCAGGGGAGAATTCACTGATGGGTGTATGAGAAAAGGATTAGGTGAATGCACCATTTGTAGGGGTGAATTCAAAGATGGGAAAATTAAAAAATATTAGGTCAATGCACCTTTTTTGAGGGGAAAATTCCCCAAGGATAGGCAAAAAGATAAGAGTTAGTAGAAGAATAATATTTCTAGTTGCAATAAAAAGGCTATCACATGGTTTGGTGATGTGCTGCAAATATTTATGGCTATTAGGACTCGAGAGAGGCAATTTGTAGTACTGGATGTTATAGTATTATTCTAGGCCATGGAATGGCCCCTTTAAGTTACATGCGACATAACATACATGGCATGAATGCTAGTGATTCAGGTCAATCACCCACTACTAACAATGTTGGAAAAGCAATGGAGATAAAAAATGATCACATTCCATCTCCCCATAGGAGAGATGATAGTCACCCTAGAGGGCATGTGGAGGATACTACAATTTCCTATTTGGGGGTCATGAGTTTACAACATGAGTAGGGTAGTGTTGGTCATTTTGTAGAGATTGTTTTAGAGTATTGATAACCTAATGATGGGTGACAAATGGACCTAGACTAGTCCATATATAATTGATGCTAGTGATGGTTTTGTATCTATGTAGGTTAGTTACTAGGGTGATAATTATTGAGTGGAGTGGTCATTTGTTTACATTGACCTTGGGGGAGTGCATGGATAACATGTTCAAGAACTAACGGAGGTTTTCATGAAGGTCATGCATCCTAGCCCACTTATACGAGGACCTACACATGATTTTCTATAGTGGTGGGTAGAGCATGACCCATATCATGCTCCTATGGATATGGGCATGGGAGAAAATTATAGTCACTAGACCAGTGGGTGTGATGATGGATAGGGATGCTAATGAACCAATGATTTTCACTTAGAGAGGGGAGAAATGATATAGAGAGTTTTGTGACATGCTACACTAGAGGCGAGCATTCGATGACTTAGAGGATGGGGATATTGTGTGGAGACCATTTTGGGTAGAAGAGGGATGGTAGGAGGATCAGCTTTATGAGCAATATATATTTACCATATTTTATATCATTAGCATTTTTTATCCATATCTAATTGAGTGATACTAGCCCAATAAGGTTACTAGGTATATTAGAGAAAGGAAATATGTGATTAATGAGCCAAATATTATTTCCCAATTGACCAAGGAGATGGTGGAGTGTGGTCAATAGTTAGCTCAAATAAAAATTATGAAGGATTGGAGGTGGCATGAGTAGGTTGTATGGGATATCAAAAAAGGATTCAATGACCCTTGAGTATGAATGATAGATACAATTCATGGTTGGAGAGACACAAGCTAGCGTGACTAATCCAAATGCTAGGTGTAGTACTAGTGGGTTAGATGCAAGACAAAGTGGAGGAGTTTCAAAGGAGGAGGCAAGTAGGAGGCCAATGATCAAGGTAGGGCATAGGTGGTGGTAGAGCTATAGGGAGGGAGAGGGATAGAAGAGGAGAGGATATTGTGGAGGAGGATTTAGTAGAGGAGTATGTTATCACTAGTAGTAGTGGCAACAACAACAAAAATATTTCATTAGGATATTTAAGCTAGGATGAGATGGAGGTAGAGATAGGGTGCAAGGATCAGTGAAGATACTAGCCTTGGAGGACGTACTGATCTAGGTATAGGGAGAGGAAGGATGGGTTTCACCTGGTAGGGGTAGCTTGGATATGAGGTTGTTTATGACAAAGAGATAGGTTGATGAGTTGTAGTGGAAGACCAAAAACATGTAGGGAGACTTGGACATAATGATGGCAAAGAGTGGCATCCTCATCCTAGCTTGAGGAGAATGAGACTTGGAGATGGGGTGATTTTAGGTAGACAAGGATAGCTATCACAAGGACATGCATACAACCAAGATGCAAGGTGTGGGATAGAGTGTGATGGAGTTGGATCTACAACTTGTGGAGATGAGCTAGGAGACTTAGTATTAAAGGTGTTTATATTAGTAGGAAATCTTGGCAGAGAGTAGAGAACTAATCTTGTTTGAGAGGAGGAGGTCCAAGAGGAGAAGGTCCCAATTTATGTGATTAGAATCAGGAAGGATTCATTCAATGAGCATTCCACCATCACTAGTGCTAGGAGAATGAGGTGTAGGGCCAAGATTATTAGGGGGAGCACCAGTCTCCCTGGCGCACTCAAAGGGGGTTAACAGTGGCTAGCAACACAATGGGGCTATTTTTATAGTTTTTATCAATGTACATAGGTGACTATGATGTATATATGTTGAGCACATTTATTTTCATGTATAGTGTAGTGTAGAAAAATCCATCCCTCTACATTTTCACACTTGTTTGGCCTTTGTGAACTAAATGGACATAATTGTGCCTTACTTAGAGTGTTGTAAAGTGTTTCCTAACAGTTTCAAACTAATCTAGGGTTTTCATTAATTAATTGGGCTTCTTTATACCTTAATTGGTCCTATTTTACATCCACAAGCCTTAATTAATGCATCTTTATGAGGATAATCTTGACACAAGTAATGACCAATCAGAAATTAATGTTTTTGGACTATATGGCCCAGATTTGATGATCTGTGACTCATACACCACCTTCGGCGTATGAATCCCACCTAAGTTTTGGGGCTCTGATCTATATTTCACATTAATCTAAGCATTTCTTGAAAAATTTGTCCCTAAGCCTAGCCTAATGGGACTCATATGCCACTCCTAGTGTATGAGTCTCGTGCGGCTTAAGCCTAAATTAAATTCAAAATCTTTGCAGGATTTTATTCTCCTAGATTTGATTTCAGCTTGTAGTGTTGTAATTTCAAGAAATTTGGCATAAACAAGTATAAATACAAGGGTATTTCACTCATTTTTCACCTAACAAGCAATCAAGTGACCTATCAAGTTGATGAAACATTCCTAAGGAAAATTTATGATTACAAGAGAATTCAAGAGCATTCAAGAGTGACTATCAAGCATCATGTCAAAATAATAATGCATCATGTCAAAGTGATGATGCATCAATGTTTGTTTTTTAGCTAACATTTGTGATGTAGGATTTCATGATTCAAGCAAGCATTCAAGTGAAGATATACAAAAATAAAGCAAGAGTCAAGATCCACATCTATTGGATCCATTTCATACATGTTTGAAACCTTTATTCCTATGGTTTGGTGAGTTGAAACATTGCTTATTTTCTCATTCATCATTCCTTCACCTTATTCCATTTCATTTCAAGGTTTTATTACCAAAACAGGGTTTGACCAAGGAAAACCCCTTTCTACTAACAAAATAACATTTTCCACTGTCTTTAGTGTACGATTTGTAGATCTAGGTTGAAGACATATTGAATAGAAAGATTGTAAAGAATTTTTCAAGGTTGCAAAATTTTTTGAGTTGTTACCTTGTTCAAAAGATCATTGGAAGACACCTACAAAGCAAAACTTGACATTTCAGATATGAAAATCAAGTTGAGAAGATAGAGTAGAGATTGAAGATCATATTAAAATCCTAATTCTCTAAAAATCCAAGCAATATTGATACACCACTTCTGGCATATGAGTCCCAGTATAGGTCATTTTCCAGTTTTTTTAAGATCCAAACTTTCCATCATCAGATTCTTATTTTAGCTTAGAAACCCTAATCTGGGACTAATACACCTAGCCTGGCGTATGAGTCCTAGTGTGACCTAAATTCATTTTTTCCAATATTTGAGATCTTCATTTAAGCTACTACAGGTTTCCAGGTTCCCCTCTATACTTCTCCAGTTTTATGTTTTATTTTACATTCATTTCTGAGTCATTTAGTGAAATTTTACACTCACTTGATTGAGATGGTTTTTGAGTGGTTTTGTTGTTAGAAGTTTTTATAAATCTATGATTTCATAGTTAAATGGGTTTGAGAGTTAATCCTAATCAGGAGTTGGCATTCATAAGTTTTCCTCCTTTTTGGTCTTTAGTTAGAATTGTGGAGCTTTCAAGCTTGTGGGAATGTAGAGCATTTAATCAAAATTTTAAAATTGTAAAAAAATTATTACTATCAAGACAATGACGAAAGTTCATCCTTGTTTGGACATATCCATTAGAATTTAGATATCTCACAAGGTTGAAACCTCCTACATAAAACAAATAACTTTGTATTTTTTTCATTATCAGACTGGTATGTCAACCTAATTTTTTATTGTAGTCATTTTAAAAGAATGGTAAATTATGAAATCATGTCAGTTATTAAATCTTTGGAGAATATCGATTTCAACTAGAATCAAGATACCATCACTATTGTTACTTTAGAATCATACATGAAATTTTAATCTAGTTTTGATGACTTGTCAACATAAACATAGGCCATTTTGCAACAATTAAATGACAACCCTGAATCTGTTGTAAGGTGTGCACGCTTGGTCTCCTTGTGTTGTGCAGTGTAGTGCTCATATTCGCAACATGGCTTAATAGTCTCCCATAGATTGATTAGCTCAAGTGGTTGTATCATGCATTAATAGGTCAATTTTTTGGTGCAATGGCAAGTGTCTGAGTAACAATTGGTATTAGATCCTGGGTCACAAGTTCAAACCCCTCACTTGCGCCGAGGGGGATTGTCGCAAGGTGTGCGCCCTTGGCCTCCTTGTATTGTTGCAAGGTGTTCATGATATGGCTTAACTACCTCTGATGGATTCATTAACTCTAGTGATTGTATCAGACATTAATAGAATGATTTTTTGATGCAACGACAACTGTTTGTACAACAAAATCATAATACTAGGTTTTTGAAATCCCTGACCACACCCAAGATATATCTAATAAGTTTTTTGAAATCCTGCTCATCCTCATACCCATTGTAACTCTGCAATTATCATATTTGTCACGTATTCCTACAGCCTTCAAAAATAAGCCACCATTGTAGAATTTCAAGTGACTTTTGCTCATATCCTTTGACACTAAAAGCCTCGCAATATCCATACACACTCAAAATTCCACAAAGTATTACTAACTTTGTGAGATAATATTTAAAGAAGGAAATATGATATTTGTATCTATTTTACTTATGTGATGATATGACCAACATTTTATACCAAAATATGGTGAGAAAATGAATTTTAAAGGGGTAATGGTATAATTTTAAGATTGATAAATATAATATTTTGCATCCTCAACCTCATTGATGTTTAGAATATCTGGTGGCATGCTAAAATTTTGTAAATGAGTAAAATTTCATAATTTTAAGTTTGATAAATCATAAATGTTGATTTTTGTAACTCGAAAGGTAGGATGTGGATTTGTTTTAAAGCAACTCGAGTTGGATATGCTTTAAATCACTTTAAAGCAACTTGAGTTAGATATGCTTTAAAGCAATTCAAGTTGGATTTTCAACAACAATAGTTTTTATTCTTTAATAGAATGTTTCTGAGTTTGTGAGGATGAGATAAATCTAAGAGTGATTTTATGTGTAATTAAAGCCAAAGAAAGCAAGGAAAGATTCTTGTCTTGCACGCTAAGTAAATCAGCTGGGCTCTATATATGTAAGATTGTTGTAGCAAACTCATATTGTATTTTCAAAAGAAAAGTTTGCTATTAGGCTGAATAGAAGATCCAACATTTGCAGGTTTTTCCCCTCATTGGGGTTTCCTAGGTAATTATGTGTTATTGTCTTTTTCTGATTAGCTTCTTGTTATTTTTACTTCTGTTGTTAATTAACCCAGTTGTACTAATTGTTATAAATCAGATATTTGATTATATTCTATGAATTTATTAAGCAAATAATTTGTTGTTGGGTTATAGAAATTAACATGGTATCGGATTGACTATCAGAGTCGTAAGATGATGCTCAAGGAAAAATTGCATAATACCAAGATGTCCAAAGGTGAGAGTGTGACCTCTTACTTGTCCAAGCTGATATAGGTCAAGGATGAGCTTGCTGCTATTGGAGAGATGATTGATGAAGATGAGTTGGTGTGTATAGCCTTGAATGGTTTTTCGAAGCACTGGGAAGTGTTTGTCAAGTGTGTTGTCGAAAGAGATTGGATACCTAATTGGGCAAGACTTTGGGATGATTTTGTTCAGGAGGAGATCTATGAAGGTGATCATCAGGGAGATTAGACGAAGAAGAGTCAATATGAATAAAATCTTGCTCTTGCAAGCAAGGGTAAGAAGTCCAATAAAGAGCAATCAGAAGGTTCTTCTTCCAAGAGTGGGAAGAAGAAAGATCTGAGAAAGATTAATTTTTTTTTTTGCCATTAGATGGGACCCTATGCTAGTCAATGTCTGAATAAGAAAAATAAGGACAATCAGAAGAAGCATTTTTCTGCTACAGCAGAGGTGGGCGAGTTTGCATCACGATTTGAGAATGAGTTTTCACTCATTGCCTGTCTCTCAAGTTCAATTGCCAATAGGGTATGGTATATTGACAGTGGGGCTTCTTGCCACATGAGGGGAGTCAGAGAATGTTTCACCAAGTTGAAGGAGAAGAATTTGGATTTCTATATTGAGCTCGGAGACAATGCCAAGTACCATGCAACTCATATTGGCACCATCAAGTTTCAGAGGGAGTCTGGCAAACCTTTGTTGGTGGAGGATGTGTTGTATGTCCTTGGCATGAAAAATAATTTAATCTTAGTTTCTGCTTTGGAAGACAAGGGTTACACCATGACCTTTGAGAGGGGAAAATTCTATATTTGTCCCAAAGATTCCAAGATTGCAAAAGTGATTGGAGTCAAGCATGGCAGCTTCTTTCAATTACAGTTTGAGCCAGCACATGTGTTGGTTAGTAACTATAAAGGGATAGGAGAATTGTGGCATAGAAGGATGGCTCACCTTCACCATGGAGCACTTAATATTCTTAAGGAAATAGTGACGGGGCTGCCTGAGATGAAGAAAGAAAAGCATGAGGTGTGTAAGGGTTGTGCTCTTGGGAAATATGCCAAGACCAGTTTTCCAAGCAGCGACACTAGATCTGAAGGGATTTTAGATCTTGTACATTCAGATGTGTGTGGGCCCATTTCAACAGCATCCTTGAATGGATATGAGTATTATGTTACCTTCATTGATGATTTCTCCAGGAAGACGTGGATATATTTCATGAAGAATAAAGATGAGGTCTTCAATAGGTTCAAAGAGTTTAAGGCTCTCTTGGAGAACCAAGCTGGGAAGAAGATCAAGATACTGAGGTCTGATAATGGAGGCAAGTATACCTCAAATGCCTTCAAATATTTTTGTGCTCAGGAAGGTATCAAGAAAGAGTTGACAGTTCCATACAACCCTCAGCAGAATGAGGTTGTTGAATGGAATAATAGAGCTATAGTTGGAGCAGCCAAGGCCATGCTTCATGATCAAGATTATCCTTGGTACTTATGGGGGAGAAGCTTGCAACACAGATGTGTATTTGCAGAATAGGATCCCTCACAAAGTTATGGGCAAGTTGACTCCAAAAGAGGTGTTCTTTGGTAAGAAACTAGACTTGGGGCACATTCGCATCTTTGGATGCCTTGTGTATTGTCACATTCATGTTGAGAAGAGAACCAAGTTGGAACCTATTGCAGAGAACCGTATCCTTGTTGGGTATAGTGAAAATTCTAAGGCTTACTGGGTTTACATTCTTGCTCTCAGGAAAATAGTTGTTCGCATAGATGTGAAGCTCGAGGAAGAGAGGGCTCTTCAGAAATCTAGCAACTTGATGAATGAGGGGGAGCAATCATCCATAGTTGAGGCAGCACAATTTCCTCAAACTTTAGTCATGCAAGCTGGAGAGCAGAGTGAGCAAGCTGAATAGGGTGATCAGAAGGAGGAATCAATAATTCCTCAACCTCAGATTCCTATTACAAAGAAGAGGAGAAATAGGGCAGCTGAGCAAACATTGAGAGAGGCTCAAGAATATGTAGGTGATCCTCAAGATTCAGTTAGATAGAGAAGGGCCCCCAAATGTTATTCTAAGTATGTGGCACTTATGAGTGAATTAATTGAAGTAGATCCTTCCAGCTTTCAAGAGGCATCCAAACATCAAGTATGGAGGGATGCCATGGTGGAAGAGTATTCTTCCATCATGAAGAACAATGTGTGGGAGGTAGTACCAAGACTAGAAGATAAGTATGTGGTGGGATCGAGATGGTTGTATAAGATTAAGCATGTTGCATATGGTAGTGTGGAGAATTTCAAAGCCTGGTTTGTGGCTAAGGGGTTTTCTTAGAAGGAAGGAGTTGACTATGAAAAGACTTTCGCTCCAATAGCCAGGTACTCATCCATAAGAGCTATCATTTCTATAGCAGCACAAATGGGTTGGAGGATTCACCAGATGGATGTAAAGATGCCCTTTCTCAATGGAGTGATTGAGGAAGAGATTTACATAGAGCATCCAAAAGGATTTGAAGCACATGAGAGGGATTCTCATGTATGCAAGTTGAAAAGAGCACTGTATGGACTCAAGCAGGCTCTCAGGGCATGGTATTCATGTATTGACAGTTACTTGTAGAGTGTGGGATTCATCAAGAGTGAGGCAGATCTGAACCTGTACTATGTTTAGGTGAAGGGTGAACTTCTCATATTGGTGTTATATGTTGATGAACTATTTCTCATAAGGTTAGAGGAACTCATAGCACATTGCAAGCGGGATCTTGCAAGAGAGTTTGAGATGAAGGATTTGGGGTTGATGCATTACTTTCTAGGATTGGAGTTGTGGCAGAAAGAGGGAGAGATATTCCTTGGACAAGGGAAGTACTTAATTGATATCTTGAAGTGATTTAGGATGGAAAACTACAAGCCTATGCCAACGCCACTTGTGACCAATTGGAAGAAGATTGATTCTTCTAGATAAGAGGCAGTGGACCCGACTTTATACAAACAGATGATAGGCTCTCTTATGTATCTGGTCAACACCAGGCCAGACATTTGTTTTGTAGTGAACACACTCAGTCAGTTTATGGTGGAACCTAAATATGTGCACTGGATAGATGTGAAGCATGTTTTGAGATATCTTCGAGGCACAATTGATTATGGGCTAAAGTATGTTTAGCAGGATGGAGTGAAGCTCGAGGGGTTTACTGATGTAGATTGGGCAGGTAGTACAGCTAATTGGAAGAGCACTTCAAGGTGCAGTTTCAGTTTGGGATTAGGAACAATCTCTTGGTACAACAAGAAACAGAAGTTACTTGTGTTGAGTTTTGCATAGTCCAATTATATGGCAGCTAGTATGGCTACATGTGAGGCTATCTGGCTTCAAAAACTTCTAGCTGGGCTCTTTGATTAGGAGTTGGATCCTATAGTCATTTACTATGATAATCAGAGTTGTATCAAACTCTCTAAGAATCTAGTGTTTCATGACAAGTCAAATCACATTGAGATCAAGTACCACTTCATTAGAGATTGTGTGGAGAAGGGGATAGTGAAGCTCCATTACATTCCTATGGATGAACAGATAGCAGATATCTTGATGAAGAGCAAGTTTGAATTCTTCATAGACAAGTTGGGTTTGGTGCAGAACACCTTCCTCGCTAAGGGGGGGTGTTGATTTTTTTAGCTTGAAAGGTGGGATGTGGATTTGTTTTAAAGCAACTCAAGTTGGATATGCTTTAAATCACTTTAAAGCAACTCGAGTTAGATATGCTTTAAAGTAATTCGAGTTGGATTTTCAACAACAGTAATTTTTATTCTTTAATAGAATGTTTCCAAGTTTGTGAGGATAAGATAAATCTAAGAGTGATTTTATGTGTAATTAAAGCCAAAGAAAGCAAGGAAAGATTCTTTTCTTGCATGCTAAGTAAAGCAACTAGGCTCTATATATGTAAGATTGTTGTAGCAAACTCATATTGTATTTTTGAAAGAAAAGTTTGTTGATAGGCTGAATAGAAGATCCAACATTTGCAGGTTTTTCCCCTCATTGGGGTTTCTTGGGTAATTATGTGTTATTGTCTTTTGTGATTGGCTTCTTGTTATTTTTTGTTTTCGCTATTATTAGCTTTTAATTAACCCAATTGTATTAATTGTTATAAATCAGATATTTGATTATATTCTATGAATTTATTGAGCAATTAATCTGTTGTTGGGTTATAGAAATTAACAATAAAGGCCTACATCCTGTTAAATATAAAAGACCTGATAATATGATGAAATTGCACACATTTTGGAATTAATGAGTTTTTCTCTTGAATGTTATGGATATTTAATGGCAAATTGAAGCGCATTTTTGAGGATATGTCTAAAAATAATTTTAAATAATGATTCCTAGTGATTATTTCAAGTATCATAAGTATTTTATGAAGTTATTTATTATTTTTTTATGGAAAAATTATGTTGATATGAACCTGATCAGCTTATGGAGCTGACTTACATGCAAGGTTTTCCCTTGAAGATGGATTATTTTCATTTAAACATGCTAACTAGTACTAGGTTTAAGAGGATGATTATTTTTCCTATGTGTCCATATTGGAAATTGTTCCACATCTACAATTTGCTTTCCCAAGTATCTATTCAAATATTTTGTTCTTCCCAAAGAGGCCTAAGGGAGGTGTTGTAATTTTCCAAGGAGCCTAAAGAGAATGTGTAATTGAAAATGGATTAGAAATATTTAATGAAGTTTCATAAATTTAATTCCTATTTATATGTTCCAATGCCAAGTTTATCCAAAGGTGTCCTATCTTTGAAAACTCAACATAAAAGAGGTGTATTTTGTCATTTTGTATGAAGAGAACTATCAAGGAAAGTTTGTAACTGAATTTAGTTGGAAATGAAAGATGAATATTAAATGAGATTCCAGCTTTTAAATGCAAATGTAATCTCAATCCTTGGTGATGTATGTTTCCCAATCATTCATGGTGTAATAAGGTTTCCTTGTCTCTCCTATAAAATGCATTCATTTTTTCATTGTATAGTTTAGTATAGAGAGTTTGCTAACAGTTAGTAGTAGTATTTTTTAGAGAGAGATCAAGAATAGTTTTATCCAAAACTTTTTTGAAATCAACAAAAGTAGAAACATTGATTTGGTGTTCTATGGATTATTTAAATAGTTTCTCATAGTTCATTTCACCAATAATATGTAAAGTTCAATTGTGTTAGTGATGAAGTGTTAAAATATCTGATAGATGTTTGGTTCATAGCATTTGTGACTTGTTGATTGTGAGTTACTTTGCATGGTTAGTCTAAGCATATTTTAAATCAAGTTCAATTATGAATTTTTTCTTGAATTAGACCAGATATCTGGTATTTAAGTGAATCATTATGATTTTAAAATCTTTACGTCCATTGAATATTGCACTAATTCTACAACATTATGAGTATGTATATTTGATTAAATATAAATTGGTTTATTTGAGGGATTCGTCTATCTGATGCACTGAGTCAATATTGTGGTAACCATTGGAATTTTACATTTATTATTTTCTCAGCTCATCTTTTAAAATTTATTTGAAATTAGAAAGTTAGTTTAAGAAGAGATTTAAAATTATTGTCAAATATGAAGACAAAAGTTATTTTCAAATCTCAAATTTGAAGGTATACTTAGGGTTTTCTATTCCATCTAAATCTGATCAAAAATTTCATTTAGTTCTAATGAGTAAATGTAAGGCTCCAAGTGAAAAAAACAATTATACATTGGACACTAAGTTATTTCAAGACTTGACAATAGAAGCCTTGGGTAGTCTTTTTTCTAAGTTATTATGATCATATTTCCTTTAAAAAGTGATATAATACCTAGTATTTTATCTAATTTGTGACATGCAAAACACATGTCAATAGGCATGTGTTAGGGTAGTAAGATGGATGGAACCATAAATGCTTCAAGATGAATTCATTTTATGGTATTTGTGTAAAGGCCTATGGTATTTGCATGATGTAATGTATCACTTTCATGGGAAGGAAGAGGAATTTTTGTTTGTACATAATTGAGGCATTTTTTGTCCTTAGTGAGTGATTTTTAAAATTGAAGTATTTGTTCTTTGTGTTAAGGAATTTGTGTTGCAATGCACAACACTTGGACCAAGAAAATAACATTCATGCTATAGGTGTATTGTTTGTGATTGGAGGGTAGGGGGAAGAAGAAAAAGTTAGAATTAAATGATGGTAATGATGTTTCATGGTTGCAATAGTGGTTACCCATATTGGTTACATGTGAGAGCCCTAAAGGTGTTATGGAGCTAATGAGAACATTTTGGGATGTTAAGTGATAGTTCCTATCAATAGTTGGAGTGTATGAGATATAAGGAGGCTAAGGTAATATGAAAAATTCTTGCACTAATCTTCAGAGGAGGGTTATGCAAAAAAAATTAGATCTTTACAATATTTACATAAATTAAATAGAAATAAATGTAAATACCATTTATACCACAACAAAGTGATTTTCCTAGGGAAAACCCTTTTGGGAGAAAAACCTCACACTCCAAAAGCCACCCAACATATTAATCTAAAATCAAAAAGATTATAGTATATTTGCAAAGAAATATTCTCATATGAGTATCACCAACTAGAGATCCAGAGGCAACTCAAAAGCTATCAAAATTTCACACATAATGCAATAATGTAATACATAGCCATAATATAATACCCTCATAAAATAGGGTTTCCTTCTAGCACAAGACAAGCCAACATAATCTCTACTACTAGATCTATGACGTAATGATGACCAGTCTAGATTTACAATGATAAAATATATATAAAATGTGGCTTTTAGGATTGCTACCTCCAAACCCCTACTAGGGTGTGCAACCCTCAGACTCTTGACTGGGGGGTCGTCCCCCCTAGATGTTGCATGGGGTTACCTCCATATATTCTGCATGGTGGGGTCAATCCTTAGAGTTGTATTTTCCTCAAGCATCCAACCCAAAGGGTTATACATGCATGCCAATGTGAAAAGATGTGTTCTTTTATAAAATATAGAAAAATAACAAAATGTTGAGCATTCTCTCCATCATATTTGTAGATCTTTCAATTTTGATCCAAAAACACCATAATAATGTCAAGATATCTCTTACTTTTCTAACCATAATGTTTTTTCTACATTTCCAATACATTAAGTTTTGTGAAATACTTTTAAGAACTTAAAATTTTAGGGGGATCACATTAGATGCTATGTTATATTTTTTTGAAAAAAATACGAGCCCTTCTTATGCTCTCTTTATTTGAATCTCTTAATCTCCACCATTTTAGAAAATGTGATATTTTAGAAACTAGATTATGAGCAATATGAATCTTGTTCTTGTCAAAAATTCAAAATATGAGTGTGGTTATCTTCAACTTTTTATCCAAGATCAAATTTTAGTATTTTTTTTAAAGTGGCCAATTTTGACCCCTTTTTGGTACTCCATTTTTTATGCACTTACCTATGATCTTGAAGTCTCATGAAGGTAGAGATAGATTCAATATTATGGAATAGGTCATATGGTGTGTAATTTCATTGACCTATGGTAACATGGAGGGAGGTGTTGGAGCACAATGATCTACTAAGAGGGGGGGTGAATCAGTAAATATCAAAATCTATCCCTGAAAACTTTATGCAGATTACTTTCTTAGCTCTAAATACTTTGTGTGGAATTTTTCCTCAAACTCTTAATGTGTAGATTGAAAATTAAAGATGAAAAAATAAATGTATGCAAGTAGAAAATCAACACACACATACCCACAATTCTAGATATATGTGGATAACCTAATATGGAAAAAACCACAGTGACCAAGGTTGTTTGAGTCTACTGCTCAAATCCAGTGTCACAAGTCAAATCTCTGTTACAATGTTTTGGGGATAGAACCCAAGGAAGCATCAACTACCTAATTTAAAAGCAACAACTTCAAGGATGCAAAAACACCCTAATTTAGGAGCTACAACTCCAAGGAAGCAACTACTTCAAGGATGCAACAACACCCTTATCTAAGCTACAACTTAGTACATTGAGGCAACCACCTTTGTGATAACAATTTCATATATGCATACATTGGTTCTGCCTAGCCTATAATGCATCATTACATTCAATACATTGTTGCACTTACTATAACTCACACTCTGTTGTTGAAGTTGTACTCTCAGCAACACACCTTTGCTTTGAACTCTCCTTTGCACATAGAACAATTAATATTCTATCTTGCTACTCTACTCTTCATTCCCTTTCTTTAGTGTCTCATACATCTGCACTATACTCTCTCTTCTATCTCTTCCTCTATTGCACACTAAACAATGCATAACTCTATTAAGAACCCTATGCACTTGCAGACATCTCACACTCACAAAAAATACAACTGCTTAAAAAATTCTCAGATTATCTTTTTTTTTACTTAACTCCACTAAACTGCAATCTCTTCCTCGAGATTCTCACCACCATTCAGATCTTCTCAAATCTCCTGCTAGGGTTTCCTTAGCTTACGACCTTCACTAGCAAGCTACATGTGCCTCAAGCCACACACACACACCACTGTCCAACTCATCATAAAGACATTTGATCAGATATCACCATACCTATGCATCGATCCACACAACATTTAATTCAGATACATATAATTTCCCTTCATTCTTTCTATCAAACCCTAAAATATGATTATGCATGTAATGCATTCTTTTGATTATTTATTATGATCTTGATTCTTGTCTCTGTGATCACCTCTGCAATCTGTGCCACCATTTTTTGCATCAAATCTCCTTTACATTGGTCGTTGGGTGTAGTTGGACCAATTAATTTTTTGCTCTATGTCAATTTCCAATCAAAACCCTCTTCACACTGAGTTGGCTACTTGTGATTACTACATTCAAATATGGGTCATTGATCTACTGACTTTGTGCCACAATCCTATGGTTTCCATTCACTATCACAAATTTAAAACACAACCATCTGATAAACGGTTGTTTAAATCTTCGTCATTGATCACATAACCATTGTGATCACATAGTGCATCACAATAACCTTAAATCATGACTGTCGGATCAACCTTCTTTAAATCCTTCAATATTGATTGATGGATCTTCTTCCTTTTGATCTCCACCATTGATCATATTCATATACTTTTCACCTATGTGGGGTCCACCAAGACATGCATCCAAAATCCACTCATCTCATGAGCTTGAAAATGGGCCCACACAAACCTTGCAGGGTTAGAAGGTTGCCATCGCGTATACACTTCTAATGTCTTCTTCCACTAACTTTGTAGGTCCCACCAGACATCAACAGTCCTCATTTTTCCATCATGGATAAATCTCCACCGCTCCTCACTAGCCATATGAGACTTAATTGAGATCCTCCAAAAGCTCAAGAAAATTTACAAGCACCATTGGATCTTCTTGATCGCATTCATTGATCATACACCATTACTCATGGACTTGATGCAATAATTTATTGCCACCTATCATTGTGACATCACTTTCCACTACCTATGTTTTTTTCCTCTATAGGTCCTACCATGCATGATGTGAGCACCATTGATCTTCAACATTTGATCACCATTGTTCCCCGCTGATCCTACGGGTCTTGATTGAGCCCAACTAAAATATCAGCCAGGTATTCGGGCTAATGCCACATACACACCTTCATTCTCTTTTTGATTGTTTCATCAATTCATGCTATCCCTACCTTACTGGGTCCCATAGTCAACATCCATTCTCCCATCGCCCTATTGTAGGGACTAGCTCCATAGATCTCGCAATACACCAATGTCTCACCGATGGGTAGGTCATTAGGTTGTCGAGGAGACACCCGAATAGGTATCATCAATGACCATCAGTCACGCAGATGAAGACACTTGATGATGTCACCTGACCACCTCATTGCCATGTCATTGCATTGTAATCCACAAAAAGGATGTGGATTACCGTTTATCCAATTTTGTCATTCCATGTGTTATCTTCGTCATCACTGTCATCCAAATCATTATGGCTAGGTCCCACTTAGAGTGCTTCCTTCCTCCTTATCACTACATCGCTAAATTGCTAAAAACCTGAACTTTAGAACCTCTTGTTGGAGGTTACTAAGTTATGAAAACCCATGACACACCGACATATAGATATTTAGTTGTCAAAGAGACTCCAGGATGAGTTCCGTCAATATCATTCACTCTCATCGATAAAGCCCTTCTTACACCTTCAGGACACCACCAACCTAGGTGATGGGGCCAGTCACCAACATGGGAAAATAAACTTAAGTTTGCTTAAGTTACCAGCAACCTCTCATATCAAGTCAATGAAGAAATATAACACTATAACTAGCTCTGCCATGACTGCAAACACATTAGGGTTTATCTATAAACCCTAATATCACTTGAGAGTAGAAATAAATCATTTATAGGTGCATCCTTCACTTCCTGGACTTGTAGAGCACATCACTAGAATGCTCTCAAAAAACCCATATCGAATCTTCCACCTAATTTTCCATTAAATACCTGGAAGCAACTGTTGCAGAGAGATGACACATTTTGTCAATTATGCAACATATTGAGCAACTTGCTCTTCTACACCAGCAACCAATCCTCATACTTTCAGAACCATATTTATTGCTCTCATGGTGATCCTCTGTTATCATGCCAACAATCTCCCTTGCATGATTTAAAACATCACCTTTCTGATACCTTCATGACATCAATGACAACATTAGGTTCTCCTGCACAAGATCAACACACTTCTCCTTTGATCCCCTTTTAACATCAATGAAAACATATTCCAACAATCATTGATGGAAAAAATTTAAATGCTCAATGATACCAATTATCCAATTGAACATTCGTACCAGTATCATCTTTTACTTTCCACTTCAATTTTTTCTTTCTCCAATGCTCCTCTTTGAGCATTTCCATGACTTTCTCCCCCTTTGACATCAATGGCAAAGGGATCACTTCTCCTAAAAGCATTCTCCCCCTTTGAAAAGCACTGTAAAGGGTCTATATATTCTCTAATATCCTCCTTTGGCATTCCTTCTCCTTTGCTCTTCCTTATGAGCATCTGCACAACTTTTTCTCTTATGCTCTACTATGAAAAATTTCTCACTTTTTCCTAATCATGCTCAATTGCTTTGAGAATTTGCACAAATCTCTCCTCTTATTTTTCCTAGGTCACAATACTCCTGCAGCCTTCACTTCTTCATAGCAATGGAAAAGGGACTTATCTTCCCCTTTGAATGATACCAATTGAGGATAATTTATGCTCTTATACCAATTGCTACATTCAACCTTTTTACTGTAATGGAAAACTATATGCCCCAACGACCCTGTACAAATTAACAATATCTAATGCCAATTAGAGTTTCATGACATCCTTTGTTCTAATCAGGTTAGATACCAATTGTAGGTATTCTATTCATCCTATGTACCAATTGAATCATATTCCAGACACCAATCAAGATGATATCATGCCTTGACACTAGTTATCATTCTGATACCAATTGTGAATGTGCTCACTTTATGCTATGTACCAATTGATATCCTGGACTGCACTATATCAAGTATAACATTGATTTGATACCTATAGAAGCTCCCCCTTAGACTGTGCTCCATTTTCTTCTCTAGCTTCATTTTAGAGGTTGTATACCAAAAAACTTGTTCTGAACCAATTTATAGTGGTATGATATACCAAAGTAAAAACAATATACATAGAAAAGTTTCCTTTTAGCCATATCTCCTCTCTTGGAAAGCAAGAAGTATTTCTCTTAACAAAGCATCTTCACCACTTTTTCTTCAATAAATGATACCAATGGTTGATATCAATTTCTGCAACAAACTATCCACCATCTGCTAATTTTATTACACCTTGACAAGCATTTCAAGGAGCAAGAATGTGACAATAAATCTAAAACCATCAAGTCATTAGAAATTTGTAAAACATATTTTACCTTACTTGATCTCCTTATTCATTTCCAAGAATGGATGAAATATCAAATTAGACCCCCTTGGACTCATGCCCTATCACTAAAAATTAGTGATGTAAAGTAGAATCAACCTCATGGAGCACTGCCTGCCAACTTCTTTCTCTCTCCAAACCATCTTGTGCATCTTCTTTGATACATCATCCTTCTTTTCAACAACATGTGAACCATTTTTCACTTTGTAAGATGTATCTTTCCTTGTATTCTTTCTCTTGCTCTGTATTGTTGGTCTTACAAGATCTAATTTGCAGTCTTTAGCTGTGTGACCAAATTTTTCACACTTGTAGCATACTACATACATATTACTTATAGGAGCAAATGAATTTCTATTTACATATTTTGTGCTCCTTTTAGGTGCAACCCTGCAATCTCTAGCTCTACTATATTGATTACGGACATAGTAATAACCATTAAAACATGAGGAGTACTTGGTCATAGTGTTCCTCTGAACAGGATGAGGAGGTATTCTTTGATTTGACTTCTTTGCATATCTCATCCTTGTGAATCTTTTTGAATCAGCTCCCATAATGTTTTGTCTTTTTATTTGATGCCTTGGGATTGATTTCTCCATATTCTTCTCTACTACATACTTCTTCTGATAATCAAAGATTGAAAGTTTATTGTTCCTTTTGTTTGCAACATGTCTCCTTTCTTCTTCAACTTTCTTATTAGCAATGGGCTCCTTTTCTTGTTTACCCTTCTTCACTCTAGCAATTCCTTTTTCTAATCTTCCATTTCTAGAGGTACTTTCTTTAGAACAACTTATGTAGGTTTTCTCCATTTTTGTACAACAATTTCCTTCTACTTTAAATCTATCATACAATTTTGCAAAAGTACTAGTAGAGGAACTCATTCCTTTCTCAAATCCAAGGCCATCCTTTTCTTTTGGTTTTGATGGATTTTGTGATTTTACCAATTCATCTAATATTTCAGAGCCACCTTTCAACTTCAAATCTTTATCAATCTGCTCCTTGGATTTTTCAAAATCTCTTCTTAGAGCAACTATCTCTGCTTCTAGCTTCATGCACTCATCTAATTTAGATTGTAGTTCAATCTAAACTACATCTTTTGCTCTTTTTGCTTCTTCTACTTGTGTCTTCAAACTGACTATCATTTGATCAGATTCTTCAAGGCTTTTAGTTAGTCAATCTATCTCTTTTTGAGAATGCATCTTTTTTTCTTCATTCTCCTTCTTCAAAATTTTAATCTCATTTAGAGAAAAAATGAGATTTCCTTCAAGGTCCACTTCTTCTTCTTCTTTACCAAAGGTTCTAGCTTCTTCATCTTTATCAGACCTCTCAATCTCTTCATCAAAGATCATTGGAAATGGGTCACACCCATAGAAAATTCCATGTTCATAATTTGATCTACCACTAACATCAAATGACCCACTTTATTTACTTGTGTGCAAATTATTCTTCTTTTTCTCTTCACTGTCCTCTTCTTTCTTAGGATTATCCTTTTTACTATGAAAGCATTTAGTAGCTATAGGACTTATTCTACTAGACTTAAAACTTTTAGTGGGTAGCTTACCTCTTTATTTTCTAGAACTTCTTCTCAATATCCTAATGTAATCAACTTCCACTTCATCAAACTCCTAAGATCCAGAAGTAGACGCTTCTTCCTTATCATCTCTCATTGCACATTCTCTCCTGGATGAATTTGTAGTCTTCTTATCCTCATTTAGCTTCAAATTTTTAGACTCTCTTCGATATGTTTGAATCTTGGCCTGTGCTAAACTCTCTTCATCTCCATACATTCTTTTCAACTTATTCCACACTCCATGTGTTGTTTGACAATGCATGACTTTGACCAACACAGAACTTGACAGTCCATGAAGAAGTATATCTCTTGTTGTAGCATTATCCTCATATGCCTTCTTTTTGCCTTCGGTTATTGGAGGTGTAGTAGAAACTGTATATCCATTTACAATTAAACTCCAAAAATCACATCCTATGGATCCTAAATATCCTTCCATCAGTGAGCTCCAAAAAATACATCTTGATCCATCAAAGATAGGTCCATCATATGCAAGTAAACTTTTCTAACTAACCATTGTGCTCACTCACCCAGATCTACCCGAGATGATTAAGTTTCTACTAGGGAACCTGGGGCTCTGATATCAATTTTTGGAAAACAATGATCTACTAAGAGGGGATTGAATCAAGTAGATACCAAAATCTATCCCTTAAAACTTTATGCAGATTACTTTCTTAGCTCCAAATACTTTGTGCAAAGTTTTTCTTCAAACTCTTAATGTGTAGATTGAAAACTAAAGATTGTGACTAAGGTCGCTTTTGAGTCTATTGCTCAAATCCAACATCACAAATAAAATCATCGTTACAATGTTTTAGGGCTACAACCCAAGGAAGCATCAACTACCTAATTTAGAAGAAACAACTTCAAGGATGCAACAACACCCTAATTTAGGAGCTACAACTCCAAGGAAGCAACAACTCCCTAGTTTTAGAAGAAACTACTTCAAGGATGCAACAACACCTTGATCTGAGCTACAACTCAATACATTGAGGCAACCACCTCTATGATAACAATTTCATATATGCATACATTGGTTTTTCCTAACCTATAAAGCATCATTACATTCAATACATTGTTGCACTTACTGCAACTCACACTCTATTGTTGAAGCTGCACTCTTAGCAACACACCGCTTCTTACACTCTCCTTGCACATAGAATAGTTATCATATAGCTTGTTGCTTTGCTCTTCATATTCCTACTTTCATACATCCCATTCATACACTCTCTCCCTCTACTACACGCCAATAATACATAACTCTATTCAAAGACTGCACTTGTAGACATCTCTACCACATCAAATACAACTATTTCAACAATTCTCATATGTTCTTTTTAACGATCTCTCTTCCTCAAGATTCTCACCACCATTTAGATCTTCTCAAATATTCTACTAGGGTTTCCTTAGCTTGCAAACTTCACCAACAAAGCTACATATACCTCGAGCCACACACACACACCACTATCTATAGCTCATCATAAAGACATATGATAAAATATCACCATACCTATGCATCAAACCATACAACATTTAATTCAAATATAAAGAATTTCCTTCATTCTCTCTATCAAACCCTAAAATCCAATTATGCATTCAATGCATTCTTCTAATTATTTGATCTAATATTGATTCTTGTCTCTGTGATCACCTCTATAATTTGTGTCATTTTGTGCATCAAATCTCATTTACATTGGTCATTGAGTGCAGTTGGACCAATTAATTCTTTCCTTTGTGTCAGTTTCTAGTCGAAACCCTCTTCACACTAAGTTAGTCATTTGTGATTACTGCATTCAAATTTGGGTTGTCAATCTATTGACTTCGCTCCATGATCCTGTGCTACCATGATCCTGTGCTTTCCATTCACTGTCGCAACTTTAAAATACCACCATCTGATAAATGATTGTTTAAATCTTTGTCGTTGATCACATAACCATTGTGATCACATAGTGCATCACAATAACCTTAAATCATGACCATCAGATCAACCTTCTTCAAATCCTTCAATCTTGAATGATGGATCTTCTACCTTTTTATCTCCACTATTGATCACATTCATGTAGTTTTTTCCATATGTGGGGTCCACCAAGAAACATGTCCAAAAATCGCTCATCCTATGAGCTTGAAAATGGGCCCACACAAACCTTGCAAGATTAGTAGGTTGTCATTGCATATACACTTCTGACGTCATATTCCACTAACTTCATATGCCACCTTCATAGGTCCCACCAAACATCAACGGTCATCATTTTTCCATCATGGATAAATCTCCACCGCTCCCTGCTAACCATACGGGACTTAGCTGAGATCCTCCAAAAGCTCAACAAAATTTACAAGCACTGTTGGATCTTCTTGATCGTAGTTGTTGATCATACACCATTACTCATGGCCTTGATGCAATCATTTATTGCCACCTTTCATTATGAAATCACATTCCAATAACTATGTATGTTGCCTCTATAGGTCCCACCATGTATGCTATGAGCACCATTTATCTTTAGCATTCGATTGCCACCGTTCTTCACTATCCTATGGGTCTTGATTGGGCCCATTGAAATCTTAGCGGGGTATGTGGGCTAATGTCACGTATACACCTTCATTCACTTTTTGACTGTTTCATCAATGCACATCATCCTTACCTTATTGGATCCCATAGTCAGCATCCATTCTCCCATCGCCCTATCATTGGGGCTAGCTCCATAGATTTGGTGATACACCAATGTCTCTTTGATGGGTAGGTCATCAAGTTGTCAAGGAGAAATCCGAACAGACCTCATTGATGACCATCAAACACGTAGATGAAAACACTTGATGATGTCACCTGACCACCTCTTCGCCATCTCACTGCATCATAATCCACAACAAGGATTTGGATTACCATTTATCCAATCTCGTCATGTCGTGTGTTATCTTCCTGATCACTATCATCCACATCATTATGGTTGGGTCCCACTCAGAGCGCTTCCTTCCTCCTTATCACTCCATCGCTAAGTTGCTAAAAACCTAAACTTTAGAACCTCTTGTCGGAGGTTACTAAGTTATGAAAACTCCTAACATGTCGACATATAGATTGGTCTTTCAAAGAGACTCCGATATGAGTCTCATCGATATCATTCACTCTTGTCGATAAAGCCCTTCTTACACCTTCAAGAGACTGCAAACTTAGGCGATAGGGCTGGTCACCAACACAGGAAGATAGACTTAAGTTACTGACAACCTATCACAACAAGTCAACGAAGAAATATAATACTATAACCAGCCCCACCATGACTGCAAACACATTAGGGTTTATTTGTAAACCTTCATATCACCTGAGAGTAGAAATAAATCATTTATGGGAACATCCTTTACTTTTTTGACCTGCAGAGCACATCATGGGAATGATCTCAAAAAACCCATATCGAATCTACCACCTAATTTTCCATCAAATACCTGGAAGCAATTGTTGCAAAGAGATGAAACATTTTTTCAACTATGCAACATATTGAGCAACTTGCTCTTCTGCACCAATAACCAATTTTCATACTTCCAGAACCATATTTACTACTCTCACGCTCATCCTCTATCATCATGCCAACAATCTCCCTTGCATGATTAACTCATCACATTTCTGATACCTTCATGAAATCAATGACAACATTATGTGCTCCTGCACAGGATCAACACACTTCTCCTCTAATCCCCTTTTGATATCAATGACAACATATTCCAATAGGAGGAGGTTGATGGTCAATATTTGTAATGGAGTAAATGAAAGGATTGTTGATGGGCTTGATGGAGTCAATGATAGGATTGTTTATGGTGGTAATTAGGTCACTAAAAGGATGGATGGTAAAAAAAATGAAAGAAAAATGAGGGGACCTTTTTTCAAGGTGGGACAAGTTACCCTAATGCTCATGGAACTACCATCCTTATTTTTTTTATCAGGAGAATCATATTTGATTTCATAAACTCCTAGATTTAAATAAACATTAGTAGTCTCTAGGATTCCTTTCTCATGGAGGCCTAATCCTTTGCCTTGATGGTTCATGATTATATACATTTTATTAATGATGGTATATTCATTGCTTTGGAAGCAAGATAAAAATCCATCATTATGTAGCTTAGGATTTTCAAATTATTTTTTGTGTGGAAACCAAACCAAGCAAAGATTGTTTGGCTCAATTGATAATATTAGTTATTAGCTGGGATAAATTAGATTTTTAGAGAATGGTGATCTTTGATGGTATTAATGGGTTTTATGGATGTTCTTTGACCTTGAGTTGGTTGTTGATAACCTTTACCATGTGTGGGGCAAGGATCTTGATGTTCATTTTGCGATGTAGGCATGTTTCCCTTGAGCTTGATGTGTCCCAACTAAATTTTTTGTTGAGTTTATATCTTAAAATTCAGACATTGATAAGTGGAATGTTCATGGTTTTATGAGGCTAATGGATCTTGGATTTCATGGCTATAATAAGAGAGGTGGATGGATTCTATTTAACCTTTTAAATGAGTTTATTTGTAGTATTTTCCATGCTATGGTAAATTTGGATTTTGTCAACATGCTCATGTTTTTGAGGGGTGTGACACAACTCAAATTAATTTTATTTATTCATATCTAGTACCCCTTAGATAATATATTTTACAACTATGTTGTGTTTATTGATTTGATAAAATTTATCAAGTGGTTGCTTGATATATAAATGAATATTTCATGGAGGATTTGTGTAAGGATATAGGGTTTTCATTTTTTCATTTGACACATGGAGTTGATCAAGAAAATATTATTTTTGGCATTTCTTAAGCCATGAAGGATCCTTTTGTGTGAGAATATTTACCTCTTAATAGATGTTGCATGGGTCATTTGGATTGTGAGATACATTGGTAAATGGATTGGGACCTATGCAGATAGATGGATTAGAATTATGAGTAATATGGATGGTTGGAGGATTTAATGTTGTAGGGTTTGTAGGGGTGGATAGAGGGGTAGATGATTGATGGATTATATATTTGGGTTTAATATTTAATGCTATAGGATCTTTATGGATTGATGGGAACTTAATGGATGAGGGATTTTAAGTTTAGATGGGGGATTTAATCATTTAGGATTTGAATGGTTTCTTCTACCTAAATTTTCAAGGTTACAATTTACTAGAATCTTGGATCCTATGTCTCTAAGGTACCTAAGCATGACATCTTTGTTTCCCCTACTTAGGATGATTAACTTTCTCAAGATAGTGTCACCAAGGATTCATCAATATACTCATCTTGATCTACTCTACTAGACTATTGTTATCACTTGAAATTGCACCCTTTTTAAAGCCTATTTATCATTTTAGTGAAACATTGGAATGATCCATCCCTAACTCTCTATACTTATCTCTCCTATCCTACCTCTCTCTATCTCTCTCCTTCCCTCTTTATGTCCCTCCCTCTTTGCCCCCCACCCTACCAATCCCTATCTCCCTCCTTCCCTCTTTCTCTCCCTCCCTCTATTCCTCCCACACTACCACTCCATATCTACCCCCCCTCTTTCTCTCCCTCCTTCCCTCTTTATCTCACTCCACCTATCCCTCCCTCTCTCCCTCACACACACACAACCTCTCTCCACCCACCCCTTCCTCTCTCCATATATCCATCTATACCTACCTCTCCTACCCTACCACTCTCTACCTACCCCTCCCTTCCTCCCTAACTCTCTCTATACATATCCCTCCTATCCTACCTCTCTCTATCTCCCTCCCATTTTTTTGTCTCCCCCTCTCTCCATCCCACCCTACTAATCCCTATCTCCCTCCTTCCCTCTCCCTCCCTCCCACCTTACCAATCCTTATCTCCCTCCTTCCCTCTATCTATCCCTCCCTCTATTCCTTCCACCTACCACTCCCTATCTCCCTTCCCTCCTCTCCAGCCACCTATCCCTCCTCTCTCTCTCCCACCCTACCAATCCCTATCTCCATCCTTCCCTCTTTCTCTCCCTCCCCATATTCCTCCAACCCTACCACTCCTTATCACCCTCCTTACCTCTTTCTCTCCCTCAACCTATCCCTCCTCTCTCCATCCCACCCTACCAATCCCTATCTCCCTCCTTCCCTCATTCTCTCCCTCCATCTATTCCTCCCACCCTACCACTCCATATCTCCCTCCTTCCCTCTTTCTCTCCATCAACCTATCCCTCCCACCCCACCACTTCCTATCTCCCTCATTCCATATTTATCTCCCTCCATATATTCTTCCCACCCTACCACTCCCTATCTCCATCCTTCCCTCTTTCTCTCCCTCCACCTACCCCCTCCCATTCTCTCCCTAAATATTTCTATACCTGCCTCTCCTACCCTATCTCTCTCCACCTACCCCTCCCTTCCTCCCTAAATCTCTCTATACATAACCCTCCTATACTACCTCTCTTTATCTCCCTTCTTCCCTCTTTTTGTCCCTCCCTCTCTCTCTCCCACCCTACCAATCCATGTCTTCGTCCTTCCCTCTCTCTCTCCCTCCCACCTTACCAATCCATATCTCCCTCCTCACTTTATCTCCCTCCCTCTCTCCCTCCCACCCTACCAGTCCTTATCCCCCTAATTCCCTCTTTCTCTCCCTCCACCTATCTTTCTTTCTCTCTCTCCCTCCTGCCCTACCAATCCATATCTCCCTCCTACCCTCTTAATGTTAATATTAATGTTGAACATGAAATATGTGAAAATGAAACAATCAGTGTCAAAAGTATCTCCAAATTATGCAAGTAGAGAGGATATTTGTGAAGAAGAAAATGAAATCCTAAATCCATCTATTTGTAATGAATCCAATGAAAATGCTCAACATTCAAGTGTTGTTGTGAATAAGTCCTGCACCTAGTTAATTCCTTTACTAGGGACTTAGGGGACTTAATTCACATGTTAAGTTTACTTAGGACATTAGTTGTCTTATCTAAACAAGTCATAGTTTTCTTATCTAGAATTTACACTTTCCTAGGTAGTTATGAGTTAGTTGTCTCATGTGATAGGATTAAGACACTTGTCATGATCTTGTCTTATCCTATCTCTCATCCTTACCTTTATAACCAAGACATCTAGCTAGCATATTTTGCACAACATAGCATTGTATTGTATTTGATCATTATATCATATTGCAATTCTTGTTTGGTGGAATAGAATCTTCCATTTTTGCTTCTCTCTATTGCTTGTGGAGGTTATTTGGTGTTGCAAATTGAAAATATTAGTTGCTCGCTTCAACTTTGTATTTGTTGGCAACAAGTTTGTAATAGACGATGAATGGGGGGGTGGCCCATAGGTTGCACGACCACCAGGGCCCCACCCCCACTTTTCCTACCCACCAGCCATGGTGGCGGAGGACAAACACCTTTTTTTAACATTTTTTTAACAATAGGGTCATATGGGACAACTAGAGGCCCAAATTTTGTACCATTTTAGTGTTGATTTTTTACCCTAGTTAGTGTTGAAAGTCCCTCTTCTAGGGATTTTTTAATTTTTGCATAACTTTCACCCTAGGTGGCAAAATTTTTGAAACAAATTTTTTTCAAAAAGCTGGTGAGATCAACTTTTCAATGGTATAGGATATTTTCTAAAATTTTGTTGTTTGGGTGCATTTATTTCCTATTGAAGCCAAATGTTAATTCTTCACTCCCGAGCTCACAAATTTTTCTCTATTCCTTCATTTTTCATGATCATTGCGACATTGGAAAGATCTCTTTGAACTCTTCAAAGTTACTCATGCACTTCTTCTAAATTTGGCCCCTAGTATAATTAATTCAATTTTTTGTGTTTTAACACTTTGGTTAATTACTTGGATATTTTGGCTCCTGGAATCTTTATGTTTACATCAGATGGCTTCATTTGGGCTACTTTATATGTATTTCCTACATTTTTTCCTTTGTGGGAATCTTGAGCATCATTTGTAAGCAATTTCTTATATGTAAATACATTGAGATAAAGTGCCACACTACTGTACATGTATTTTGGGGATTTTACACATAATGTTGTGTCATATTTTGTACTCGCACTATATTATAAAGTGCCATGGGTGGTTGTGTAGTTCCTTAGTTATTTGCAATCACACCTTTGTCAAGTGAGTGTCCCTCCAAGACAACATAGATTCTTGCATCATCCATGTGTGCTTTGTTTTGCACACCTTTTTAGAGTTGTGGGTATATTCTTGTGCACATTCAGATGTTGTTTCTTATCCTTCATACACTACATGGTGATAAACAACGTTTCATTGGATCTGTCAGACCTCTCCCAAGTTAGCATTATGGGGGGTATTATACTATTCATGCTAATGCTTCCTTGGCTTCACTTTGGAGTGAACTATGTATCTAGTATTTATTCATATCTACTAGGCAGATGTAGCAGCTAATTACCCATGTATTTCAATGAGATGGATCATTCTCCATATAGACACCCTTTTGTGGAGGCAACCTTTCATCCCTAGTTGATGAGTGTTCTTCATACTATTGGCACCTATATTTTCAACTTAGATTGGTTGAGTAGTGTCATTGGGGTCACTCGTAGAGATTCATGTGCCATCTATATTTTTCGATTGACAATTTTTTTTCCTTTATTTCCATCTAATCATTGTTCGAGTAGTTTCGTTGGGGGAACTCATGCAGATTGTTGTCTTCTTGATCTTGACCATCCTATTTTCAGAGGAGGTTCTTCAATTACAACACTATAGCTTTCATCTTTCAACACTTGTTTGTAGCTTCTTCATGCTTCAGTGATGTTCTTCATGTTCCTATTATTTGGGACATTGTTCTTCTTTTTGCATTTCTCTCTTTTGGAGAGGAGTTTTCTCCCATTTGGTTTTTCTCCTTTTCTTTGCTTGTGATATTTTTTTTGTTTTGTACATGGGTACCTAATCAGGCCTTATTGTCAGGATACATCTTTTTCATATTTGCATTTTGTTTGTTCCTCCCTAAGTTGCACTTAAGAGGGGTTTTGGTGTGAATAAGTCTTGTACCTAGTTAATTCCTTTACTAGGGACTTAGGGGACTTAATTCACATGTCAAGTTTACTTAGGATATTATTTGTCTTATCTAGACAAGTCATAGTTGTCTTATCTATACTTTACACTTTCCTAGGTAGTTATGAGTTAGTTGTCTCATGTGATAGGATTATTACACTTGTCATGATCTTGTCTTATCCTATCTCTCATCCTTGCCTTTATAAGCAAGGCATCTCTAGCATATTTTTCATAGCATAGCATTGTATTGTATTGATCATTGTATCATATTGCAATTCTTGTTTGGTGGAATAGCATCTTCTATTGTTGCTTCTCTCTATTGCTTGTGGAGGTTATTTGGTGTTGTAGATTGAAGATCTTGGTTGATCACTTCAACATCAAGAACCCCAAAATAGTTACTTGAAATAGATGAGAACATAATAGATAAACTTGATGGAAAAAGGTCATCATGAATTGTTTGTTTTTGGGCTACCCATATGTTCAATAAATACTTTTCTGATAAGACATTAATAGAAGAATTTCATTTTTTTGTACAATTTCTAAAGTCTTATTGTAGTGTAGGAAAATGCATACCCTTGCATTTTTACACTTGTTTGGGCCCGCCTTTCTTTATTTATCCCTATTTATGTCTTAATTGGTCCTATTTTGCATCCACAAGCTTAATGAATGATATATTTTTATGGCTAATACCAACAAACTTCAAAGGGTAAATGATAATTCAATGATTTTGGCTGTGTCCCTAATTTTTGGACCAAGACTAATACGTCAACCATGACATCTTTGTCCTCCAAAGGTATTGGGACCTTGATTTAAAATGTGCCTTAAATGGGCCACTTTTTGAAGTTTGTGCCCCGAGTTTCATGCCTCGGGACTAAGACGCCACCTAGGGCATCTTAATCCCCCTTAAGGTATTTTCAGGATTTAATTTCAAATATTGGAGGGACTTATCTTCCTTTAGTTAATGAATTCATATGTTGGTTTTTTGTGGTGTAATTTTGGGATGTTAAGCATAGATAAGTATAAATAAAAGGTTCTTTCGCTCATTTTCACATCAAGAATTTTGTGAGAGCATTCCTAATAGCATAATTGAGTTCACAAGAGCATTGAAGAGAAATTCATCAAGAATTTGGAGCCATCATCAAGATTCAAGAATCATATCAAGGATATTCTTAAATCCTGTGTGTTTTTGAGCTAAAATTTGTGATGTAGGGTTTTGATTTAAGCAATCATTTCAAGTCAAGCATTCAAGCATTTTAAGATCTACATTCAAGCTAGCCATTTCGTACAAGTTTACAGATTTCACAACAAGGGTTTAGTGAGTTGTAACATTGCATGTTGTTCATTCATCATTTCCCTTCATTATTCTATTTCATTCCAAGGTTTAATTACCAACAAGGGGTTTGAACAAGGAAAACCCCCATTTACTAACAATCTACAAGTTTTTCCTCTCTTGCATGTTTTTGTTTGAAGATTTAGGTTGAAGAATTGAAGATCATTTGAAGTGAAAATTTGTAAAGTCATTGAAAAGTTGTCATCTTCACAAAAACTCACCTACAGGTCAAATTTGGAAGTTTTAGGACCTGAGATCAGAGAAGAAGTGCAAAAAATGAGCCTCATGATCACATTCAGATATTTCAAAAAATTAGATCAGGACTAAGATGGTAGTGAGGGTGTCTTAGTACTCCTGGAGATATTTTGAAAAGATTCTTTTAGATCTTGTTCTGACATCCAAAGATTTTACATTTCCCCCAAAAAATAGCAATGGGACTAAGACAGCAATAAGGGCATCTTAGTCCTCCCTAGCATATTTTGATAGTATTTTCGCATTTCTAGAATCCTCATCACATTTCTAGACTTCCCAGGTACACATACCCTAACTTGTTGTTGTTGGTGTTAATAATTGTCTTGTACCTAGCTTATTCATTCACTAGGTAATTGGGGGACATATTCACATGGTTAAGTTTACTTAAGTAAAAGATTCTTTCTAGAAGTCTTAGTTGGCATTTCTAGAACTTATCTTAACTAGCTAGGATGCATCATTTCCTAGGTGATTAGGTTGTTGGTTGTCTCATGTCATAAGATCATGACATTTTTCAACATCATGTTCACTACTACATTTCCACCTTGCCTACATAAACAAGGCATCTCATGTACATTGGTATTCAAGCTTATAGCAAGCAATAGCAATTCAATCATTAATCAATATTGCATTGTGAAGCAAGCTTTCTTGCCATTCTCTCTCTTGTGGAAGTGGTTTTGATTGCAACTAATCTTGGGTGTGTTGAGGAGTCACCATTTACTCCTACATGGTATCAGAGCTCTCCAGGTGTTGCAGATTCCTTCCTAGATCTAAGGGTGATATTTTGGCTTGAAGATTTTTGTTGGGTGCAGATTGGGGTTACAATAACCTCACAGTTGAGTTCAGAAGGCTCTGTAGATGAATTTTGACTGTAAATTCGCCTATTTTGGGTAAAGTTGTTTTTGAGGAAAAAAAAATTGCTGGGACAGCCTCCCAAGTGGTACGATTTTCATAATTTCGCAAAAAAATATTTTGTAAAATATTTTCTGTGACTTAATTTATAATTTTGGGGAAAAATTATTTATTTAATCAGGCAAATACTGCACAAAATATTATTTAAAGGGCTTGTAATATTTTAGGGCAATTATTAAATTTGTGGGGTTGGCAAATATTTTCTGCAGAGGCTTTTATTATGTTGCAGGCCCGTATAGACACTGACACCGCTAACACCAACCCGGCATCTGGTCATCGGCTTCTATCTGGCCATCCTAGAGTGACTAGTTATTTCCTTCTAGTCACTATCATCTGTCAACTTGCAAAGACCTTGGTTCACATTCCACATGCATTGTACCTGTCATCGGCGATAACATACATCAAAGCTTTTTGTCGATATTATTGGTAGGTACAAGATTCTGATCCGTAGGGTCTGGACGAGAGCATTCATCGGCGTGCAGGGTACTGTTGGTACCCAGGGTCACATTTGGATCAATGTTAGTACCATCAGATTCACATCAGTGGGTTACCTATTTTCCATCAAATATTTCCAGCGAATGGTAGAGGCATCAGATCGTCGGCCCGATCAAGGTACTAGTTATCAAAACTAACGTCATAGTCCTGTTGCCTGGTGATCATACCTATTGGGTATACAATTTGGTTCAGTGACATATTGATGGGGTCAGAACCACTCCCATCGTCCTCGGCTATCATTATCGGTGCTTAATGCTGCTCACATTAGCTAAGGGTTTCATTGTATGGAACAATGACCTGAGACAATCGTCCATAGCCTGGTATGAGTCCTTTGGTTAGTCTATGTATACCCATTGACGGTCCTTTTCATTGATCACTGTCTAATCACCCTTTTATGGTACATTTTTTTTTTGCAAGTGGCTTTATCACTTTTTTCAAAGTTCTTTTGAATATATAAAGCTTTGTATTAATGTACAAGCCGACCAGTCCTCTTTTATCGACATTTTTATAAAACCTTTGTTTATTTGTATGTCGGCCATATGTATGTGAGAGGATGGTTTATGTGGATATAGCGGGGTTTTTATTTTTTTCATTGATTTCCCTAAGGTCATATGGCCGACTAGGTGTTTAGCCCTAGGTGCCCGAAATTTTCTCCATTTTAGCCTTGTGTTTTTGCCCCGAAGTGCCTTTTTATAGGCTTTTTTTTCATTTTTTCATAACTTTTGCATACAGAGGCCATTTTTTAGAAATGAGATATCGTCGGAAAGCTGGAAGAGTCATCTTTTCAGTGGTGTAAATATTTTGTAGGTATTTTTCAGTTTTGTGCCTCTTTTTCCAGATTGAAGGCAGATCTCTATTTTTGGCTTTCGGTGCTCATATCTTTGTAAATGGATGACTTAATTACTTTGGAGAATGGGAACTATAGGAAATGGAGTAATTTAATTCTCACTCATCTTGGTGAGAGAAATCTATTGCCCTATTTGTTTGATAAATTTCCTTGTCCTAGCACAACTGATGAGTATTGCATTTGGAAAGGATTTAGGGCTGGTGTCTTTAGAGTTATTTTTGAAAATGTAGATGATGACTTTTTGGAGAAACTTATTCACTTTGAATGTCCTCATGCTCTTTGGACTCACATTAGAGAGGTGTATGAAGACCATGATTCTTCTCCATCTCTTAAAGCTCCTCTTTCCAACTCACATGTGCCTCATTCTTCAGATTTGATAACCCATGCTTGTGATCCTTTGGAGGAGATTGCAGATGCTTCAGAGGTTCCTAATTCTTCATCTTATGTTGATGAGTCATTGAGTACTACCATTGATTCATTGTAGGTATCTGAGAGTCTTCCTGATTGGGATTCCTATTTGACAGACATTGCTTCTTTGTTTGTGGAGTCTCACATTTCAGATTTGGAGGACCAATTTGAGGGTCTATCTCTCCTATTTGATGAGGGTTTGTATTCAAAATTTGTTCAAGATCAATTTCCATTTGTTCCTAGTTTGTCACAATTTGCTGTGATTGGGCATGTACCTAATTGGATTGTGGCATCTTCATCATCCAAGAACTTGGCAACACATGAGCAGATTTCACAGACACAATCTTCATACATTTGAATTCCTCTTCTTACCAGTTTCTATCCAAAATGGGAAGCATTCCTGTAGTTGTACTTGGTGTATCTTTTTCCTAAGGGGAGAAACATTGTTTGTATGCATTGGATTATGTTTTGTCTTCAAACATTAACCATGTTTGCAGGAGATCATACATTGTGGGGAGGATATCTTATCTCTCTACTTCCCTCTAATGGGGGGGTATTTGTTTGTATATACATGATGCATGTTGTCCTTGGGGGGTATCATTGAGTCCTCCATACATCATAGTTGTTTGTTTTGTTTTCTCTCTTTTGGAGAGGAGTTTTGTCCCACTGGGTTTTCTCCTTTTCTCCGCTTGTGAGAGATTGCATCATTTGCATTGTAAATGGGTACCTAACATGGCCTAGTAGCCGGCATCCATACTCATAGTCTTTGCACAGTTTGTATAATAATCTTCTCCCTAAGTTGCATTTAAGGGGGGGAGTTGGTGTGAATAATTGTCTTGTACCTAGCTTATTCATTCACTAGGTAATTGGGGGACATATTCACATGGTTAAATTTACTTAAGTAAAAGATTCTTTCTAGAAGTCTTAGTTGGCATTTCTAGAACTTATCTTATCTAGCTAGGATGCATCATTTCCTAGGTGATTAGGTTGTTGGTTGTCTCATGTCATAAGATCATGACATTTTTCAACATCATGTTCACTACTACATTTCAACCTTGCCTACATAAGCAAGGCATCTCATGTACATTGGTATTCAAGCTTATAGCAAGCAATAGCAATTCAGCCATTAATCAATCTTGCATTGTGAAGCAAGCTTTCTTGCCATTCTCTCTCTTCTGGAAGTGGTTTTGATTGCAACTGATCTTGGGGGTGTTGAGGAGTCACCATTTACTCCTACAATTGCTTAATTTCATCATTTGCACTCCTCATTTGGCTTGCATTACTAGGCTTTGTGAGTTGAATGTGAAGTTGTCTTTTCCAAGCTTTTCCTTGGTGGTGAACCCCTCAAATCTTAAAGAATCCCCTCTTACATCTTCCTTGTTGAGAATTGACTCACCGTTTGGGTTGATAGTTAATCCAATTTGGGATCCTAGGACATATTTGAGTGACAATAGGAGAATAGTGGTTTTCTATGACCTAGGCCATAGACCATTCCACCATTTTCATATTGTTCATTTTGGTGAATCTTTTTTTTTTTTTTAATTCGTTCATTTTTCTGATTTGGAGTTCATTAAATTCCTAGATCTAGGTTGCATTCATTCTTGCATTGCATTTTGCATTAGTGAAAGTGCATCTAGGGTTTATCATATTTGCATTAGTGAAAGTGCATATAGGTTGCATTTTTTCTTTCTTGCATCATTTTGTATCATTGAAAACTAAAATGTGCATTTTCATTCATCCTAATTGCATTTAGGAACATTGTTATTGCATTCAAAATTGAAAAAAATTGCATTCAACTTTTCATTCAATTACTTGTCATTAGTTACTTTTTCTTGCATTCATTTGCCTAATTGTTTGTTTCTCAACACCAAGTTCCTGAATAGGAAACCTGTGAACACTATAAACAATCCAAATTTTGTTGTTTTTCTAAAAAAAACCTCGACTGGGACTAAAACACCCTTATTGGTGTCTTATTCCTTTTGCGGGTTTCTGGCTCAGAACCTTGTTTGTGTTGTTTGCTTCCTATTCTAGTTCCTAGAACTTCAAAATTCCTTTAGTAGGACCAATACACCCTTACTGGTGTCTTAGTCCCTATTGACTTTGAATTTCTAGTTTTCAAGAGTTGAAATTACTTCCCTGTGCTTCTATTTTCTATTTTTAGTTTTCTATTACAGTTTGTAGAATTGATGTTATTTCAATTTCTTTCATTTCAAGTGTAATTGTAAGCATAGAATATTGTGTTCATTGGAATTTCTTTGGTTTATCCCTAGCATGAGTTTTACTACTTGGTGTCCTACTATTAATACTATGGTTAGATGAAGTGCGACACTCATGGCATCTCATGATAAAACACTCATTGTGGATCAAGGGTTATCTAGCTCTCTTACTTCTAGTGTTGGTACTAGTTAACTAGGTATTGATTGTACCTCTGATAACTCTTTTGCTATGCATACCTTACCTACAAGTGTTATGCCAAGTGTTCAAACAATGGTTGATCATATCCCTCAAGAAAACATAATGAAAATGCATGAATACTTAGCCCATTTAAAAGATAGTGTGAGTACTTAAAAAATTTCCAACACTATTATACATACCATAGATAGTATTCACTGCATGATGGAAAGTGATGAAGGACTCAAATTTGTGTGTAGCATAGATCAAATCTTTGGAAAACACCTTCCTTCCACCACCAATGATGCTCAAGCTTCAAACAATGTGCAAAGCTGAGGAGGAAATCAAAATCATCCCCATTCAACCATAACCTCTATTCCCACCTATACCAATCCTCAAGTGACCACAACAATGAAACCAACTAGCAATATCTTTCCTACCTCAAAAATTTCCACTAGTGCTCCTTATACCTATGTGACATCTAACCTTATATATCCTCCCGTAAGAAATCCATTCACTTTTCCTCCCAATACATACACACCACCACCATATTCACATCCATCTCAAACCACACACAATGACCCTATCATTAACCACATTTTACAAATCCTCTCATCCATTCAATGTCAAGTTTCCACCATAAATCAAAATAAAAATGTTCTACCTTTATACTATGTCAAAAGCAACCCACTATCCTTGGAGATATTGATAACTCCAATGCCGCAAGGTATAGAGATCCATAGATTTGAGAAATATGGAGGAAAAGGAGATCCTACTAATCACATTAATTCCTTTACTCCCTTGAGTGGTGACATTATCCTTGAGGACAAACTTTTGGCTAAGATTTTTCCTTAATCCTTGAAAGATGTTTCCTTGGACTGGCTTTCTGCATTACTAAATAACTCAATTCATTCATTTACTGAACTTTTTGAAGCCTTTATTAACCATTTCCAAGTGCCTATGGTTCCTAAAATGACATTAGATGATTTGATGAAATTCAAATAAAATGAGGGTAAAAAAGTCACTAACTTTATTTCATGTTACCAATCGCTTTATTCCCAAATCAGTGTGAAGATTCCCGATTCTCACCTTCAAAAGATTTTCATAGAAAATTTACAAAGTAAGATATGAGACAATCCTACCATGATGAAATTCACTTCCTTCATGCACTTGTCCAATGCCCTTCGAGATTATCAAAATTTTGTAGGTAGTTGTGAACCAAAAACCACCTCTACCCATCTTGAAAAGCCTAAACCTTCAAACCAAAACACCTACCAGCCTTTTAGAAGAAAAAATAAAAGTTTCCTTCAACTAAATTACACCTCCCAACCTACCCAACACATTAATACCTAAGTAGCTACTATAAAGAAGAGTAATCCTTATATATTTGGAGATCTGCAAAGACAATTTACTCCCTTACCTGCCACACTTCACAACATCATGACTCAACTATTAAACAAGAACATGCTTACCTTACCTCCCATTCAACCCCTTGAAACTAGCAAGCCATTACCTCTGAGCTTTACACACAATGCATATTGTGCTTATCACCCACAAAAAGGATATGATATAGAACAATGCATGCATCTTAAAAATCTTGTGCAAGACCTCATTGATTCTAATCATATTCAAATTGGAGGTGTGAATGACAAAGGTAATAAATCTATAGCTATTCCTAGCCAAAACTTGTAAATCTTTACCAATCCCATGCCTCACCATAATATTTCATTTGTTAAGTCTAGTGAAACTAAGCTTGATGTGATAAGCATTGACACGAATGATGAGAACATGAAAAATAATGAACAAAATCCTATGGATGATGATGAACAGATTCCTATGGATACTAATGACCAAATTCCTATTAGTTCAATGATAGGAGTGATTGACATCGAGCCTCGTAAACAAAAAACCATAATACCTATTGATATTACTTTCTCTTCAAAATAAATAATTAAACATGCACTTGATGGTCTTCTTTACATAGCCATCATAATCAATAACATGCCCACTCCTAGGATTTTAATTGATCCTGTCCATGGAGAGAATTTGATCACAGAAGAACTATTATATGTGCATGAACTTACTCAAGATAGATATGATAAACCAAAAGCATATGATGGTTTTTCTCATGCTACGATGGGCTCGATCACACTCCCTTTACAAGTAGGACCGATGAAATCAAATGTATTATTCTCTATCACCTCTAATTCAAATCAATTTCATGTGAAGTTAGGCTACAAATTTCTTAGCCTCATGAATGTGGTCCCATCCATTATCCATAAGTGCTTAAAGTTTCCAGTTGACAATGAAATATTCACTATGAACCATAGTGGCTTTAGACCTTTGTCTTCTCGTGGAAACTTTTCCTTACACTATTTTTGGCATGATCCCATGGAACCTATAAGACCCCATGAGGACTTCCTTTTCTTATCCTACCAAAAGTTCAAATCAAAATGAATAGCCAATTTATCCCTTGAAAATTTTCCTCCACCTATGATCGAACCTCCACCCCTTGAAGAAACCAACATTGAGCTTAAAGCCCTTCCAAAAAACCAAGACCCATCCATAAAAAATCCCTTGCCTATTTCCTACAAAATTCCAAGAGAGCACCAAACAAGTCCTAATTTATCTCCTAAAAAAAATTATAAAGCCAAAGAGAAACTTGGTTAAACAACCTTCCATGGTTTCTTCCATTCTTCCCTCACAAGAAGAGAAGGAACTTACAGTTGAAAAACCCGCTCCTACACAAACACAACTTGAAAACCGTAATAAAAGCAACCAAAATTATAGAGAGTGTAGGCGTAGATGTTGTGTTATTGCTTAAAAGATTAATGCAAAGAATAACATAGAAAATCAAAATCATAATTTGACAGAAGCAATAAACAATGAGCTGCCTCCATTACTAACACCAACAGATTCTACATCTCCAACACAACAAGGGCAAACACCTTCTATGGATATTATCATTCATCTTCTTATTGTGGTTAACATGGATGATGATGAAGAAGCTACTAAAATTGATGAAGAGGTGCATACTGATTTTAATTTTTTATTCTCCTCTTCCATGAGCTTAAACGATAACAACCATGGTGATCCTCTTAAATCGAGTGATGCACCACATGTTCAACCTGGTGATTCTCCTAGTACAACACTTGATGTTGTACCTCTCGCTAGTGATCTGCATTTTGCATATACTAAACAAGATTGGGATGCCGATGACCTGTTGGATGGTTGACTTGCATGTGCTTTACTAGTCTTTTGCATTTTAATTTGTGTGATTTCATGTGTATAATGTGATCCCCTATGATGTTTTGTTTGATGTTCTCTCTCTCTATGTGCATTCCTCTATTTATACCTTCATTCTTCTATATTTCATAAGCTTTTTTTTATTTTCATTGGTCTTTACGTTTTCATTTTCATTTTTGTCTTGTGTTGTCCTTTTGGGGATGATGAAAGGAATTGAGACACCCTATTTATCTTCCATGTTGACCCAAGATATTTTTCATTATATTTTCTTTTCTTTTCATTTTTTTGTCTTGTGTTTTCCTTTTGAGGATGACGCAAGGTGTCGAGACACCCTATGTCTCTTCCATGTTGACCCAAAAGGTTTTTCATTTTTTTTGCTCTCTTTGTATCATTCTTACAATTCTATATGTATTTGGGGAATGTCAATAGTTTCGATCTCTCTAATATCCTTGCAGCAAAGACAGATACTGACCCTAAATCCATAGATCCCTTATGTGTTTCTAGGGGGAAAAACTCTTTTCCTTTTCCTTTTCCTTTTTCATGTTTTGACTGCTTTAAAGTAATTTCTCACAACATGGTGTTTAGCAATTTCTTTAAAGTGGGGGCATACATTAGCATTATTTTGTCATGATTTCATTTGGAATTTTTTTCTATGTTCCTTGATGTAATTTTATTACTTCATGTGATGTGTTTTCCTCTTTGTGGTGACATTGGGAGTAATGTCCTTCAAGAGATTGATCTATCTTAGCATATTATATTCCTCTTAGTGGTGATGTGACACATTACATTCCCTAAGTTTTGAATCTTTTATCCTTTGATTGGTCCTCTCTTGGATACATTAAGAACAATGTCCCATAAGATTAAGACCTCACACAAACTAAGTAAAATCCCTTTGAACATCTCTCTCTCTCTCTTGTTGCATATTTCTTTTTCCATGCCTTATTAAATTCATGGAGGTATGACTTTGATATGGTTGCTCAGGGCTCACCTAGTGAAAAACTAGCTTAACTAGCCCTTGTGAGCATGCATTTTTGTAACTTACTAAAGTCATGGAGGTATGGATTTGATATGGTCTCCTCAGGATCACCTAGGGAACAACTACTTCACTAGCCCTTGTGAGCGTACATTTCTTTGTCCTTATCATAGACATGGGGGTATGACTTTGATGTGAACCTCTTGGGGCTCACCTAGTGGACACCTATATTCACTAGCCCTTTTCAGTGTGTGTTTTCTTTGCATAGTGGACAACATGTTCCACTTGTAAAATTCTCTTGGAAAAATAGCCTAGACTCGGTCCATAGTGTGGACAGCCAGTCGAAGCTTGATCCATTGCATTTTTTTCTTTTTCTTTTTCCTTTTCTTTAACTATCTTTGATGGTTTATGTTTGTGATTTGGTTATGGCTTCATATATCATCCAAAAGTGTGTTATTTTGTGCCTATGTTGGTCTGTCATAGGATCTTGATCCTGGGGGATTGTCCACCCTCTTGATTATTGTTGTCCTATCTTACTAACATTTGTACATTTTAATCCCTCTTGATTGTGTGGTTGGCTACTTTAGTGTGAGTTTGAAGCAAGCTCCTCCTCTCACTAAAGTGGGGGCTAAATGTAATGTAGGAAAATGCATATCCTTGCATTTTCACACTTTTTTGGGCCCACCTTGCTTTATGTATCCCTATTTATGTCTTAATTGGTCCTATTTTGCATCCACAAGCCCAATGAATGATATCTTTTTATGGCTAATCCTAACAAAATTCAAAGGGTAAATGATAATTTAATGATTTTGGATATGTGTCCCTGATTTTTGGACCAGGACTAAGATGCCACCTAGGGCGTCTTTTTCCTCCAAAGGTCTTGGGACTCTAATTTCAAATGTGCCTTAAATGGTCCCCTTTTTGGAGTTTGTGCCACGAGTTTCATGCCTCGGGACTAAGATGTCACCTAGGGTGTCTTAGTCCCCCTTAAGATATTTTTGGGATTTAATTTCAAATCTTGGTGAGATTTAGCTTCCTTTAATTAATGGATTCATATGTCAACTTGTTGTAGTTTAATTTCGGGATGTTAAGCATAGATAAGTATAAATACAAGGTTCTTTCACTAATTTTCACATCAAGACTTTTCTGAGAGAATTCCTAATAGCATAATTGAGTTCACAAGAGTATTCAAGAGAAATTTATCAAAAATTTGGAGCCATCATCAAGATTCAAGCATCATATCAAGGATATTCAAGATGCATCATGTGTGTTTTTGAGCTAACACTTGTGAGGTATGGTTTTGATTTAAGAAACCATTTCAAGATCTACATTCAAGCTATCCATTTTACACAAGTTTATAGATTTCACAACAAGGGTTTGGTGAGTTGTAACATTTCATGTTGTTCATTCATTATTTTCCTTCATTATTCTATTTCATTCCAAGGTTTAATTACCAACAAGGGGTTTGAACAAGGAAAACCCTCATTTACTAACAATCAACAAATTTTTCCTCTCTTGCATGTTTGTGTTTGTAGATTTAGGTTGACGAATTGAAGATCATTTGAAGTGAAAAGTTGCATAGTTGCATTGCAAAGTTTTCACCTTCATAGAAACTCACCTACAAGTCGGATCTGGAAGTTTCAAGACCCGAGATCAGAGAAGGAAGTGCATACATTGAACCTTAGGATCACATTCAAAGATTTCAAAAATTTATATCAGGACTAAGATGTTAGTGAGGGTGTCCTAGCCCTCTTGGAGGTATTTTGCAGAGATTCTTTTAGATCCTATTCTGACATCTAAAGATTTTGTATTTCCCCCAAAAAATAGCAGCAGGACTAGGACAATAGTAAGGGCATCTTAGTCATCCCTAACATATTTTGACTGTATTTTTTCATTTCCAAAATCCTCACCACATTTATAGACTTCCTAGGTACACATACCCTAACTTGTTGTTGCTTAATTTCATCATTTTCACTCCTCATTTGGCTTGCATTACTAGGCTTTGTGAGTTGAATGTGTAGTTGTCTTTTCCAAGAATTTTTTTGGTGGTGAACCCCTCAAAGCTTAAAAAACCCCCTACTAGGTCTTCCTTGTTGAGAATTGATTCACCCTTTGGGTTGATAGTCAATCCAATTTGGAATCATAAGACATATTTAAGTGACAATAGGAGAATAGTGGTGTTCTATGACCTAGGCCATAGACCATTCCACCATTTTCATATTGTTCACTTACAAAATGAGACCATTATTAAAAAAATTGAAGATTCATGTCACAAAAAATTGGAAAAAAAATAGTATTATTGTCAAAAATATTTTTAATGCTCTACATTTATTAGAAAGACTAGTAGGATTTTCTCATAGAGTGATCACAACCTCATTAGTAATCCATCATTTGAGAAAGGATTGTTTAATGAGGTGAGTTTATATTGATTTAAACCTAAATCATCAAACATTGTCTAGAGCACTCTTAAGAAGATAAAGACTCGATAGTCCTCTTCAAAATGACACATGGGATTTTAGTGGGAGGCTTCCACGTGTTGATAAGAAGCTAACAGATAACATAAAGAATTAAATTCAACAATTTTGGCACTCTCAATCTAGAGTATCACCAAATGCAAAGGATGTTTTAAAGTTAAGAATGGACAATCAAGATTTCATGCTGCATCCTAAACATTTTTTGGAATGTCAGCCAAACAATATTGTACAAAAAATTTTGTGAAAGACATCCAAATTTACAAATCTCACAAAGGGATTTTGAATATTGTAAGCCATTTTATTATGTACCTATTAATATTTTTAATACATGTTGTTGTAAATACCACATAGAGTTTTCAAGGTAAGATGAATATTATGCTATTTCATTCTACTATGCATACTAATGAAATATTGTAGGAGTGTCATGAAATGAAACTATCAAAGTCATCCAAGGACTTATTAGATTCATTTTTATGTGTTAGAAGTGATGGTTGTTTTTTTTATAGAAATGATTGTTTAAATGAAACATTTTTGGAATGTGGTGGTTTATCAAAGTTTGTAACATGTTTTCATGATGGTAATGAACATGATTTTTCTAACAAAATTATTGAGAAAAAGATATTTGAGGCAGTTAAATATAGTTTAAAGAGTGGAGGTGAAGATTCTAGATGTGAGTTGGTTACAAGAGACATAAGTATTGCTGATTTTAGTTCTGATTTTAAGAAAAAAAATTCTACAAGTATGCACTTGGCATAGCCACAAGTCCCAATGGTTGGATCAACAATTCAAGTTGTGTTAGGAATCTTTCCCAATTGGAACTATTATATTCGTGGTTGATTTTGTTGAAAATTACACATTGCAACAAAAAAATGAGGTACAATCTAAAAATTACAATTCTATTCAAATTACTATTTTTTCCACATAATATATAGACATTCCCCTAATAGTACAAAAGAGTCCATAGGAAGATAATTAGGGAGTACCATTTTTATATGAGTGGTGATTGATCTCATTCATCTAATTTTTTGCAACATTGTTTTGAATTTTTTTTTGAGTTTTTGTAGGAAAAAGGTATTGCAATCGGTTGAAATCTCATTTAGTCAAATAATTGCACAGGGAAATTTAGAAACCCTCATATGTTTTATTGGTTGAGAAGGATGCATGTATAGAGGGGTGTACCACATATTTGGAGTTTTTTTAAGTTGGGAATGGAAAAGGAAAGAATGATGGCACAAGTGCATGTGTGAAGAGATCTCTAGTTAAGTAACAAATGAATATTAGAGGTGGTGCAACATTTAGTTATGCACATTATATTATTGATTGGTGTAGTTATTGGAACATAGAAAAAGTAGGTGGTTCACCAAAATGAATTGATGAACAATGTATCTACTTTTCTATATTTCATTCAATATGTGTATTATAGTGTATAAATGAGTAACATAAATCAAATGAGACCCAAATAGCCATCAAAAGGTAGATTTGGAGAGGGTTAAATGTTGTGTACCTATTGTAAAAAGTGTTTTTTCAAACCTCATTGAGGACTCATTCACCTCATGGCGAATGGGTCCTTGCTAGGGCTCTAGAAAATCTTTTTTTTGGGTTTTGTTCCTCTCATTCTACACTTCTAGATTCTAGTCGGGCATTGTTGGAAAGCCATAAATAAATCCTATAGTGCCTTATTTTCCATGATTAGACAAATTTCTTTACAACTTTAAAAAATTTGCAATTTTTCTCTCCAAATGATCTTCAACCTAAAACCTACAATCAAACATCAAAGGAGAGAAATATTTTGTTTTGTTAGGGAATAGGGGTTTGCATTGGTCAAACCATGTTTTGGTAGTTAAATATTGAAATGAATGAAAGCATGAAAGGAATGATGAATGAACAAAAGCAATGTCACAACTCACCACACCTTATTTGAAATCTTGGATAAACCTAAAAACTAGCATGAAATGGCCTCAATGAATGTAGATCTTGATCATGAACTTTGATGTGAAACAATGCGTTGAATATGCTTGATTGGATCTTGAATGCTACTTCAACACATTAGGTCAACAACATGCATGATGCATTATGCCTTTGACAAGATGAAATTAATCTTGATTAATACAATAATCTTCAATAATATACCTTTGAATGCCTTAGAATTCTCTTGATAATGCTCTTGCTTCATCTCATGAAGTCACATAAAATTTTCTTGGATAAACTTAATGAAATACCCTTGTATTTATACATATCTTAATATTAATTCTCAAAATTCAAATATTTCAAGACGATATTGAATCATGGATTTCAAATCATTACAATACCACCAAAAACATATTTCAAAGTGTGGTCCTAGGTCTAAGTGAGGACCCATTCACCATGTCTAGGCCACTTAACTAGGACACACTTCAGACAATATTAAATGTGAAAATAGGGTCCTAGGACCTAATGAGGACCCATTCACCATGTGGTGAATGGGTCCTAGGTCACTTACCTAGGACACACAACTTCTAAAATTAAGTGTTGTGTAATGGAATTTATGAATTTCAAGTTTTATCCCTCAAAATTTCTATTTAATTAGGCTTGGATTTGAATTAAAGGGGCCAATTAAGGAAAATTTGACCTAAATTAATTAATAAAGCCAATAGATTAGTGTGAAAGTGTAAAGATACACTTTACAACACTCTAAATAAGGAACAATTAAGTCCACTTAGTTAAAAAGGGTCCTAAATTTAATGTGAATGTGTAAAACACATTACAACACTAAATCAAGGCAACATTAAGCTCATTTTAATATTAATTATTTCCAAATTAAGGAAAAAGGGATACTTTTTCTATTAATATAGTTATGCATTATCATGAGGGACACTTGATTCGAAAGTGTGAAGGTTCTTTTGGTTGATTGATGAGGGCACAATGGTAGAGAAATTGGAATGCCAAACAATCAGAGAATATTCAAAGATGCATTCATTTTGAAGCTAAGATGCAAGTGCATGGACCATGTTAGAATTGTATTCAGTGTGATTGGGATCAATGCGAGTCAATTTATTGGGTAGATACATGGATTCCATAGTATCTAACCCATTTATCTACAACACAATCCTCTTTAGAAGATGAAATGGAAAGTTCACTTGAGTATGACCATATTTCAGATCTTATACAACCAAGACATGTCTATGCAATTGTTGCACTGTAGGTGAATGAAGAAGGATTAGACTATTGGTTGGCACGATGTGTATAGGGAAATAATAAGATAACACAACTAATGATAGATGATGATGGGTACATGTATCCTACAGGTTCAATTGTTGTTGCCAAAACTTTGTTGTGAACGTATATGATTAGAAAGAATGGCATACCTACATTTGAAGACTATGACAAACATAAAACCATTCTCATGTATTCACAACTTGTTATGAGAAAAAAGTTAAGTTATTGAGACATCATGCCAAACCAAGAAAAAAGGAACTATGGATAGTCAGTATTGTTGATCTTGAAGCAATACTAGATACTCTAAAGGTAAGAGATGGCCCTTTAGGAACACTTCAGTAGATGATCTTTTTTGCATGGTACAGATATGATATTGTTAATTTTATTTAGATTCATGTTATTTCTATGGGTTGGATTAAAAGTACATTAACAGTTTACATAAAAATTAACTGGTATGTAAAAATGTAGGTTTTGGAGAATAAAGGTATATTTTCAAGCGATTTAGATCAAAACATCAACAAAAATTCATGTAGATCAATATATTTTCAAGGTATATTTAAATTGAGATAATTTTCATTTCAAACTTTGTAGTTCATGTTGCTTATGCTCAATAATTTGTCTCTATTTATATGTAGGTTCTTCTTTGACCCCATTTCTAATAAGTATTCTCACATTCTCTTAGTTGCTAAATTTTTGAAGGTATTATGGATTGTCAACAAATTTGGGATTTTGGATTGTTCTCATTGTTTCATTGTGATTCTTATGTTGCATATTTTTTTTATCATAACTTATTTAATTTTTCTAAAAATAATATTTTCAATGGAGTTTCCTATTCCTATTCTAATTTTTTTTTATGATCATACTACCAAAATGTTGGCCTCTTTCTTGGAAAGAAATATGAATCCTCTCATAACCAAAGTCTAACTCCTAAGTAGAGATTTATAGTTATCATTTTATCCATGTACTTTGCTAAGATCAAAGGGAAATTTGGAAATAAAGCATTTAAATCATTCTTGAAGGAGCATGATAATCATTGACAATTGACAACTATTCACACACCACAAAAGAGTATTTTCTCATGACCATCCTTACACTTGAATATGCATTATTCATCATGATTTGGCACAATCAAATGACTTTAGAACTATTCTTTCCCATTTTTATATACCTTTCATGCTTTTCACTTACCAAGAATCTTATTCACTATCTAATGATTATGCAATGCTTATTTAGAAAGATAACATGCCTAGGTATTGACTATCGTATGTCTCCCCAAAAGAGAACCTTAGAGTATGTGCAAGATCATGATGGGCCAAAAAGTGGCAATATGATGGGTATGTGGCCGATGACTATTTTTTTATACAAAATTGATGAAAAAAAAATGGTTTCTAAAGGAGATTATCAGCTTTCCACCGATATAAATTATGCTTTAATTTGAATTTAATAAGTAATTATTATTCATTTTCTATTCAAATTATGGCTAAAGTTCTGATTGATAGGTTGATTGAAAAAGATCTATAGCTTTCAAATGATATCACATTTTTTGAAACCAAAACATGCGTCACATTCTATGCTTCACATACTATAGGATTAAAAAAGAAAAATTGAATTTCATGAAGTTTTGACCAAGTTAAGGTGGTCAAACATACAAGTTTTTATATTTTTTAAAAGTTGTGATAAAAAATCATAATTAATTATTTACTTGGAAAAAAATTACAAAACAATATGCATCACATCAGGGCATGAGTCCTCTACTTATATCTAATATATATTATAAAAATATTATCATTTTATTGTGGTTAGGGTGGTCAGACAGACACCTACTTATTTTTTCCTTGAAATTTAAATACCACTGCATTGAAATTTCAAATTTTCACCAAATAGATATATATATATTTAAAAAAAAAACTAGTTGTTTAGAAACTACATTCAATTTGCTACAGGTTTTATTCTTACATATTTTTAAAATAATATAGATAACTTATTCAAATTTTTACTTCAAGTTGCCTAAACAGTGATTTTTCTGAATTTTTTGCCACTTAAGGGCCTATTTTTTCCATGATGATCCTACACATACCCCCCAAAATGATTAGGTGAATTGGAAAATGAAAAGAGACCTTTCCTATTATTTACCTACCTACCTCAACATGTCCATGTTTCCCATTTGTCAAAAATATTGAAAACTTAACAATTTTGCATATTTTCTCTTATCACACTTTCAAGACTACCCCAAATCAGTGCACTCTAAAATCATGGGGGTAATTAGACAAAAAAATGAGGCCTTTTGTGGTGTTATAATGCCCACCTTGGTGTTTTGGTATACTTGGTTTCACTCCATGATGCACAAAACAAAAAAAATACTTATTTCCATATTTTCACTACTTTCCACTGATATTTTTTTTGCAAGAATGCATTTGATGTTGGAACACACAAACAGTGTTGAGTTGACCCAAACTAAGAGATTTTGGTTTGAATGGATTCAATATCTACCTATAGGTCTAGAAAAAGAATTCTTATGCACTACAAGCTCCTAGAACAACTTTGTCAAAGTTTGACAATTTTTGGCTCTTAAGGGTCTTAAGAGACTACCCTAGAAAGAGCATCCTAGAATAATTGGGTGACTCGGGAAATGAATGTTGAAAAATGGAGGTAATTATGTAGCTTTAAAACTTGTAAAACTATTTTACTATATATCTTAATAAGTATTCTTTGTTACAGATTCTTTTTGGATGATTATCTAGTTAGATTCATTTTACCATTTGTAGAAGTAGACGGAAGATTGTAGAAGAATAAGACCAAAAGATAGAAGTTACACAACATATACCATGGAGAAACCCTTTCAAGAAAAAAACTCCACCACCAAAATCAATAGTGTTGTATTATTTAACCTTAGAACAAGATTACAATAATTCTTTATCAATCCTTGCTTGAGATGCTTCTTTTTCCTTCAACAATTCTTCTTCACAACCTACAATATAAAATCTAATAAAATCTCTTCAACTTGCTACAATATATAGACAATAATGAGCCTTGTAAACTCCAAAGAGTTTACAATTACAAAGCACAATGCTTATCTCACAAAACCCACGCCTATTCTTTGCAAATAGAGTTCTACCATGAAGAACAATGTCATAACAAGTCCTTCATCTATTTGGGCGTCCCAAACTAAAGTCATAACTCAGCGTTGATTCCAAAGATATATTCTAAGCTTATCCTCAAAGTAGGTGCCCAAGAATGGGTCCACTTAACTCAGCCTTATAAAATATCTTATCATGCAAAAGTGTTAACTCCAAGATGCCAACTTGGGTGCCCAAGGTGGGTCCAAGTCAATCTCTATTAACTGAAACATATCTCTCCACCATTCATGCAAATACCATGCATGATTGATCATCCCAACTTAACTGAATGTATCACAATTTTATCTATCATACAACTCAAGTCATTAGTCATGCATTCCAAGTCAACTGAAGTCAAATAGCATTCAACTAAAACTAACTACATGCAACTGAAGATAACTAAACCATAACTAAACTAAACTGAACTAAACTGATACTAAACTAAACTAAACTGAACTAAATTGATCTGAACTAAACTGAACTGAACTCCATGCATGTAAACATTAATCCCTAGCTTCTAGGATCTTTACATGCATTCCTGAAGTGTTATCTTTTCTACGAACAATTAACTTAACTTAAGGCGAGTTCCACCTTTCATGTGGGTGCCCCATGTGATCTTATTTTTTAGGAGCTCTTCATGGGAATTCCCACATGTTCCTATCATTTATAATTAATTACAAATGTCAATTTACATGTTCATTTCATTCAAATTTAATCTGTTTCTAATCCTAGTGTTGGTGAACACTTTCCAAGGACTTGGGAGATACATGAAATCATGTTTAGGATTGCAATTAAATGGAATACTATTCCCAATAATGAAAATAGACCTTCCCTAGTATTTACTTGCCTACCTCGACATTTCCATGCTTCCCATTCATTAAAATTAGTACAAAATTTATAATTTTGCATTTTTTCTCTTAAGGATCTTTGGAAACTATCTTGGAAAGAACACCCTAGAATGATCAGGTGACTTTGTAAATGAAAATATACCTTCCCTAGTATTTAAATACATACTTCAACATGTCCACACTACCCATTCCTCAAAATAAAGTAGAGTTCTAAATTTTTTGCAATTTTTCATTTTTTGCTCTTAAGGCTCTTTAGAGACTACCTCAGAAAGAGAACCCCAAAACGATCGAGTGACTGGGGAAATGAAAAGAGACCTTCCCTACTATTTACCTACCTACCTCAATGTTTCCATACTTCCAATTTGTCAAAAATACTGAAATCTTAACAATTTTACATTTTTTCCTCTTACAACACTTTCAAGACTACCTCAGATTAGTGCACTCTGAAATCACAAGGGGAATTGGGTGAAAAAGGAGGCCTACCATAGTGTTGGAATGACCTCCTTGATGTGTTGGTATAATTGGTTTCTCTCACTGATGCACAAAACAAAAAAATGCTTCTTTCCATATTTGCACTTCTTTCCGTTGACAATTTTTGCAAGAATGCATTTGACACTGGAACACACAAACGGTGTTGAGTTGACACAAATTGAGAGAGGTTTGTTTGAATGGATTCAATACCAACTTGTAGATCTATAAAAATCATTCCTACATGCCACAAGTTCCCAGAATGACTTCATCAAAGTTTGAATTTTTTTAACTTTTAGGGCTCTAAAGAGACTACCCAGAAAAGAGTACCCCAAAATGATTGGGTGACTTGGGAAATGAAAAGATGAATTTCCTAGTATTTACCTACTTAACTCGACATGTCCATGGTACCCATTTTTTAAAATTACTAATTTTTTTACAATTTTGAATTTTTTCACTCTTAAGGCTCTTTACAGACTACCCTAGAAAGAGTACTCCAAAATGATCAGGTGACCTGGGCAACAAAAAGAGACCTTACCTAGTATTTATCTACCTACCTTGACATTTCCATGCTACCCATTTTCCAAAATTACTAATTTTTTTACAATTTTTGCATTTTCCAATTTATTCATGTTTAATTTTAACCATTGTTGAGTCAAAAGTAGGTTTGAGTTTATATTTCTTAATAATTCTTAAAAATGTAGGTCATTTTGGTGGATAATACTATTGCATCAAGAAGTGATTCAAACATAAATTTATAAAATTTTGCTTCAACATTGAGGACACATTCAATGTAATTCATAAGGAGTTATCTTGTTCATATACTTTAATCTCTTGATTTATAATCATGTATTTGATTTCAAAGAATGAGTAGTTGACTTTGTTTTTCATGTTGTTTATAATCCATACTTTTCTAATATTTATATGTAGGAATTCCTCTACAAAATCTTTGAGTAGGACGTTAGGTTTGATGGTAATGCATGTAGCATTGGAGTTCATGTTGCTTTCATTGTTCAATTACTTATACTCAGTGTTTTTCTTCTATTTTTGTATAGTTTTTGTAATATTGCAATGCAAGTGTCTGCGATAGTAGCAATGATCTGAGATGTGTGTTACAGAGTGAATATATCAGGGGCACATATTAGTTGTGTATCTACGATAGCTTGATAGAAATATGCATCGATGTATTTGTACATGAGGACATCAATAAAATTATATGGCATTATTAGTTGTATTGATGATTATGATGGTTAAAAGATGATATAAGATGTATTTGTACATGAGGACATAAAAAATATGATATATGAGCATTAATGGTTATATTGATGGTAGAATGTATATTGTGTTATGATGATTATGAATGTCATGTGTATGTTGATAAATTTCACATGTATGTGTAATTACCATCAATTGTGTTGAACGTATGCAATCGATGACGATTATGATGAAAAGATGAATAGACTAAAAAATATTATGTGTATACACCTACTTATGTATGTTCAAAAATGTAACACACATATATATTTTCAGATCAAAATCACTCACACATTCCTAGATTGGTTCATTTTGGAACATACTTAATAGTCAAGCAATGGTGAAGGTTTTGGACTTATCTTTTAGATTGCAGTTCTCTCTCATCAACCCTTAGGACAATGAAAATATTTTATTCCTTTTCATGATCTTCAGAATTATTTTTTGCATCTTTTACTTTAAGCTTTGGAGTAACTTCTCCCACATCATTCCTTAGGAAAACAACATCCATTTCTTGGATAGGGTTTTCAATGTCTTGAATAATTTTATGTAGCTTTGTAACCAATTTTTTATCAGTTTTGGAAGTGTCTTTCTGATTACAGAATGTAGATGTTTATGTTAACAAGTTTCTTGACTATAGTGGAGGAACTAGTAGTTTTCCTTCTATTTCTTAGATGGATTTTTCAATGTCTTGAATACTTTTATGTAGCTTTTATTCATTTTCATGATCTTCTGACTTCTTTTTCATATCTTTTACTTTAAGCTTTGGAGCAGCTGCTCCCTCATCATCCCTTAGGACAGTAACATCCATTTCTTGGATATATTTTTCAATTTCTTGAATACTTTTATGTAGCTTTGCAACCACTTTTTGATCAACTTTGGGAGTTTCTTTCTAATTACATAATGTAGATGTTTCTTTTAACAAGTTCCTTGAGTATAGTGGAGGAACTACTAGTTTTCCTTCTGTTTCTTGGATATATTTTTCAATGACTTGAATACCTTTTATGTAGCTTTTATTCCTTTTCATGATCTTCTAACTTCGTTTTCATATATTTTACTTTAAGCTTTAAATTAGTTGCTTCTTCATCAACCCTTAGGACAAAAACATCCATTTTTTGGATAGAGTTTTCAATGTCATGAATAATTTTATGTAGCTTTGTAGCCACATTTTTAATCAAATTTGGGAGTGTCTTTCTAATTACAGAATGTAGATGTTTCTTTTAACAAGTTCCTTGAATATAGTGGATGAACTAGTAGTTTTCCTTTTATTTTAGTTCATGAGGTTCCTATTTGGATTCAGGCAGATTAGAGCAATAAACATTAACAACTATATGCAAATTAAATAACCTAGAAATAACAATGAAGAATAACACAAAAGAGATCAACACAAAATTTTAAGGTGGTTCACCCAATATGGGCTACATCAATAGAAACTTAGCCACCCAATGATTTTATTATCTAGTTCAAAATAGATTATAATCTCATGAATCACCCATTGCAACATACATCCTAGCTGCTTATAACAAGCTTTTTGGAAGCTTCTAGAATTAGGATTTTACAAAGTTATTTTTTTCATTTGATGTGTTAATGGGAAAACCTTGAACCCTGATGAGGATATGTTACGAGTGTACAATATTTGCATGATCAGTCACCAAATACCAAAAATATCCCACTTGGAGACTAATCAGGCTCCACACCAAACAATCTCCCACTCAGAGACTGATCATGGATGACATCGTTGCACTTGCAACTCCTAGTTGATTACAAAGTTGAATGGTTTCTTATGTCCACCATTATCAGTCATGAAAGCCAACAAAAACTGATGAGGAAATTAGTTTCTCCCATGTAACTTCCTTTGTGAACATATCTATAGGATTCTCACTTGTGTGAACTTTCTCGAACTTCAACTATCCATCCTCTAAAACTAACTGGATGAAGTGGTATCTGAGTTGTATCTGCTTAGTTTTTTAATGCAGATTTGAATTCTTAGCAAGATGAATGGCACTCTAGATATTAGTGTGCAATGGGATATCTTTTTTTCATTGTCCCAATTCCTCCAGAAAATGTTGTAACCAAATCATCTTCTTGCTAGCTTTCGTAGCAGTAACATACTCAACTACAATGGTTGAAAGTGCAACAACCTATTGCAGCCTTGAAATCACACTAATTGTAGTACCTCCTATAGTAAAACAATACCCTGTAGTACTCCTCCTACTATCAATATCACCCTCCATATCATAGTCAGCATATCCTTTTAGAGTAGAATTTGTTCCTCCAAAACATAGTTTCTTTGAAGTAGTACCTCCCAAATATCATAAATCCATTTTACTGCATTCCAATGTTCCATTCCCAGATTGCTCATATATGTGCTCACAACTCCCATTACATGTGCAATATCTTGCCTTGTGCATACCATTGCATACATCAAGATACCAACTATTGATGCATATGGTATCTTGGTAATTTTGTCAAAATCCTCCTCTTGTGTCTTTGGACACATCTCCTTAGTCAACTTAAAATGACTAGGAAAAGGTGTACTAACTACTTTTGCATTCTACATGTTAAACCTTTTCAACACCTCTACGTACTCACTTTGAGACAAAAAAATAATATTTTTTTCTTGTCCCATGTGATCCTCATACCAAGAATTTTTTTTGCTACACCCAAATCATTCATAGTTCCTCAATGAATTTGATAATTTTTCTTAAGTTCATTAATATGTTGCATGTTAGACCCGACAACAAGCATGTCATCAACATAAAGCAATAAGATAATATAGTGGCCATTATCCAATTTCTTAAAATAAACACAATAATCAAAATGACATCTTTTGTAACCTTATTCAACCATAAAACTATCAAATTTCAAATACCATTGTTGAGGTGCTTGCTTGACCATACAAACTCTTCTTTAACCTACACACAAATTTCTCCTTACCCTTGACCTCATATCCCTATGGTTACTACATGTATATTTCCTTTTCTAAATAGCCATGGAGAAATTTTGTTTTCACATCTAGTTGTTCAAGATGCAAGTCTTCTATAGCCACAAGACTTAGAATAGTTCTAATAGAAGTCATCTTTACAAATGGAGAAAATATTTCATCAAAATCTATAACTTTTTTCTGTGCAAAACCTTTTATCATGAGTTTAGCCATATATCTTTTCTTGCCTCCATCTTCTTCCTTCAACCTGTAAACCCATTTATTTGGCAATGCTCTTTTACCTGCAAGCAATTGGACTAAGTCCCAAGTTAGATTTTGCAACAAGGAATCCATTTCCCCTTTCATGCCTAACTCCCACTGCTTTTTGGTATCTACCTAAATTGCTTCTTCATAACCTTCAAGTTCACCAGAATTGGTTAATAATATAGAATATAATGATGAAAAAATCTTTTTGGAGGTCTAGTTATCCTTGTAGAATGTCGAACACTTACAAGATTTTGTGGGATAACTTCTTGTTGTTGAGCATCAAGTACCACTGGTATTTTATTTTTTGGAATCTCATCCAGCACCACATATTCCTTTTTGGCCTTTTCATGCTTCTTTTCCTGCAATCGATCATTATACATGACCTTCTCATTGAATATAACATCTCTACTCCTAATGATTTTATAATTTTCATAATCCCATAACTAATAACCAAATTCATCTACTCCATATCCAATGAAAGTACATTTTTTAGACAGCCTCAAGCTTGGTTCTATTTTCAATATCAACATGGACAAAAACTTCACAACCAAAGGTTTTCATAAATTAATAGTTTACCTTTTTACCCGTCCATGCCTCCTCTGGAATGCCACCATCCAAAGGATTTAAAGGTCTCTTGTTTATTAAATAAATAACAGTATGTACAACATCTTCCTAAAAGTGTAAGGGTAGTCCAACATGCAATCTCATGCTCCTTGCACACTCCATAATGGTCTTATTCATCCTCTTAGATACACCATTCTCTTGTGGGGTTCCAGGAACTGTTTTCTAACTACATATTCCATTGTACGAGTTACAATAATTTTTAAATTCTCTGCTGCAATACTCGCCTCCATTATCAGATTTGAGACACTTCAACTTTTTTCTTGTCTCATTCTCAACCAAATCTTTCCACTTTTTAAAAGTTTCAAATACTTATGATTTTTGTTTTAGGAAATACACCCATGTTTTTCTAGTTTCATCACCAATAAAAGTAACATAATAACAAGAGCCACCAAGAGAAGATGCCTGAGCTGGTCCCCATACATCTGAATGCACAAGCTTTGCTTTCTCACTCGTCTTCTCTTTCCCAAATTTTAAAAAAATTAGACTCTTTTATGTTTTCCATAAACATAATTTTCACATAACTCCAAGTCAATCTGCTTCAAACCTGGTAGCAACTTTTTGGAGTGAAGGATCTTCATCCCTTTCTCACTCATGTGCCCAAGTCTATGGTGCCATAATTTTTTTTGTCTCTGTAGCAATTTCTATAACTGTCTCAGTAGCAACTATTTATGTAGCATCTAAGGTAGAAAAAGTATTACTATTACACAAATACAATGTGCCTACCTTTTCACCTTTAGCTACTATTAATGCACCTTTAGTGACCTTCTAGACCTTTTTTCTGAAAAGGTAACTATGTAGCCTTCACTACCTAGTTATCCTGCAAAAATTAAATTCCTTCTCAAATTTGGAACATGCCTTACCTCCTGTAGCAACCATTCATTTCCATTCTTCAACTTTATTTTTATCTTTCCTTTTCCAACAATCTGACAGGGTTCATCATCACCCAAATATACTTGTCCAAAATCACCTTGAATATACAAAATATTTCCTTTGGGGTGTGGCATGAAATGAAGCCCTTGAATCTAATACCCAAGAATCATTAGCATTATCTAAACATAGAATTAAAGCATCCTACAATTTATTACTTGCAACAATAGCTTCCTAACTGTCATCATGTTTTTTGTCTCCTTGTTTTCCCTTTCGAGACCAACAATCCTTCTTCAAGTGTCCTAGCTTTCCATAGTGCCAACAATCCATTCTTCCTTTGTATTTAAATCTGCCTTTCTTTGACTTCCCTCATAACTTCCCACGTCGATGATTTGTTGGGATTTTTCCTCTCTCCTTTGTTCTTCCCATGTTCTCTATAGTCAAAGTATTACCATATGTTGAACTCTCTCCTATGCTTTTATGTTGCATTTCCTCGCTAAGGATAACACCAAAAACATCATCAAATTTTAATGTATTTAAACCAAAGACAAAGTTACTTATAGCCATTACCAAGCTATTCCAACTTTCTGGAAAAGAACATTAAACCAAGAGATCCCTCAACTCTTCATCAAAATTCACTTTTACAAAAGTTAACTTATTGGTAATTGTGGGTATGTGTAGGATCATCATGGAAAAAGAAAGCCCTTAAGTGGCAAAAAAATAAGAAAAATCAGAGAAACTTGACATAAAAATTTGAATAAGTTATCTATATTATTTAAAAATATGTAGGAATAGAATTTGTAGAAAATGGAATGTAGTTTCTAAAATACTAGGTTTATTTTTTTTAAAAATCTATTTGGTGAAAATTTGAAATTTCAATGCAATAGTACTTAAGTTTTAAGGGAAAAATAAGAAGTAGGTGTCTGTCTGACCACGCTAACCACAATAAAATGATAATATTTTTATAATATTTTAGATATAAGTAGAGGACTCATGTCTGGATGTGATGCATATTTTTGTAATTTTTTCTAAGTAAATAATTAATTATGAATTTTTATTACAACTTTTAAAAAAATTAAAACTCATATGTCAACCACCTTAACTTGGTCAAAATTTCATGAAATTCATTTTTTTAATCCTATAGTATACAAAGCATAGAATTTGACACATGTTTTGGATTCAAAAAATGTGATATCGTTGAAAGCTATAGATATTTTTCAATAAGCCTATCAATTAGGACTTTAGTCATAATTAAAATAGAAAATAAATAATTATTATTTATTAAATTCAAATTAAAGCATAATTTATATTGGTGGAAAGATGAGAATCTCCTTTAAAAACTCTTTTCATTTCAAAGTTTTGGGTAAAAAAAGTTGCCAACCACATACCCATCATATCGCTACTTTTTGGCCCATCATGATCCTGCACATAACCTTGTATTAAAATCATTTTAATGATCTATAAGAGATCCACCTTCAATCATTTTTAGATTAAAAAAATGCTTCATGAGAAATACCTTATTTGAGGCTGAGGTTTTTTCATACAATTTAGCCAAAGCTTCCATTAGATCCTCTGTTGTCTTTGCTTCAAGTTATATTGAATGCCACAGATGGTGCTAGGCATGATCAAATGGTTCCCAATGCCTTTCTATCCATAACCTCTCATTATTCATCAGACATCATAGCATCTTTCTTTTCTTTTCCTTGCAATGGTCATCATAGATCCTTTTGATACAAATAATCTTCCATCTGCATCTTCTATAACTGATAATTCTAGCCATTGAACTTCTCAACCTTGAATTTTCCTTCTTCCATTTCTCCCACCCAAACCTAGAGGTTTCCTACCAATTGACTGAAATACATGCAATTTTGATACTAGTTGTTAGGATTTAGGAAGATCGAAGCAATAAACATTAACAATTATATGCAGATTAAATAACCAAAAAATAACAATGAAGAATAACACAAAAGAGATCAACCCAAAATTTTAATGTGGTTCACCCAATATGGGCTATATCCATAAAAACTTAGCCACCTAATGATTTTATTATCCAGTGCAAAATAGATTACAATCTCATGAATCACCCATCCCAGCATACATCCCAATTGCTTATAACAAGCTTTTTGGAAGCTTCTAGAATTAGGTTTTTACAAAGTCATTTTTTTTCATTCAAGATGTGTTAATAAGAAAACCTTAAACCTCAGTGAGGATACATTAAGAGTGTACAGTATTTGCAAGATTAGTTGCAACATACTAATAGTTCCTACATAACTAGAGAGCATGCCAATGACATGTGAAATTCCAAGCCTGGAGTGAATCAAATAATTGAGGTTTTCAATAATATATTCAAATATATAATAGCAACAACTAATGGTGAATTTAACATCTCATCTAATTTTTGACTTTGGATAGAAAATAAAGTGTATTTTTGGACTATACAAGGTATATATTGAATGAAAAGTGATAAAGCTTAATCCCACAAATAAAAGCTCGACAAAATCAATCTAGTCATCAAATAACCATAACCAGAAGCTCAACAATCTCATCAATGGTGTCTTCATAAAAACATAACCATCATCTTAAGGATTATATTTTTGGTTTCTTGGTTGAAGGTTTAGATTGATTTAATTTGGCATGAATGGTATATTTAGGATTGATATAATAGTTTAATAATGGATTAAGATTTGGGTTGGATTAATTGGGATATGGAGATATGGAGTAAGGTTATTAAGGACTACAATTTTATAACATTATTTTGAATCTTTCTTGATGAAAATATGTTATTTTATAATGAATTATAAATGAAGTATGGTATTCTCTAATACTAAGTTATTCATGTTGTAGTATTCCAAAATTGCATTCCATGTCATTTGTTTTGATGCACTAATTTCAAAAATAAAGTTCAAATTGAAATATCCATCATTGCTAAAGGGGAACTCTAACTTTATTGAAAGGATAAATACCAAAATGAAACTATACAAACTAAGGATGTTAATGGATCAAGGAATCAAAGGGTAAAGGATGTTGCAACTATAGAGACTAACGAGAAAGGGATCAAATTTGGTGAAGTTTCCCAAGGAAACTAATTTAACAATAGTATAACATGAGTGAAAATGATATGTAATTCATAAACTATTAAAGTGGAAGATTGCAAGAAATCAATATATATATATATATATATATTGATATATATAACGTGTTATCCATGATAGCTCAACCATTATAAAGTGATTATACATTCAAATTTTAGTTTCAAAATAGGAAACCATGCACACAATAAATAAAATAATATATACAAATTTGGCATACATGCCAACTCAAAACAATATTTACAAAATGTGGCATATGCCATCTCATGGTCTATATATACAATGTATATATCAATTGGCTATGGCATGTCAAGAAAATCCTAATCTTGTGGTGGATCATCAAAACATAACCTATTCATGCACCTGATGGATGAGAATTTGTTTGCACAAAAATAATTTGAATCACAAATTAAATTAATTAGCTCAATGGTAAATAACTTAGACTACTAAATAGAAACTTATCTACTATATTTTATAACTTTCAAAGTAACATCTAATCACTATACTAAAATATAAATTAAAGTAAAATTCAATTCTTCATTACCTCAAGCATTTGTTCTTTGGCTAACATATGTTCAACAAATGATGGTCCCTTAGGATGCTCAAGATTCCTACCATATTGTCTTGGTAGAGGATCTACATACATGGATGGGGCATACTCTATAAGAAGAAAAATAAAATTGAAAAAATTAATATATAAATTGCTGAAAAAAAAACATAAACTAAACATATATCCACATATATATCTATAAATTTATATATCTACTATCTATATAAAAAAACCATATACCCAAATTGGTGATGCAATTGAGATTGATTGAGAAGAACTTGTCATGGTAAAAGGTGTTGCATCGGTCACATCTAGACTACACTGTAAAAGTAAAATAAGATCAAGATATAAAGTAGTAAGTATTTGATTAATCATAATTTAAATGATATGTGTACAATAAAAAAAATTTACATGTACAAAAAATTATACCAATGTATGTAGGCCAAATTCAATGGCCTAAATAGTGATGGCTACCTATTTGATCCCAGATGATCTGCCAAAACAAGTGACAATAAATAGCAACAAACACCAAAGAAAATTACTACAGGATGGTTCAATCAATCTTGCAACCCATACTCATGGTGACAACACAATCAGAAAGTTCAAATAAATACACCCCTCTTGGAAACTTATCAACATTCAATGGATATCAAACATTAAGAAAAGAAAATATGATTCTAAAATGTTGGCCTAATCAAACAAAATTGATTCTCAAACCATGGAGCTAGGGACTTGCAATGTCAATATTTATTCACAAAACTGAATACTAAGTTCCAAGGCCACTCATTATAATAACAGAAATTACAGTTCAAAAAACTCCACGATAGGGAGACAACATCGATTATATTAGAAAAATACAAACTTAACACCAACGAAACCAATTCTAAGACCAATCGATAGGTAGCAAGATTTTTTATTCCAAACTAGTTAATGTTTCACTTCTCTCTTTTGCAAGTTGAAACTCCCAATTCCCAATTGGCTCGGTCACTTCCTTGTCACCAAAACAACTAACTCTTTAATTGGCAACAACTCCATACCATAGAAACTGATACACCCTTTCTCATTCTTGTAAAAATAATATTTTTTTTTTTACCAAATAGAGGCTCTGTAGCAACCAAAAAGAAAGAACTCTCCCACCCAAAAATAATGGTGATGTATATCCCCAATCATTGTAACCATTTTTATTTTCTTTTGAACTAATTAATGACAATACTTCAAATCCTACCACTTGTCTCAAAACTAATAAGGAAACACAAAAATCAAGACCAAAATCAAAATAATAACAAAATTGTGGAAACCAAAATAAGACGATGTAGAGGTAAAGGGTGATGCTCCCGCATCATGCTCCCCATGGGAGTTATTTTGTGAGCGTAGCTCGCAAAAGGAGTTGGGTAGTAGGACTACCCTTTCAATTGTTAGGAACTTGCAACATATCCCCTTATGCTAAGAAACACAACCCGTATCATTACTTCCTCCTTTTCTTCTAGCATATGGTCAAAATAAGTACTTCATTACATCATGAGATGAAAGTTGTGGCTGTGTTGTCATTTGAAAATCCATGTCTCCCATACATTGAACTTCACTTTCCAAAGAATCCCTTCATTCACCTCTCAATGGTTCATTTGATTCCAAACTATTGGATGAAAGAACTTCTTTTGATTGATTATCATGCCATCTTCAACATATTTCATTCACTTTCCAGAAAGCCTCACTTTGTCACACCTTTCCCATTCATTTTGTATTTCCCTTTCTACTCTAATCCTTATATCTTCACTAGAATCATCTTGAGTTGTATCCATGGGCTTTGAAAATTGAAATATTACCTCACTATTGATGGCTACACTAGTTGTCTCACCTCATATCAATTCAAGCTATTCTCTCTCAATGACCTCAATTTGGAGAATCAAGTCATCTTCCACATTCTCTTTCGCTATCACCACACTCTATTTTGAACTTTCTTGTATCATTGCATCCTTCATAAGACCAACAACTGCCCCAAATCCACAGTCATTTGTGTCAAAATAAAGGTCCACCTCCTTGATTACTGTTGCAACTTCCTCTGACTCCTCGTTTATAAACTCTTTTTGTCTTACCAACATCACCTTACTACTGCTGCTACTACTACTTTTGTCCTATTCTTGTTCACTCATAGGTAGAAAAGTATGCTTGATTTGATCCTTATCAGAGGTATATGTGTTACTCTTCCCTTCATGTACAACCTTCTGATCAAACTACCAAGGCCTAACAAGAAATACATGACACACGTCCATAGGCATGATGTCACAAATCACACTATCCTTATAATTATCAATCTGAAATTCTACTAAATTTTGTTCATCTACCAATAACTGATGCCCTTTTTGAAGCCAAGAAACTTTATAATGAGTAGGATGTTTAATTCTCTTAATTCCTAGCTTATCCACCATTTCCAAAACTACTAAATTATCCATACTACCACTGTTAGTAATTAATTTTCAGCACCTACCTTTAAATTTACACTTCATTTTGACTAGAGCCTTATTTTGTATAGGTTCATGACTCTCCTTTTGTGGTTTCAACAATACTCTTTTGAATAAGAGATATTCTCCTAACACAAGTTCTTCCTTTCTTGGAGAAAATGATCTCGCACTCTCCTAATTTTCTTGCACCACCTGATTCCTCCTTTCAGGCCTTTTGTAACATCCTTGGGAATATTCTAGATACTCCCAAATCTTGTGACCAACATATTGATTGCACTTGAAATATTTACCATCAAATCCCCTTCCTCTTCCTTGATAACCATCAGTTCTAATAGATCTTTCTCCTCTATTTTGATAACCTCATTTTTTTTTACTTAACTTTCCCTTTGGAGCTACTTGCCTCTCCATCTTGATGATGCTACTATCCCCATTCTCCATAACCTCATCCTTGTTGATTATGCTTCCTCGCCAGCTTCTCCTATGCATTAATAGAAAACTGGTAGACTTCCTCCAGAGTCCTTGGGGACACTAAATTCAACTAATTCTACAAACTGTATCTCATCCCATTCAAATACCTTGCAACCTTTTCCAAATCTTCTTCGTTGTGGCCTAACCAAATAACCAACTTACAAAAATCTTCCATGTATTATTTTACTAACATATCCTTTTGCTTCAAATTCTGAAATCTTCTAAAAAGATTGGTCTAATAGTCTATTGGAAGGAACTTCATCTTCAATTTGGAAACCATCCTGTCCCACAAGGTTATCTTTTCCTTGTTTCACTTTGGTCTCTCATATTGTACATATTCCCACCACATATCACTATGGCCCTTGAGCCTTGTGTAGGAAAACGTCACTCTTCTTTCTTCTACAACTCCTTCATACTCAAAATACTTATCTAGGTCATTAATCAGATCTATAATTTTTTCTTCATTGAGGCTTCTAGAATATGTAGGAACCTCAATATTTGGTTTGTCACCAACATTCAAAACTGTCCTCAACAATATTTCTTCAAAACCTTCAAGTTCTACTTGCTCTTCTTCTTCATCTACTTGTGGTCACTCTTCCTCTTCTACTTCACTAGCGTCATCCACCGATGTTCCTCTTCATTGTGCCCTCTCCATGTCATCCATTTGTGTAGTCAAGGTCTGCAACAATTCAAGAACTCCATCATCATTTCCTTTTCTTCCTCTTCCTTGAGCTCCTCTACCTCTCAATGCTCTCGGTGGCATTCTACCTACTCCTCAATAGCCCCAAATCTTTGGGATCTTATACCAAACTGGTGGCTACCTGTTTGATTCCAAACAATCTACCAAAATAAGTGATAGTAAACAACAACAAATACCAAATAAATTTACTACAGGATGGTTCGATCAATCTTGCAACCCATACTCTTGGTGATAACACAATCAGCAAGATCAAATAAATACACCCCTCTTAGAAACTTATCAACATTCAATGGGTATCAAACATTAAGAAAAGAAAACAAGATTCTAAAGCATTGCCTCAATCAAACAAAATTGATTCTCAAACCATGGAGCTAGGAACTTGCAATGTCAATCTTTATTCACAAAACTAAATACTAAGTTCCAAGACCACTCATTACGATAAAAAAAATTACAATTCAACAAACTCCATGATATGGAGACAAAATTTATTAGATTAGAATCATATAAACTTAACACCAAGGAAACCGATTCCTAGACCAATCGATAGGTAGCAATATTTTTTATTCCAAATTGGTTAATGATGTGCTTCTCTCTCTTTTGCAAGCTAAAACTCCCAATTCTCGACTGGTTCAGTCACTTCCTTGTCACCAACACATCCAACTCTTTAACTAGTAGCAACTCCAGACCATAGAAACTGATATTCCCTTTCTCATTTTGATGAGGAGATTATATTTTCTTTTTTACCAAATAGAAGCTCTGTAGCAACCAAAAAGAAAGAACTCTCCCACCCAAAAAGAATGGCGATGTATATCCCCAGTCATTGTAACTTTTTTTCTTTTCTTTTGAATTGATTAAAGAGAATACTTTAGATCCTGCCACTTGTCTCAAAACCAATAAGGCAACACAAAAATAAAGACCAAAATCAAAATAATAAAAAAATTGTGGAAACCAAAATAAGTCAATGCAGATGTAAAGGGTGATTCCCCTACATCAAATAGTACCATGATGTACATATCTAATCTCATCCTCAATCATCAATTGTTCATTCCCACTTAAATTTGCATTAAAAACATGTACTATTTGTTATAATAATTTTAAATGAAATGCACTATGAAATAAATTTAAGTTTTACCTTTACAAAATATTGCTCGTGTTGCTCCTCATCTCCAACCGTGGATGACACTAGATCTACACCTCCCTCACATGTCTCCTTTGTATCTATAGTATGCATTGCTACCTCATCTCCTCCAAGTGGAAAATCATGCACCTCATACTCAAATGTGTCCAGGGGAGGCTCATCCCTATCTCCCATAGGACCTAGACATATATGGATGCATGTACTATACTAATGAGGCTTGCAAACATGTGTAGATGACAATGGTGCACCAACATCAACTAAAGCACAAGGAGTATCACTATTAGGTAGATGTGCAAACTATGAGCTGACTATGTAATCAAATGGTTATTCAAAGAGTGTATGGCCAAGAGACTATGTTGGGTCGCATCGGCAACAATGTTTGGATGGGGTGTTGGAGGTGGGGGAGGAAGATGAGGAGGGGGAACATAGGGACCTTGCATCATACACATTGCCCCAAGTCTATCTTAGGACATTCCCATACCTACTTCTTGAAAATGCTTGGAATCAAAATAGTTGACATGTCTTCCTAAAACAAATTCTGCATATAATCTGTGGAGAATAAAGAGGGTCATCAATATTGTTGTTGGGTGTTTTATCAAACACCATCCACCAATGATCCAAAAAAATTGCAGTTATGCCTTGATGGGTGCACCAATTTATGGAAATTTTTGGTTTATGTAAACTAGCATGTCCAATTTTTGGGTTCACAAAATATTGGGCTAAATCATCTTTGGTTATTTCTATTTTTTAATCTCATCATACCCCAAACCATTTGCATATTCCATCTTCTTCGCATCTCTCTACAATTGAAATGAAGAATGTTTCCTAGTGTTCTCTTGAACATGACTGATTATGGCCTCTATATTAGGTGTTACTAATCACAAATATTGGTGGTTACAGTATCTCTCAACAATGTTTCTCAATTTAGAAATATTTATTTCAATTAAATCTTGAATTGTGCGAGTGTTTGGTGGAGGAGAGTTCACTCTATCAATTTGTTCCATTTAAACATTACAATTTTTAAAATTAACATAATTTTAAACTAATTGCTAAAATCTTTAAAAAAACCTAATATATATGTTAAAATAACATATAAAACAATTAAAATCATCCAAAAATTGCATAGATTATAACATACATCTAATCAATGCTGATGAAATTAGAGAAATTGCAAAAAAAAAAAAGTTTTGCAGCCAAAAATGGATATCAGATATAGTTGATATCCGTTTTGTAACCCTCTGCCTACGCATAGCCAACAAACAATGACAATAAAAATGAGTTATGTTTTTTTTATAGTTATAAAAAATGGATATTTGTTTTTGAGAGCTTTGTTAAGCTCTTTGAAACAAATATTTGTTTCGGAGACCATTTTTATTTTTTATAATATCTCATATATGTTGTATATTAATATTAATATATAATAATATCTTAATACTATCATACTAATATATTAATATAATTAGTTATGATAATATTAATATATATTATTATATTATAATAATATAATAATATATAATAACGTATAATAATATATTATTATATTATTATTATTCTTAGAATAACCAATCTATATTATCCTAAACAACTTAAATGATGATATGATGTGATGATGGATGATGCGATAATGCCTATATGATTATGCAATGAATGTTTTATGAGATTCTTAGACTAACAGTTCTATATTATGATGATGAAAATGCATGTGATATGATGTGCAAAATGTTGATGGTTTGTGGATGCAAGATGGATGCATTGATGGTGATGATTAACTATTCATGATGTGATGTTAGTGTGGAAAAGAAGAAATCAGGTGATGATAAGAGGATCCAACAAGCCAACTTTATAAGTGATGATGATGAGAAATGGATGATGATGAATAGATGATTTGCTTATCAAGAATTGGGATTTTAAAAGGGCCATTTACCTTATGTTTGATAACAAGCATAAGCACGATGCATCAAGGTATAAAGAACCAGGATGGAGTTTCACTTAGCGTGATGGACTTTGACTTGACAAATAGATAGGAGTATTATTGTTCACACCTAGCATACAGAAACCTTGCTAGGATGCACTTTAGAAGTTTCAAACATCTCAGACCAAAACATGAAAAGATATAACCTATCAATACAATAGTCAACAAGTTGCCCAAAACACCCTCCATACATATCTAACAAAGCAAGTATTCGCCAATTTATATTACAAGAACGTCCAACAAGCATAGTAGACAAAAGATAATGATCGTTGCCCCATTCCTATCTCTCTAAATCTATTTTTTTGGACATCATCGAGAGGTTATTGAAATGAGTGCAAAGAGATAAGTCAAAAGACAAAGATAAAGTAAGCAAACAAGCTGATGTTCTTCAATGCCGCTAACCAAAAGGAAATTTTTTTTTAAGGATAAGAACCAAAACTAATTCCAAAAGATATTGTCCATTGTAGGAAAGATACATCCTAGGACATGTTAGTGGATGGCAACACGTCATTTCATTTATCCAAAGTTCTCTTTTTGATAAATAATGCCCATTGTACGAAGGATACATCCTAGGACATGATGTTATCAGATGATTGAAATGTGATTGATTGGATGATGGACTATTGACACAAAGAATTGACCAACTTGTTTACATACTAACTTAAACCTGAGACTTGATGTTTTGAGTTTTCACTTTTCACCTGCTAGACTTGTTTCTGATTGTTTCACCAAAGGTTGAGGATGATGATCGTTTATTATGCGTGATGTTATTGCTGGTGAAAGTGAGATGAGAAGGATGGGTTTTTTCAAATATTTGGATGTTCTTGGAGTTTTGCAATGTTTTGAGGTTGTTTTTGGTATTTTTTGATATTTTCAAATGTTTTGATTTTTGATTTTCCAATGTTTTTGGGGTACCAAGAGACTAACCTAAGGACCTATCCTATGGGCCTCAGGGGTTAATTAATAGATTACCCTTGCCTACGTTATACACACAAAGACCGCATAGTTCGACTGACGACTTGATGATTTGAGATGAAGATATACATGATGAGATGTCAGTTTATTATGACGGACTCCTAAAGGACTGACCTAAGTGTCTCGAGGGATGATCAAAGATCAACCTTGCCTACGTTCAAGGCTCAGAGAGCCACAGTTTGACAAGATGACTTTTTTTTGACTTTTTGACTTTTTGACCTATTTTTGGATTTTGATATGTTTTGAATGTTTTTGGATTTTGGTGATTTTTCAATGTTTTTGGATTTTCTAATTTTTTGACATTTTTGGATTTTCTCATTTTAGGACTTCAAGAATATACATGAATCTAATCCTATGAGAACATGCCCCAATGTGATGCAACAGACTACTCTGATAAAGGCAAGACAAAATGACCTTAAGGATGGGTCGAGTAGTACTAGGAGGGATCATGATACAAACACAAGATCAAGCTATGGTGTGGATGCGGGTGGATGAGTGATGGATGGAGATTCGAATGTGATGGATGATGGAAATGTAATGGATGGATGATGCAGAACAAGTCGTGAAGATCCTAGTGGATGCAAGGTGCTTATTTACACAAGGTGAATGTTTGCCAAGTTTTCACCAAGGTACTTGTCCAAAGTGCCACCGAACTGGTTTTCACCAGAGGACGATTTTTTTCTTTATTGTTTTTAATCCTTTTCTTGATTTTTTTCTTCTTCTTTTTTTTGTTGTCACTAAGATGCCTATTTGCCAGGTTTTCACCAAAGTAACCATTTTTCCAAGACATTTTCTGATTTTTTAATTTTTTTCTTGGTTTTATACCTTTAAAGATTAGGCATAAAACTTCCCCTTTAGGCGTTGATAACTGATATGCCCATGACTTATAGCTTGTTGTGATAACAAATGGTCCCAACCAATTGGGTTCAAATTTTCCTTTGCTATTTGGATTTGGGACATTCTTTTGATTCTCTTTTAGTACTGGTTCTTCGACTTGGAAAGTCCTACTTCTAATTTTCTTGTTATAGCTCCTCTTGAGTTTGTTTTGATAGACTTACAAATGATTTAAAGCATCTATACGCCACTCATCCAATAGCTCCAAATCATTTAGTCTTGATACTCGATACTCTTCATCCGTAATGAGGTTTTCCAATGATATTCTTAGTGACGAGAGCTCGATCTCAATGGGGAGTATTGCTTCTAATCCGTAGACTAGGGAGAAGGGGGTGGTACCAGTGGGTGTCGAGATGTTGGTTTGGTAGGCCTAGAGGGCAGGATTGAGCTACAAATTCCAGTCACGACTGTTTTCTTGAGGATCTTTAGAATGGTTTTATTTGTGGCTTCTACTTGGCCATTGCCTTGGCGATAGTATGGGGTGGAGAAGCAATGTTGGATTTTGAATTTTTCACACAAGTCATAGACATCATGATTCTTGAATGGTGTCCCATTATTCGAGATAATGGCTTGCGGGACACCATAGTGGTAAATGAGATAGTTCAAGATGAACTTTCATATTTGCTTCTTGGTTATATATGTCATGGGTATGCCTTCCACCCACTTAGTAAGGTACTCAGTGGCGGTTATGATGAACTTATGGCCATTAGATGAAGTGGGAGTGATTTTTCCAATGAGATTGAGTCTCCACTGTGAAAAGGGCCATGGTGTGATGATGGGATGAAGTTCTTGAGCTAGAGCATGGATGAGGTCCCCATGTTGTTGACATTGTAGACACCTTATGACGTAGTCATGTGCCTCTCTTTCCATTGTAGGCCAATAATACCCCATCCTCAACAATTTCTTGGCTAGGGTCATTCCACTTGAGTGTGAACCACAGATACTGTTACGTACTTCAGTTAAAGTGTTCAATGCCTCATCAGTGTTTAAACAATGTAATAAGGTTCCTTCTATGCTCCTAAGATACAAGGTATCTCCTAGGATGATGAATTGGGATGCCTTTTTGAAAAAGGTTCATTTTAGGTTGAGGGTAAGTCAACAGGTATGATGCTAGGTAGGTATAAATGTCATGGTACTAGGGATCACTAGGACCAACGATTTCACACAAAAATTCTGATTCTGGTACCTCGAATGTAGGCACAAGAAGTTGCTCTACCAAGAATTCACATTTTGGGACATTGTGAGGGATGTCTAGTAAGGATCCAATTGTTTCCATGTCATCTACTGCTTTGTTGTTGGCTCTAGGTATCTGCTCAAATGTGATCTTGATAAAGGATTCCTTGAGAGTCTCCACTAGTTTCTTGTATGGAGTGAGCTTATCATCCTTAGTCTGCTATTCACCATTCACTTGATTTACTATCAATTGGGAGTCTTTGTATACTCTAAGAGCCATGATGTTCCACTGCACTTCTATTCTAAGACCTATGGTTAAAGCCTCATATTCTACAATGTTGTTGGTGTAGGGGAATGACAATTTATAGGACCTTGGTATGCAGTCCCCTTGTGGGGTGATAAAGAAGACACCGACCCCTGATCCATGTTGTGTGTATGAACCATCAAAGTAAAGTTTCTAGTGGTCGGATATGTTGACATTGAAGATGGATTCATCTAGAAACTCTGAGATGAGAGGATTCTCTAAATAGATTGGTGCTTCTACAAGCTGATCTATGATGACTTGGCCTTTAATTGCTTTCTGCTCCACATATTCAATGTCATACTCTGATAGTATCATGACCTATTTGGCCATTCTTCTAGTGAGCATTGCTTTTGATAGTAAGTACTTGAGAGGATCGATTTTGGTGATGATTTTGACTTTGTGTGCCAACATGTAATGTCTAAATTTTTGTGACACAAACACTATTGCTAGACATGCTTTCTCAATGAATGAGTAATTTAACTCATTCCCAACCATTGTTCTGCTGATGTAATAGATGGCCCTTTCTATCCTATTTTCATTGTGTTGAGCTAGAAGAGCACTGAGGGCTCCTGTTGTTGCTGACACATAGAGAATTAGTGGATTTTTATGGATCGGTGGCATGAGGACCGGTGGTGTAAGTGGATATTCTTTGATCTTATTGAAGGCTTCTTCACACTTGTTATCCCATTTGTACGCTACTCCCTTGTGAAGTAGGTGAGAGTATGGATTTTTTTAATCTTCCAATTGTGCTATGAATCTTCAGATGGACTGAAGCATGCCTTGGAGACCTCTCCATTGTTTCAATGTTTTGGGTGCCTCCATCTCAAGGATTACTTTTACCTTAGCAGGGTCTACCTCAATACTTCTCATTGACACTATGTATCCTAGCAACTTTCCTGATTGTACGCCGAAGACACACTTCTTTGGATTTAATCTGACCTTGTATTCCTCTAGCCTATCAAAAATGGAACTTAAAGTTGCTATGTGATCCTTCCTCTTTCTAGATTTGGCTAGTATGTCATTGGCATAATCTTCGATAGTTTTATGGATCATGTCATGGAAGATTAACGTCATGGCTCTTAGGTATGTTTCTCCTACATTCTTCAAGCCGAATGGCATCATATTCCAACAATAAGTTCCCTATGGACAAGTGAAGGTCATTTTATGTTGGTCTTCTTTAGCAATCATTATCTGGTTATATCCTGAAAAATAATCCATCAAGGAAATCATTTCATGTCACGTCGTCATGTCTACAATCATGTCAATATTGGGCAATGGGAAATCATCTTTTGGACATGCTTTGTTTAAATCCCTAAAATCTATGCAGATTCTAATGCCCCTATTGGGTTTTGAGACAGGAACCAAGTTTGATACCCATTCTAGATAGTTTATTGGTCGAATGAATCCTGCATCTAATAGCTTCTTTAGTTCCATTTTGACTAGCAAGGGGATCTAAGGGTGCATTTTCCTAAGCTTTTGTCTAACAGGATTTTCTTTAGAGTATACTGCTAGGTGATGAACTACAATTTTTGGATCGAGCCCTGGCATGTCTGCATAGCTCCATGCAAAGTTAACTTGTCTTTCTCTCAAGAAAGCTACTAGGATTTCTTGTTCTTCTAATAGTAATGACTCCACATAAAATGTGATGTGCGGGGTCTCCTCTATTCCTAGATTAACTTGATTGCACTTTTTTGCTAGGATCGCTGATTTTTCCTGATGAAGGGCTTTGAAAGGAAGATTGAATCCCCCATCCTCACGTGCCTTGGAGAGGTTTTCACCATTGGATGCATCCTTTCTTTTTACTTTTTTCATGTCAGAGAGTGCCATAGTGTGGTTTTCACTCAGGGACTTAGATATTAATCTTAATTTCTCACTTTTGTGACTAAGGGATTCAATCATTTCCCCATAATAGGCTTGTGTATCTAACTCAATGATGAATCCTACTTTGCGACCCCACATGGAATGTTATCCCATAGTCCCATGAATTCTGAGAGTGCCTCATCATTTTCAAATGTGTCAAGAAGTGGTGGTCCTCGTCAGTCATAATCGATAAGTTGGGGGTAAACTAGACAGATTTCATGATTTTAATGCTCTGACTCAAAGGATAAGGTGCTAATCATGAGAAGGGTGGTATCCTCAAAGATCCTAGGTAGGTTGGTTATGGGATCCTCATCATCACTACTACTATAGATGTCTGTTATGTCAAATGTGAAGTTTTCTATGACTCAACCTATAGATATGGGTAAGCGAAGTTCGGTTGTGGATTATTGAGGAGGATTATTGACATTTCTAACTAGAGGACTTCGGTCTCATATGGTTATACTCAAAGGGGTACATCCAAGGCCACGATTTCTCATTCACATCTCTAGAATGATAGGTATTATAAGCCCATTCTCATTTTTCCGAAGTCTCTGGTTTCTGTCATAACCCATTGCGAGCATCATTTGAAAACCTTTGCTTATGTCATCCATTGGTAGATTGGTTGCTGGTCTATCATCTTGGTATAGGAGATGAGATGGGTCCTCCTCTATGACTTCTCGACCGAGATCTCCCCACCTTCTAAATTTGGGATATTCTTCAGGGGATGTTTGAGATGTGGAGGCTTCATTTCCTTGTGGATGTCCTTGTGATATGAGAGAATGTGGTAACTTTCCTACCACAAAAGCATTTTTTGGAATCGTGTAGTTTCTGCAACCATTATCCTGGATGATGACTTTGATATCAGAGATGGTGGGGATGGCGGGAGTGGTGGGTGTCTCTATCATAGAAGTGGAAGCAAGAGTGGCTAGATCAATGTACGGTGTTGATGGGACTTCATTATTTTTAGGTACTTGAGGTATTTTGTAGTATTTCACCTCAAGGTTCTTGCAATAGGAGAATGGTTAAGGATCTCCATGGATGGTGACCTCTTGTCCTTCATATGTGAATTTGACACATTCATGGAAAGTTGATGCTACTGATTGCATTGCATGGATCCATGGATGTCCTAGGAGAATGTTATAAGGCAAGTCGAGGTCCAGGACCTGACAGGTGGTTTCCATGATAGTTAGCCCTATTTGAATAGGGATTATGATTGTGCCTTGGGACACTCTTTCCTGATCATCATTTACTCTTATTGTAATACCTTTTCCTTTGTTGATGGAATCCTCTGAGGATTTTAACTGCTTAATGAGATTGAGGGAACAAATATTCAAGCCTGCACCTCTGTCCACCAAGACTCACTCGACTTTACTTTTCTACACTAGGACCTCTAAGTGGAGTGCATAGTTATGAGAAGGTTGAGCAGAAAAATCTTGGTCAGAGAATGTAAGGAGATTCAGGGTAATGATATTTCTAACCATAGCTTGGAATTTTTTGGCATCAAGATCTACGGGGACGGTGGATGAAGCCAATGCTTCCTCATGGATTTTCTTCTAGGTAGATGAGATTTTTAATAACTCCATGATGGAGATTTGTGTTGGCATTCTTTTTAGCTAATCAAGGACATTGTAACCATTGGGAACGGATCTTGAATTAGACATGAAAGTTCTGTTTGGTTGAGATGATCCTATGATAGTAACTTTTCCGCCTCTTGTGGTGACTCCACAATTGGCTTGAGCTCCTTTGATAGTGATTACTGTGCAGTATTCATCTAGGGAGGCAAAAATAGTTTCATACACATGATTTACATTTTTGAAGGTGCCTTTCCCCTTATCAATGTTATTGTTCCCTTGATTGTTATGGTTAGGCATCAGATTTGTGTATATTCTGAGGTTTTGGTTTCCTATTGGTTGTTCCACATTTATGATTCTTTGATCAATGAGGTCTTGGAATATGTTCTTTAACCTCATGCAATTGTTAGTGGCACTGTTCCTTTTGATTTTGTGGAATTCTTAGAGTTGATTTTTGTTATACCAAGGAGGTTTAACATCTGGTTCCTGGTAGTTCTCATAGGTGGGAATCTTGATGAGGTTTTCATTTATCAGTTTCTTCATGATGACTTTGAGTGGTTCCCCAAGAGCCGTGTACTTTCTCTTGAAGGAATTCTTGTTTCTCTAGGGTAGTCCCCTTTGATTATTGATGTTATTGATTGATTGATTGTTTGTTTGATGTGTTGTTGTGTTCACTTGATGGTTGTTTTGATGATTGTTTTGGATTTGTTGTTGTGGTGTGGGTGTTTTTTGACGAGGGGAACTAATACAACTTTGGCATCGATGACACCATCGTTTGTGAAATTTTATTTTCTTGCCCATGTGTGAGGTTTGTCATTGTAATTTTTGGGTGGGTGATTATTTTGTTGTTCACGATAGGAAGTTGATCCTCCAAGTTGTGTCATAAGGGCTCGTTCGATGCTGAGTGCTTTGGAAATCAACTAGTCATACGTGGTGATCCCTTGGACCTTGAGATGGAATACCAAGAGGCCGTCAAGGTTGGATATGATAGTGCACACTTGTTGCTCCTCGGGCATGACCCATTTACTCTGATTGGCCTTGGATTGCCATCATTGTAGGAATGAAGCAAATGATTCATTCTTACCTTGTTTCAAAGTCGATAGCTCTTCAAGACTTACATCCATGGCAATATTACATGTGTAGTTTTTGATGAATGCATCTATGATTTCTTGGAATGTCTTGATGCCTATAGGTAGATGAGAGAACCATTCCATGGTGTGGCTAGCCAAACTCCTAGGAAATAGTTGCATCAGATAGGTATCATCATATGTGACTTCCATGCAATGAACCTAAAATTCCCTGATGTGATCTTCAGGGTTTCCCGTCCCACGATACTTATCAAATTTTTGGATCTAAAATCCCTTTGAAAATGGTTTCATTACAAGGCTTCTATTGAATGGATAAGGAAATAAGTTGTTGGGTGTTTTTGTGGTTCGCCCTAATTGAAGGTCGAGCACTTGTTGCGAGGAAACCTAATTTGTGTTGTCACATCATTTTGTGGATCAAGGGGTGGGATGAAAGTTTTCTGAGGTGGTTCAATGGGTGGATTGGTTGGTATGTTGATGGATGATGTTTGTATGTTCTGTTGATCCAAGTGTGCTTGCAACAACACTTTATGTTGTTGCTATTGTAGTTGTGCTATTAGTGCCTATTGTTGAACTTGTTGTTGCGCTTGCTATTGAGCTGCTAATTGGGTTGCTTCCTATTGTTCTTGATATTTCTTTAGCACTTTCTAATATGCTTGTTGTTGTTCTATGTGTTGTTATGCAAGATATTGTGCTTGTGCTTGTGCTTGGGCTTTGGTTTGAGCACTTTCTTGAGCCTGGGCTTGAGCTTGTGTAACTTGTGCAGCTTGAGCTTGTGCCTGTGTAGCTTGTGTAGCTTGAGCTGCTTGAGCAGCTTGTTATTGTTGTTGTTGAAATAAGGCTTGGGCTTGTGCAGCTTGTTGTGCTTGTTGTGCAACTTGGGTAGGTTGAGCAACTTGTGCAGCTTGAGTGGCTTGTTGAGCAGCTAGTTGCATGACTTGTTGCTTTTTTACTTGCAGGAATGCCTTTTGATAAGCAACCTTTTGATCATCTTTCAATTCCATATTGTATTGGCTTGATATATTGGAGCTTGGTGGTGGTGGAGGTGGAGGTGGATTCAGAATGGTGCTTGTTGTGGTGGTGAGAGGCGTCATTGTGTTGGTGATTGGGATTTGATTGGTAGATGGTGCAATTGATGTGGTTGGTCGTTGAGAGACCATACTTTGAGATGTTAGGGGGGGTTGATGATGTGGTGATTGCTTGTGTAGTTGTCATCTATTGTTGCAATGTCGATGACAAGTTTTGAAAGATTGGCATGATGCTTTGATTGATGTTTGGGATGTTGGTTTGATTTTGATTGATATTTGGTAAAGGTGGAATCCCTAAGCCAAGTAGTGTTGTGGATGATGATGGTAATGGTGAAAGTGGTGGAAATGTGAGAGATGTGATCTCTTAAGGAAATGATGCAGTGTCGAAAATTCCCCCTAGTCCAAACATGTCACTCTCTCCTTGCGAGGCTATGGGGAGAGAGGTTTGGGGTGTTGTGTGGAATGATGATGATGATGGATTGTTTGAATCATGAAAGGTGAGAGGGTCATATGTATGTAATGAATTTAGGGGTACGGTTTGTCCCAAGATGGTGTTTGCATCCAAATCCTAATTGTCTATGAGAGGATGTCTTTGCAATTCATTAAGAAATGCACTTCCTTTGTTAGCAATGGGTTGTATTGGAGCAATGGATGATGTGATTTACGGGATGTTTTGATTGATGCTTTGAAATGAGGGGGTAGATGAAATGGGGATGGTAGATGAGATTGGAGGCATGACTCCAAAATATGGTTCCACAATAGTGCTCACATTGAAATCAGAGGGGAGTTTGGACCCTTGCTTTGCTAATTCGAGCATGTATAGTGAGGGATTGATTATCATCATGATGTTGATAATCTTATGATTCTCTAGGTTTTGAATTATTTCAGTGATTTCCTCATGTGACATTCCAAAGGGATTATTGGTAAGATCCTTTATTTGGACACCTTCCTGTTGATGGTCTTGTGAGAATGTAGGAAGGTTAACCGCGAGACTACCAAACCCAATGGGATTCATTTCAAGAGTGATTTAACTTAAGTCACTCAAAGTAGATTTCTTGGTTGGATTCCATGTTCCTCTTTTGTTGTGATCTAGTTTGCACCATAAAATAGGGATCAATCTTCAAGAATGCGGAAGGTGAATTCTCTAGCTCTTTGGATTGATCTAACTTTAGGTACAAAAGAGAAAGTTTAGGATGATTTAAGGATCAAAGGGTGATAATGATATGGATGTAAGATGGATGTTTGATGGATTATTGGAACTCTTGAGAGAATCTTGAATGGTATGTTAAACTTTAGGACTTTATTTAGGATTGATTTGTTTCAAAATCAAATTTTGGTGGACTCATAAACTCTAAAAGGTTGGATGTTGTCCTAGAGTTAAATCATTCATAAGATGATAATTTTTCTAGGTGTGAGAAGAAGGATCCATCTAAACACTCCTATCCAAACAAGATGATTTTGATAATGAAATCCTAAATCCCAAGATGTTGGATGTTATCAAGGGATGAATTTGTTCACAATTTTTGGTAATTTGATCAAATATGTGAAGGATGCATCTACACACATTTAATCAAACAAGGTAATTTTGGATTGATTTCAAATGATTTTCCCAAAGTTTAACATGAAGTATTTTTTCCAAGATTCTCAAAGAGTTGATGATGAGATGGTTTTGGTTTTGATGTTCAAAGATGGATGAAGGTTTGATTTTGATCCTAGGATGTACCTAAAAAGACACTTGTTTACTAGACCTCTACTTTGATGAACTTGATTTTCTCTCAACAAGATGTTCAAACTCTCTAAAAAGATTTGGGTTTTGATAGTAATAGAATGAGTACAAACTAGGATTGTTTCTTCAAGCCTTTCTGTAAAAGTTAAAAAGCAGTCTTCATCTGAATTCATATAGTGTTGAGAGATGCTTTTGATGGGCTTTCAGACTAAGGGATTTTACCTTTGGCTTCTTGATCTTGATCTTGCGTGAAATCATTGGAGACACATGTGTGGGGTCCAATTGTTTTTAGTCTTTGCTTAATAAATTTTTTTTACCACAAAAACTTCTTGATTAGGTTTTCAAACTAGATGTCCAATATCTCAACTTCTTCTCATTTCACAAGGTGTATTATGCAAAACTTTGATGAAATTGAGGCAAGGGTTACCTATTGTTTAACTTTAGTAGGAAAATTGAGATGTAAATCCAAGTGTTTAGAAACCTCTAAGGATGAAATTCCAAGGGTAAGCAATAACACATGAATTTGGTCAATTGTATTTTCCTCCTAAAGGGTTTGAAATTTTGATGATGATGTTAAATGTTTGTTTCCAAATTTTTTCAAACAAGCAAAGTGTTTTGTAATCAAGAACAAGCACAATCCTATGCATATGAAAGATAATCTTTCTTGAGTCCCCACTTGGACAAGTCTAGCTATGCTTATCTTTAATGAATGGTTAGATGCTTGATCCCACTGGCTCCCCTCCACAACACTCACTTATATGGGGTATCCAAGCATCAAAACCCATGAAACTCCCATGGCATGATTTCTATTTCTACTAAAGACCGTAAAAGTGTGGGGCAGCTTCGGAATGACCGTTCTTGCACCAACAAATAGATCAAGGATTTTGGCAATTTCTAAACAAGGGTTTTAGTTTAGAATTTCCATTTGTAGGAGTTGACTGAGTGTGGCGAGAGACCATTGTTTCCCTTCTCATCAGAGTCAACCACATGATATTGGAATTTATTCCAATACCCACATTTATATCCTGGCTGGAAATACTCTTGGCTTTAGAGTGTTACCGGTTGAGTCGTTCCCTTGGGTGAGTACTTTTTCCCCAAGGCAAGCCCTCTAAGATAGACAAAAGTGAGTAAAAATATTCATAGTTTGATCAACCTTCATTTAGAAACAAAGGGAGAAAAAATGCAATAGGTTTACTCACACTCGCAAAGTGTTTTGTTCAATTTTAAACCCAAAAATGAAGTGTGGAGGTGATCACTTTATCTCAACCTAAGATCACCAAAAAGGCCTTTTGATTCTCAAGATCGTTGTGAAGTGAGAGAGAAGCACATACGTCCTTTTTGATGATGTTAGTTTAAGCAAGAAATCACAAAAACAAAGTAGTACATGTTCATTTTAACCTTTCAAAGCAATTAAAAGTTCTTTTTAAAGCACCAAAGGACAAATGAGTTTGTTTTGTTCAATTGTTAACTTCAAATGAAATCTAGTCAATTTTCCTAAAGTTTATTTTAACCCCTTTGCAACGAAAATTGAAAGCCTTTGTAATGTTCGTTTTAAAGCCCAAAAACAAGTGAGTTAGTCTAAAACAGAAAATTAAAGCATACAAAGGAATCTCCAAGCATTAAAAAATGCTTTTGAGTTTCATGTTTGATGTTCAATTCTTCGACTCTAATCTTGCTTTTGTTCTCGCTCAATTCCAACGCTTGATTTTGATGTCAACCTTCACCTTTTTCCTGTAAACATTACAAAATAAAATCTTAAAAATATAAATAAATTTATTTTTAAGAAATCATTTGAGATATTTAACAAAAAAAAAACACACAATTTCCCCAAATAAAGGATAAGATTTCGGTTCTATGATTTTAGCTCACTCAAGTAACAAAGAAATGACAAAATCGGCATTTAATACTTGAGATAGCCAAGATAAATTTGCACAAGATATTGAGTTGTTAAATAAATCTTTAATGACTTCAAAAACAATTAATACTTTTATTGATTTCAACAAAGATTATATTTGAACAACTACAGGTATGTACAGGATCATGATGGGCCAAAAAGTGGCAATATGGTGGGTATGTGACTGACGACTATTTTTTTACCCAAAATTGATGAAACAAAAAAGGGTTTTTAAAGGATATTCTCAGCTTTCCACCGATATAAATTATGCTTTACTTTTAATTTAATAAGTAGCTATTATTCATTTTCTATTCAAATTACGACTAAAGTCCTGATTGATAGGTTGATTAAAAACATCTATAGCTTTCAAACAGTATCACATTTTTTGAATCCAAAACATGTGTCACATTCTATGCTTTGCATACTATAGGATTAAAAAAAGAAAAATTGAATTTCATGAAGTTTTGATCAAGTTAAGGTGGTCATACATATGAGATTTTATATTTTTTTAAAAGTTGTAATAAAAAATTCATAATTAATTATTTACTCAGAAAAAATTACAAAAAAATATGCATCACATCGAGGCATGAGTCCTCTACTTATATCTAAAATATTATAAAAAAATATTATCATTTTATTCTGGTTAGGGTGGTCAGATAGACACCTACTTCTTATTTTTCCCCTGAAATTTAATTACCACTACATTGAAATTTCAAATTTTCACCAAATAGATTTTTTTTTTTAAACAAACCTAGTAGTTTAGAAACTACATTCAGTTTTCTACAAATTCTATTCTTACATATTTTTGAAATAATATACATAACTTATTCAAATTTTTACGTCAAGTTTCCTAACTCTGATTTTTTTGAATTTTTTGCCACTTAAGGGCCTGTTTTTTCCATGATGATCCTACACATACCCCTACAAAGAAGCGTCAAGGAATCTACCTAAATTCGGCCTCAATTTATGATATACATTCCTCAACTAAATCATAGAAGGATGCACACTTTGTATTTGGTTTCCAATATTCTTTAACCCACATAAAACAAATGTTATCTACTATAGGTTAATATTCAATCAAGGAAAAGTAACTCGTACCTTTAATATGCTAATAAGGAAATTGATACAAAGGAAAGAGATAACATTTTGAGTAAGTATTTAAGAAATTCTCACTATAAAAGAAGACCACGAAAAAATTAACACATGAATACTCTTATAAACTCTTATCCAAATGCAAATGCCTAAAAGACTCTGATACTTTCAAAATATTTCTTTACTCCTTATTTCTTGAACTAAGTGTTGCAACCATACTCTATTGATAAAACACAAGAGCTATGCATTATGAAGGAACCGCCACCACAAATGACAACACGAGCTCCCAATTTTGGCATCGCACGACTTAAGGAGTTTGACTATAGTGAAAGCATTTATCAAGATGCAGATTTATTCATTAGAGTGGGTGATAATAGGTAGTACGCATTGGGGATAAACACACTTTAAGATTTTGCAGAGTTGTATTGTATATTTGGTAGTAAATATAATAGGATGGAGCATACCTATTAGTTTCCCATGGTCGAAATGTGGAGAAGGGAATGACTTCTTCAACTAACTGACTGTGGCAATAAATCTCTAGTAGGAAGAGGCCTTGAAGTGACTAACATTTATTTGCCATAAAAAATTGTGTAATGCTTCCACAAGACACAAATGAAAATATGACTTGACATGATGTGACTGTTAGGAAGCTATGACCATGCATTTCTATGTAATGCTACTTGACTTAGATAAAGTAATCCAACTATAGGACAAGTATTTTTATTGCAGTCAATGGTAGACATGATCTGATGACTCTGAAATTTAATTACATAGAATTAAACCTGCGTTAGGACAACTTGGATTTAGTAAAAATATTGAGCTACCCCCTTTCTTGTTCCTTGTCCTGAGTAGTTAATGCTTTTGACTATTGACTATCAACAAAAGAAAAGAGAAGTTGGATAGAATGGAGCTCCAAATTTCATTTCCCAAGCTACCAATTTATTTTCTTATTAATGGCAACAAGTTAGATTCACCTGTCATAGGCCACTGGCTTTCATTAAGTCATGCTGAAGAAGAAGAGAGAAATGAGAGGCTCATCATTGATCTGTGCTATCATTATTTTAGTCACATACTCTTGAACTGGTGACCTACTTCAGTAGGATGTGAGGTTAGATAGAGTTTAATCCAACGAATATTATGATAGAAGAGAGATTAAATAGAGGGTTTTATTTTTCATAAATACATTTGTTGATTTGCACAGGGCTCTATTGACTGGTGGGGCAGAAAATTAAAAGAAAACAAGCAGCCATATTGACAAAATGCTCAAGTAATGTAACTGCACTTCGATTTACATGTTTTTAGACAAAAAAAATGCCAATGTAAAGAGAGATCTTAGTAATAGGCATTGACCATGCCTTAGATCTGCAAATAAACACACCTCAAATCTGTAGATAAATACTAGCACTCCACTACAATGCACAGAGGATCAATCTATTATGGACTGGCTTCCCCAAACTCCAAACATATTTTTCTTTCTACAACGAAAGCCTATGACAAAAACAAGAGAAAGAAAAAAAAGACCAAGGGGATACTTATGTTAAGAAAGAATTAGCACAGAATTGCGTATTTTCTCAAAGGCGTACTCAAACTACCTATAACATTTATGAAATATTTAGAGGCAGTAAAGACACATCATTTACTCAATTATGAACATTTCCTATGAGGCAGTAAGGACAGATTATTATGTGCACTTCCTATCCCTAGATCTGCGCATTTCCACATGAATCACGCAACCTATCATAGGCAGTCTAAACACTATGTAAAGCTAAGGAAGAAGATGGAGTTATTCTATGGAGAAACTTCATTTTGATGATGAAATAAAGTAAAGAAATACAGTGTGAAAGCTTTTGGCTAAAATTTTCCATTCAAACAAGATAACCGTGTTATGTAAGTTGTTGAAAATGGTGATCAGACGTTCAGGCCCTCCTTCTAGTGCCATAATGAAGCACCCCTAAATTTTCAAATGATCAATCACCAACACTCATTATTGGGTTAGTTCATACAGATACAAATCTATGAATACTCCTATGAAATAACATATCATGCTCCAAAAATGCAACAAATAACAAGGATGATCAAAAGACATATAAAAGAATGACATGTACCTATTCTAAGTGGATTGATGTCACTTGTGCAAAGTGACCCTTTCCCAATCCTTGACAAGCTCAATGATAAAATGCTTTGAAGATGGAGTGAAGTGGACAAAATTAGTTCTCAATTGAAGAGAATAAATTTGCATGAAGATTGTGGATGCTAAGATGAAGAATGAGCCTTATATTTATAGAATCTCAAGTTGAAAGAGTGCTCAAAAGAGAGAAATGTGGGATAAATATTTGGCCAATAAGAAGGAGCCACTTGTCACCTTGTGAGTGGATGAAGGATGTGTAGGTTTTGGTCAATGTGCCAATAAATGAGATTGGTTGGCCTTTTTGAATTCAAATTTGGCTTGTTGGAGGGAGAAAAAGAGACTTAAATGCCAAGTGGGGGACATGTAAGAGGGGAGTTATTGCCATGTTGGAAGGGACAAGTCAACTTGTTTTCAAATTCAAACTTGAGGAATATTCTCCAAAGATGCCTTGTTGAGGAAAAATGAGGAATTTAATAAATCAATAAATTGATTTATTTGTGCAAGTGGGAAAAGCTAGAGAATGTGATGCATGATTAGATTGGATTAATCGGGATTAGGTTAATTTAGGATGATGATTAGGTCTTTTGACCCATTTGACTTAGATTTAGGGATTTAAACTAAATCAAAGGGAGATGAAAGGTGATTTTAGATTTAATTAATGAGTGGATGAATGTGAATGATGTTAATTTTGTATGTCTACACTAATATATTAATATAATTAGTTATGATAATATTAATATATATTATTATATTATAATAATATAATAATATATAATAACATATAATAATATATTATTATATTATTATATTTTTAAAATATATTATTATTATATTATTAAAATATATTATTATTATAGAATATAATAATATATATATTATAATACCACATTTTCCATTATATGGGGTTTTTTGATAATGTTTCTTATATCCCAATGCCAGTACTATAATTTTGGCATCTTTGTAATCCTTTAAACATTATAAATATATATTTGAAATAATATAGATAAGTATTTGGGGAATGATGTTGATTACGAGCATGATCATATTATACCTTATCTCTCATCTATATTGACCTTAGATTTATGGATCCCTTATGTGATATTATGTGGCTTTGTTTTGGGGGAAACCTTCTATCATGAGTCAACTTTGTTAGGAACATATCATTCGGCATAGTGTTTCCCAATAAGCTCTCATGACCTATCATTTTACAAGTATCATTTGTATTCTACCTTAAAGGAATTTCTCCTAGTTGGTGTTAGCAATTACTTTAGCAATTATGTGCTTCACTTTGTTCACATGTGTTGAACTTTGTGATGTGTTTTTGGAATATTGATCATTTTTGTAGGAGCTTATTAGAATTACGGGGACTATAATTCTTGGTAAGGTTGACATGAGAACTCACCTAGTGAAAACTAAACTTCACTAGCCCTTATGTGTTTTCATTTGCTACCATGGTAGAAACTCACCTATTAAATATCAAACTTCACTAGCCTATGTTGTTTCTTATCAAAGCACATCTAGTGAATAGTAGACTTCACTAACCTATGATTTTTTTGTTCATGGGTCACCTATAAAATATCAAAAAAAATTAGCATGTGATTCATGAATGCTTTGGGTATGGATCCTAGTAATAATTATGTGGACCTTATTATTCCATTATTTTCATACCCCCTTTACATGTTTTCATTATGTTTGTATCATGTAGTATATTCATTACGTTAGTTTGTGCATCTTTGTGTCTTCATTGTGTATGTTTCGCATTTTTCATGCTACATTAAACCTCATATGTGTGTGTTCCTTTGTCCTTACATTGTTGTGCCATAGGATCTTGATACTGGGGGCTAGTGAATCCCATAGATTTGATTTCATCTTATCTCTTTAGTGCTTGGATAAATGAACCCTTCTTGGCTTATCCTTACTTTAGTCTGAGCATGAGTGTAAGTTCATACTCTCACTAAAGAGTGGGCTAAATGTACTGTCATAAATTGTCACCCTTGATAATTTAACACTAGGTTTAGCTCCCCTCTATTTTATTTGGCCCAATTGTGATTCTAAATTGCTCATTTAATGACAATCTTTGGAAAATTAGAGTTAAATTGGGGATATAAATTCATAATTATTTAATGACACTCAAAGCCATAAAACAGGTCTAGACTAGGGTGCTAGCGCCCCTATCCAGCCTATTTTGGCCCTAATTGAAATATGTCAATGTTGGCATTTTAACATTTATAAAATCAAATCCAATTGTATACTATTGATAATTATTTTACGGGTGTAATGACGGAAAAAGGTTATGCCTTTTCCTTGCTTAATTTAAGAATAATTAATGATAAAGTGAACTTGATATTGCCTTGATATAGTGTTGTGATGAGTTTTACACATCCACATTAGCTTTTGGGCCCTTGTAAGCTAAATAAACTTAACTTTTCCCTAATTTAATGTTGTAAAGTGTATTTATTGACACCTTCACATTAAATTTAGGAGGCTTGTAAATTAAGTGGACTTAATCTAGTGTTGTAACATGTTCTACACATTCACATTGGATTTAGGGCCTTTTTTAGCTAAATAGACCTATTTTTTCCTTAATTTAGTGTTTTAAAGTGTATTTATTTACACTTTCAAATTGGATTTTGGGACCTATTGCATTTATGACCTTTATGTCAACATTAATAGGCCCCTATGACCCTATATTATGCATCCCAAGGCATATTTTGACTAAAAAATTGACAATATCAACATATAAACTTAATTTATACACTCCCTAACACTTTAGCACTCAAAATAGGCCCTATGGGACCCATTTTCCACTTTGGGTGAATGAGTCCCATATAGGTGGTCCACCCATTCACCACAGATGGCGAATAAGTCCCATTTGGCCTATTTCATAGTTTTGAGCAAGAAAATTTAGGTTTTAAGTTCAAATTTTGTGTATCTCAGCCTTTGGGATTGAATACATGGGATATTATATGGATTTCCTATATAAATGAGCTTTCAAATAATTATTTAATGAAGAATTCATGATATCAAGTCAATCGTTCTAGAGTTAAGCATTCAAGATCATTTTTTAAGGCATTCAAGGGTAGATTCTTCATCAATTGTTGCAACAATTCAAGATCCATCATCATGTCAAACATATCAAGCATCAAGCATGTTATTGAGCTAGTTTTGTGATGTAGCATTGAAGATCCAAGATCAAGCATTGTTCTACTCCTACTGTCAAGATCAAGATCTACATCCTTCATGACCATTTCATGTTGAGTTACAGATTTACAAGACATCATTTACAAGGCATCATTCAAGGTATTATTGTCCATGATTCATGTTATTTGTTTTATTTTCATGCCTTCATTTCATTATCTTGTCATTTGGTTTAATTACCTATAAGGGGTTTGACCAAGGCAAACCCCTATTCCCTAACAATCAACAAGTTTTCTTCTCTTTACATGTGTAATTGCAGATCTAGGTGTCTTGGAGCATGAAGGGTCATTGAATCTTAGGTTGCAAGCTTGGAGAAATTTTTTGGAGTTGTCTCCCCATTTGTAAGGTTGTAATCTTCACCAAAAAGTCACCTATAGCCCCGAAATTAGGGTTTCAGATCTAGAAACAAAGAGGAACATAAAGAGTAGACACTAAAGGACAAATTCAGATTTTAAAGCTCCAAAAAACCCTAACTGGACTCATTCACCCAAATTGGCGAATGAGTCTCATTTTGGGTCAATTTTGAGATTTATGCAGTTTCAGATACCCTTTTTCCAGAACCTTGTTTCTGTACAAAAACCCAAATCTGGGACTAATTCGCCTAGAATGGTGAATGAGTCCTAATAGGCATAAATTTCAAGATTTGTAGCATTTCCAGTCTTCATTCAAGCCTCTACAAGTTTCCAGGTGCACACTCCTAATTTTACAACTTTTTGTTATGATTTATATTCATTTATAAGTCATTCATCTAAGTTTCATTCATCACTAAGGGGTGATCCCACAATACTGGTTTACAATTTCTGGGAGATCTTGATTTTTGCTGAAATCACATATTTTTAGAAAATATAATGATTTAAGCCTTGAAATTTTTTGTTTAAAGGATTCCAATTGAAGAGGGTTTAATCGAACCACCTTAGTTCAAACCCTCTTGGATAGAACCTCACTAGTTTTAAACCATACCTATAATGAAGTCTCCTTTAGACCTATCAAAATGCTGATAAAAAACCCATTTTGATTTACCTTTTGGGGGATCAAATGAATTCATTTAAAAAAAAAAAATTAAGTATGTATTCCTTATTATAAGTGTGCCAAAAAGTATAATTTTAAATAAATTTAATTTTATTATTATATTTATTTTTTATTTCTTGTGAATGCAGGTTTTTCATCAAAAATCAAGCTCCTTGTTCTGCACATGTGTAAAAATAGCAAGTTATCAAAAAAAAAATTGAAAAATATTAATGCACTAGATACTGAAGTCCTTGATCTGGAACAAAAAAAATAAATTGAATTTCGATACATATAAAAAAAATTATATTGTACATAGTTTTCTTATGTCTAAATTGTAATTGGTTTGACTTCAAAACTTTATTAAGGAAAAAATATTCAATAAAAAACTATGAAACCAAATGAAAGCACTAGATATCATATTTACAAATCTAAATTCGAAAAAAATAGAATTTTATCCTTCATGGAAAAAAAGTTATGTTGTATATGGTGAGCATCACTCCTTAAAAATGGCGTTTATTGAAAAAAACTAGTTTTCGAAAGAGATGGAAAAAGAAGTGCAATATGATTCCAAAAATTTTGAAAAAGATATATTTACAATCTATAGAAAAAATTTCACAAATCACTAGTTTGCATCATCTTCAAATTCCACATGGTTTAGCCGCTATAGGTGCCCAAAAGTGAAGATTTAGTTAGAAAAAATCAGTTCAGTGTCCAGTTTGGCCAAAAGTTGTAAACCAGTATTATGGGTTCACCCTAGGTTTAGACATTACAACTTGCATTTCACTGTCTTTTCCAAGCCCTAGCTTGGTGGTGAACCCCATATTAGCTTACAATCATCCCCTAGGACATCCCTATTGCAAGATCTCTTTCTCATTTGCATCGAGATCTCTAGGGTTTACCCTTGAATGAAATTGGGAGAGTGGGTGTGTTCTATGTCCTCAAACCATATGATAGCACCATACCACTTTTTCATCATTTCAACGAGAAATTATAGAAATACATATAAATACAAGTATTTTTCACCATTTGAGATCCTATCATTTTGAAGTGACAATTGAGCATCCTAAAAAGCAATCAAGAGAAAAAATAGTAGAACTAATGCAACATTATTTTAGTCAAGCATCATGTTAGCAATACATCAAGTTTTCATGTGACTTTGTTTATGTTCCATGTCCATTTGTTTTGTGAGTACTAACACTTGAATGAATTCAATCAAGCATCCAATTCTCCTTGAATTTGATGGGTACAATGATTTCAATCCATCAACAAATATAGATCTGAATGGTAAGTTGCAACACTTTTCAATTTATCATTCAACTTTCCATTAGCCTCTACTTGACCAAGGGTAAGGTTTCTTTGACATCATCATTGTCATTGTGGAGGTAGAAAAAACAAAATGGGGTTTGAATTAGGAAACCCCTATATGGATCAACCTTTTTCCTCCTTCCTTGTGTGTAGGTTATAGATCCAAAATGAATTTGGAAAATATTGAAAACCTAATTGCTCATTCAAGCATTCAAGCCTCACAACTTAACAAATTAGGGAAAGTGGAATTTACAAGTGATAGACAAAGTTCCGAAACTAAGTCCATAAAGGAAGACCCTACAGACATGGACCAACTAAGACCTGAATTACATTTCAAAAGGTTTGAATTCTCATTTATAGGGAACCAACGCCCCTATCCATCCAGATAAAGCTCAAATCTACATGCCAGGTTCCTCTATGTTTGCACTTTGTTGCCATGTACCCTGTTTCTAGTTTTTGTTTAGTGTTTTCTTGAAATCATAACATTTTTTTGAATTTTCATAGTTGACCTAGGTACACACCTGCATCTTAAAATTCATTTAATTATCAATCAATTAATTAACACCCCCCCCCCAAAAAAAAAAAGAACCAAAACCCTGATCCACCATCTTGGCTCTTCCATTGAGGTTAGTGGCCAAGTGGGTGTTGAGATCATTTTTGGTTCCTTCCATTGTGATATAAGAGAAGGTGTGGTTTAGAACCTAGATCCCTTTTTCCTACATCATAATGTTCTATAAATTTATTTTAGTATTTCAAACTATTGAAGATAAACAATGTGTGTTAAGAGTAGGAGGAAGATCAAATTCTAAAAATAAAAGAGAATTATCTATTTATTCATTTTAATAGTTATTCCATTTTAAGTAGTAACTTTCTCGAAAATTATACAATAGAATTTTTTATGCCATTTTCCATCCAATACTTATATTCATTCATTCATAATTTAGAAAACTTACTACCACTTCTCTACTTTTACATACAAATGAATTATAGACATTTTATTAAAGAGTATGGAAGAAGATTAGAATCGACAGCTCTAAATATTATATAGCCAACAGTGGCATCAAATCCATGGGTTCCTTTTTATTATCTCTCTTCTTTACATCTCTCCAATCTATTCTTCTATTCCACTCATAAGAAGCCATTGAAAATTAATTATTTTCACTCAAGCCAAGGTACAAATATGAAAATTATCCTTATTTTTCTCCCACTTCACTTGACACATTTCCCAATCATTTCACTCATTTGCATCCTTCATTGTGCTCATTATCAACTCCTTTTATCCTCATAACAACCAAAAAATACATGTTTCTTAGTTCCTTCCTTAGGGTTTTTCATGCAATCACTATATATTACTGAACCACAAATTTTTGTAGGAGGGTTATCTCTTACACTTCTAGGGTTTTTCACCTAGAAGGAGAAAGGTATCCCACAAAAAATTGGAGGTTCACTCAAAACTAATGCTAGTATTGTTGAAGTATGTATAAATTAAATGTCCTAAATGAAAATAACTTATAAAAGAGATGAACTATTAATGTAAAACTAAAGAAATGTAAGATGTTTGAAAACACATTGTGATATGCAAAAGGACCTAGAAATGAATGTAAATTGTAATAGAAACTGATGAAATTGAAGGTGTTCACCTAGAAGCTAAAAAGGGATGGAATGAAGGTCTAGAATCCTGAAAAACCTAATGTAGAAGCCAACTGGGACACTTGTGCCAATCTAGGCAACTTAGTCCCAAATCTGGAAAACTGCTCCGAAGCCTGTTTTAGCCAAATGGGTATCCAAATCTATTAAAAAAAATTGAAAAATAGGTACAGTGGGACTAATTTTCCAAGGTTGGAAACTTAGTCCACTTTGGCTTTTCTGAAAATCTGAAACCGGATTCAGAAGCTCTCAATCTACTCTTTCTATTCCTCTAGGTGTTTGGTTTTGAAACTGCCAAATTCGGGTCTGAAAGTGACTTTTTGTGGATATTTTGACCTTTCCAAAAGGGAGATGACCTCAAAAAAATTTAAATCTATTATTCAATCATGTCCAAGCCATCCAAGCACCTAAATCTACAATCAGAAAAGGAAGACAGAGAAAATGTTGATTGTTAGGGATTGGAGGTTTACCTTGGTCAAACCCCGTTTAGGTAATTAAACCAAAATGATGAAATAAGATAATGAAACATGAAAAAATGAAATTAGAAACTTTCCATGATGATTGATCTTGAATTATTGCAACAATGGATGAAGAATCTTTCTCTTGAATGCCTTAGAAAGCTATCTTGATGACTTAAAATGCTAAAACCCTAGATTGCTTGACTTGAAAGAGATGATGAATGAGTGATGATTGAATTAGGGTGAATCATGAATTAGGGTTTCAAGGTCTCCTTCTATATAAAATAGTTAAGAATAAGGATCATGATCAAGGGACAAGATTAAATTAGAAAATAATTTAATCAAGGGTGGAGGTTAATTGAGAAAAGAAAGGCATGGATAGATAGAGACTTGAGGTAGAATATAAAATTGGCATAGAAAAAGAGGTGATAGAAGAAATTAAATAATAAAGATTATTTAATTTAGATGGCCAACATAGGAGAAATAAAAAAAAATATTAATTTTATATATTTCAAAAGAAAGGTGAGAACAAACTATATAATTAAATAATTAAAAATAATTATTTAATTAGGGAGATAATGAAAGGATAAATAATTAAATAATTATAACATTTATTTAATTATAGAGAGAAAGGCTAATGAGTAATTTAATAATTAAAATAATTATTTAATTATAGAAGAAGACGAAAAGGCTAACTTTTGAATTAAAATAATATTCAATTCAAAAGTGGGGAGGTGAAAGACCATTAGACTTAAATGCTTAATAAAAGTATAAAAAAGTGTGAAAATCATTTACAATTCCTTACAACACCTTTATAAGACATGTATTTTATTCAATTTGCAAGGGTCTAAGACCTAATGTGGATGTTTAAAACACCTCAAAACACTAAAAAAAGGCCTCATTGAGTCCAATTTATCATCAATTATGCCCAAATCAAGCAAGGTATACACTTTTTGGTAACACATTAATCCCCCACATTAGTGAGAGGATGAACATGCTTCAAACTCACACTAAAGTAGACATTCAAGAGAATTCCAATCATACCAATGTGGATGACAAAGAATGAAAAAGATTAAGGCATCGGTCAAGCCCCCAAGATCTAGGATCCTAAGTCAAACCAACATATGCACAAAAGGACATGCACAACATGAATGATTCGCATCAAGACAAGATACGTGATCATGCAATGGCAAGAACTAGAAGGAAGATAAAAGTGAAAAATGAAAAGGTGGATCAAGCTTTGATCGTTTGTCCAACATGTTGTGGATCAGATCTAGGTTATTTTTCCAAAAAATGTATACTCACTCTGAGGCGACAAAAATATTGGTTGTTCGTCAGGTGAGAAGTCCTAAAATGTGAGAAACATACACTCATGGCTAGTATTCACTCACACACATGCAAGTGGTTGTGGGGAAAATTCATGCCTCATAATGGGCTTCCCACTCAACCATACCAAAGTTATACCTCTTAATAACTTCAATAAGGTGTCACAAAAGAAAATGACATTTCAAGCTTCATGAAACAAGCAAAACTTTGTATGCTTGGAGCTCATGAACAAACACGATGGCACTACAAGAATGCAAGTTGTGTTATGCAAGGTGGCCATATAACAAATGCAAAATGTAACATGCAAAAGATATTCAAAGGATTCTTACTTAGTTCATGTGAGGTCTATAACTTAGGGAACATTGCATCTAATGTCTCCAAGAGAGGACCAATCAAATAATAGAAGATTCGCAACTTAGGTGATGTAGTGCGTCACATCAAGCCACTAAGAGGAATGTAATATGCTAGGATAGATCATGCTCATGAAAGAAATCACACACAATGTCATCCACAAATCAACAAAACGCGTTGTATGAAGTAACAAGGCTGCACTAAGAACCAAGAAAAGGGAAAATGCAAAATAATAATGCCAATGTATGCCCCCACTTTAAAGGAATTGCTAGACATCGTACTGTGAGCAATTACTTTAAAGTAGCAAATGAAAAATGCAAAAATAAATAAGACATGAGATCCAACTTGGAAAGCCCTTATGCCAAGTCATATGTTTCTAAATTGAGCTACATCATGAATAAGTATGTCACATGCGAGTCCACTTAAGAAATGTCATCCACATTCCAAGCTTGCTCTTATATGTTCATGAAAGGTTAACAACTAGTCAAAAGAGACAATGACAAGTGACATATGAGGACAACACTCTCTAACCCTTTTCCCCCACTTAGTGCAGGACAAGGATGAGCCGAATAGGATGAAATTGTGTATCAATTAGAGGGATTAGGTGCTTCAACACAAGGAAGGGCACCAAAACCCTTGAGATGTATTTTGTTGTTTATAGTCTTAGATGAAAATAGAGATAAGGGACATACCCCTAGATCTTTCTTGAAAGAGTATGATATGGCGGTTTGCTTCATGCGTTCATTACATCCATGTGTAGGAGGGAGATTGTATCTGATACCATAACAATATTCCAAGTCAGATGAAGGGGGTTTATGCTTCTGAGAAGGTTTGGTTTCTTTACAAGAACACAAATCCTTTTTAATGTTATGCATCGTTCCTTCATCAGGGATGGGAGTTATGTAGCGCCCATCACCACCATGGGGTAATTGTAGTTGAGCGAGTAAAACACAAGGTTTTTTTGGTTGAGATTATGATATTTTGCACTCTCCCTTAAAGGTAGGTGTGAAACCCCAATCATTACTAGAACTTGTGTCAAAGAATGAATTGTTTGTATATGACTCTTTGGACCATGAGGGTGAGATTTTGGAAACTCTATTGAAAGGAGGTGTAGAATCTAATGACCCCCAAATATCACGAAAGAGTTTGGTTGTAGGTGAATAATTAGCATCAACTTGTATAGTTTCAAGTTTTGATCTAGGAATGAAAGGATGAGGGGAGTTGGAAATATTGTGATCATTTGATTCATAGCTTTATTCATATGTGTAAACCATGTATATCTTGTTATTATATTCAAATTTCATTGTATGGTGAAGAGTAAATGGGACTCCTTTCATAGCATGAATCCATGGTCTCCCTAGGAGAAGATTGTATGGAAGGGGTCCTTGCATGATATGTATAGAGGTAGGCAGTTTACTACAGGTCCGACCTCAATAGGTAATGTGATCATCCCTAGTGGTTGCCTATTAACATCGTCAAAGCCACGAATATGAACATCATTAAGTTGAATGAGCTTTTTGTCCATGCCAAGTTTGTTTAGGAGGTCCATGCTACAAACATTATTTTTTACTCCATTGTCAATGAGAGTGTGTCTAACTAAGGTTTCATTAATGATCACTTTTATCATCAAGGGATCGTTCTTGTTTTGAATCTCAAATGAGGGTAATTCATGTTTAGGGAATGTGATTTCTGACTGGGTGACTTGCATGGGACGAGAGGGGGATGTTACTGTAGACACGTGATCTATTTAGGATCTAGGACTAATTGCTTTTACAGAATGCGTAACGTAAAAGATCAATTATTACAACGATTAACATAAATGATTACATAATTAAATGCTCAAATGAATAAATGAACATAACATAAAATAAATGCCAAGATAATGAACTGAGAAAGAAAAGAGAGAAGAAATAGAGAGACGAAACCAAAGTTGATAACGGAGTTCATCCCTAAGGACTACGTCTCCGGGTCCCTCTCCAATGGAGGACCGATCCGATTAGCTCCAAATTCAATTACAATGGCTTCAAGACTATCTCCTTCAAGCATTCAGTAGCATGACAGTACTCTGATATGCAGAAATGTCTTCAAAGACTCTCGAGCATTCTCCCGCTATCTCAACCTGGACTTGGAAAACAAAGGTCTATACCCCTCCTTTTATACAAAAAACTTTCCTAATTAGGCCTAACCACCCAATTAATTACATAATCTCCCTGATCAGCTCGTATCATGTCTATTTTATCCTCTGACATCTTCTTGTTTCAGGAGGTTAGCATAAATCTTGTTGGTTATGGCTTAATTTGCCTTTTTGTTAAGGCTCGGCCAATAGAAACTCAACAAAAAGAAACTGCTGCCGCATTAATATTAGAAAGGCTTCGTGGCGCAGTGGTGGAAGATTGTTTTGTTACCCGGCCCGCGCGGGTTCAAACCACCGGCCGTTTGGTTTTTAAACAGCCAAATCTCCAAACTTATCAACAAAAGAAAACCACACTACTTATAGTTTAGCGGGCTCCGGCTGGTGCAACGGTAGAACCGCCCGGTTAATTCGGCGGAGATCGTGGGATCGAGCCCCATCCATATTTTGTTAAATCAAAAAAATCTGCGCTGCAAATATGACCAGGACACGTGTCGAATTCCTACTCGCCAGAAAAGCCACATCAACGCTGACAAGGATGACAAGATTGCCACGTGGCTAAATACCATTCGCCAGAAATTGCTGACTAAGCCGTCAACGTGTCACTGACTGGAGTGCCATGTGGGATGCTGACTGTGATTCTGTACTGTATGATGGGACACGTGTCAACTGCTGATTGGTCCGTACGATCTGACTCATTTGCCACATGTTAGGTTGAAATTCATCTATTTGATTCCGTACTGTACGGATGATTTGCTGACGTCATCTGTACCCTCAAGTTGACTGGAGTTTGACTGCTTGTAACTCGAGCATACAACGTCGGATTTTGATGAAATGAACACCGTCAAAATCGTCTCAACGAGCTCTTCGCGATGGCGCCGATTCTGTCAATTTTCAAGATGATTATTTTTTTCGCCTTCTGGACGCCCCTAAAGCCAGTTTGACTGGAAGTTTGACTGGCCGTAACTTGCACAAACGGAGTCCTTTTCAACCCGTTCAAGTTGCGTTGGAATCAGGACGTCATTCTCTTTCTGATGAAGCTAAAATCTGGAGCATTGGGAACACTTCAATTTTCACTAAAAAATTATCCCCCGGATCATCGTGCATCTGATCCTGACCTACTAACACCATTTCTTCTAGAATCATCCCTCAGTCTAACCATTTAATAAAATTCCCCTATTTGATTAAAATCATCAACTTTCATCCCTTAATTAAATAAATCATTTTGTCTAATTAAGTCACTCTCTCTAGTTAATTAAATCAATCCATCTAATCTAATTAACCCTATTTAATTAAATAATCAATTTATTTGATTAAATCTCTAAAGTCTATCTATTAACTTAAATAAATTAAAACCTTATTCAATTTAATCTAACACCATCTCTTTTAATTAAATAAATGAAAATCATTATTTAATTAATCTCTTATCATATTCCTCTCTTATTTGATTTAAGTAAATCCATAAATCTAAGTCAAATAAGTCACATCATCTAATCTCCTCTTAAATTAATTAACCCTTGATTAATTTAATCTAATCTCATGTCCCATCCTCTAGATAATGCAAGTTGCACATGAAAATAGATTTAATTCATTTATTAAATCTCTATTTTCCTCACATGGCATATTTTGGAATATTCTCTCAATTTGAATTTTAAAATTCCAAGTCAACATGTACATCCAACAAGGCAATAAATTCCTCTTACATGTCCTTTGCCTTGAGCCAAGTGGCATTTATTGCATTTTCCCTTCCCTCTTACATGTCATTTCAACAAATTTGAATTTCAAATATTGGCATTTATTGGCACAAACCCCAAATCTTGCACATCCATCACCCATTCATAGCTTGACAAGTGACACCATATCATTGGATGAATTTTAGTCCCACATTGCTCAAATTTGGACATTCATCCATCTTGAAATCCTATAAATAAACTGCTCATATCCTCATTTCATCATCCACAATTTATGCAAACTTATTATGCTAAAATATTTAGCCACTTTCATCCATCAATCTTGAATTCTTAGCTAGGTTTTTTGCAGATTTTGGCTTGGAGCTCTCATATTTCACCATCAAAGTGGATCAATCATCTTCAACACATCAAGATTTCATCATAGGAATTGGAAAAGGGCCAATTTTCACATCAAATTGGCACCAATTCCCCCATGGGATCATGAATTTGCACATCTAATTAGGATTTGATCTTTGTTTTACCCTTCTCATTGTGTTCTTTGTTATTTTATTTCCTAGTTTGAGGTTATAAATGGATTTCATGGGGAATCCTTGTTTAGGCTTGCAATATCTAACTTGAGGTGTTTATTCTCCTTGTTTTGCAGGTACCTAGGTTGGGGTTCACACGATGTCTCATAGTGCCACCTCTCGGCCAGCACTGATAGCATCCCGAGGTGGGTGTGCACGGGCGTTGCATACGCAATGTGCCACAATCCTGCGACTCCCAGTCGATCATGTTCTTTGTCGCTCAGGTCCTGTAGGATGCTAGCCAAATCGCATGATCAGTGCTCTCGAGAGTAGAGCTCCCTTGGCCTGTCCTACATCAAGGAAAGTCACCGTGTTAAAATTTTTCAAAAATTCCTGATCGAACGCTCCAAACTCGTCCCCAGTGGCCTAGTTTGTGATGGCCTTGCAGTTTGAGTTTCCTCAAACTCTTATGTTGGACCCTAAATCAAGCCAAATAGAACTTTCGTGGCGCACTTTACTTTCCAATGTCACAGTTTGCATGAAAAGGGCGCCGCCACAGCGCACTTTTCCTAAACCGGCCCACCGAGCCCGAGCCCAGTGGAAGAGTTTCTAAACTCCAAACTGCACCATTGTAGCTCTAAATAGCACCACTGTGGTGCAAAATGGCTTGGCACGACACAGTTTAAATGTTGAGCGGTGCTATATAGCGCCACTAGAGGCAAGTTCATCTTTTAAAGCAGTAATTAATGCACTAAGTGAAAACATGAAGCTTCAGTAAAGGTCATATACCAGTGCCCCGATGCCAGGTGGCCTCTGCTAGGTCTGAACTCAGTCTGAAATGTGTAGGGGAAGCTGTCGTTACGCCATATCATCAAAGGGTCAGAGCTTGATTCTCAAAGTTTGCTAGCGGAGGTGTGTGAAAATGACTTAAAAGTGACCCCATGGGCCCCTTTTAAGCCTAAAAATTAAGGTTTCTTAACCCTAAATGGTTGTCCTACTAGGATTTTGGACCCCCAAACCTGTTTTTGTCCGTTTGAGGCTTTTTTTTATCATTTTATTGCGTTTAGACACGTTTTTAGCCTCCCAGACCCCTTTTGGACCTATCGGGTACTTTGTCATCTTTTTTCGCAAGATCACCCAAAAAGTTAAAATTTTTGTCTAATCTCTGGAGGGGGCATTATAATGGCATGTTTTCTCTCATCATGCAACAATGGGGCAAGTTTTTAAATATCAAAAAAAAATTGGCTTTGATTGAGATCGTTATTCTTTGAACCAATGCAATGAGTGCATTGCTGAGAGTATGGCTCTTGATTCATAGACCAAGGACAAGGGGGTGGCGCCAGTGGGTGTGTGGATGTTGGTTCGATAAGCCCAGAGGGTGGGATTAAGCTGTAGATTCTATTCATGACCTACATCATTGACTATTTTCTTAAGGATTTTGAGGATAGTTTTGTTCGTAGCTTCTGCTTGGCCATTTCCTTGGGGATAGTACGTGGTGGAGAAGCAATGCTGGATTTTGAATTTCTCACACAAGTCATGAATCTCTTGGTTCTTGAATGGTGTCCCATTATCTGAGATAATGGCTTGTGGTATACCATAATGACAGATGAGATAGTTTAGGATGAATTTTGAGATCTGCTTCCCAGTGATATACGTCATGGGTATGGCCTCCACCCACTTTGTGAAGTACTCAGTTGTAGTGATGATGAATTTGTGGCCATTGGATGAGGTGGGTGTGATTTTCCCATTGAGATCAAGCTCCCATCTCTCAGAATATCACTATAAAACCTTATCACTGATGAAGAGTATCGGGTTTTAAGACTAAACAAGCTAGAGCTACTGGATGAAAGAAGGATTGATGTTTGAATCACTTGCAAGTATATGAAAATGGACTCAAAAGGAGCTATAACAAGAAAATCAGAAGCAGGACTTTCCAAGTCAAAGAACTGGTCTTAAAAGAAAATCAGAAGAATGTCCCAAACCCAAGCAGCAAAGGCAAGTTCGAGCCTAATTGGTTAGGACCTTTCGTCATAATAGCAAGTTATAAATCAGGGGCATATCAGCTATCAACACCCGAAGGGGAACCCCTACAGGAGCCCATAAATAGCTCCCATCTCAAAAAATTTTATGCCTAATTCTTTCAAGGTATAAAACCAAAAATTAGAAAAATCAGAAAAAGTCCTGAAAAAATGGTTACTTCAGCGAAAACCTGGTAAACAAGCGTCTTGGTGACAACACAAAAAATTCAAAAAAGAAAAAAATCCAAAAAAATTAGAAAAAGGATAAAAAAAAATCATCCTCTAGTGAAAACTACTTCGGTAGCACTTTGGGCAAGTACCTCGTTGAAAACCTGGCAAACAGGTGCCTTGCGTAAATAAGCACTTTCCATCCACCAGGATCTTTACAGCTTGTTTGGCATCATCCATCCATTTCACCTCCATCATCCATCACATTCAGGTCTCCATCCATCACACATCCACTCGCATCCGCACCATACCTTGGTCTTGTGTTTGCATCATGATTTCTCCTAGTACTACTCAGCCCATCCTTAAGGTTAGTTTGTCTTGCCTTTATCGGGGTAGTTTGTTGCATCACGCTGGGGCCATATTCTCATAGGATCAGATTCATGTATGATCTTAAAGTCCTCAAAATTAGGAAATCCAAAAACATCAAAACATATCAAAATCCAAAAATAGGTCAAAAAGTCAAAAAGCCAAAAACAAGGTCGTCTTATCGAACTACGTCGTCTCTAAGCTTGAACGTAGGCAAGGTTGATCTTTGATCATCCCCCGAGACATTTAGGTCAGTCCTATAGGAGTCTTTCATAATAAACTGACATCTTATCATGTATATCTCCATTTGTAAATCGGTCAGGTCATCATTCGAACTATGTGGTCTCTACGTGTATAACATAGGCAAGGCTAATCTATTGATCAACCCTCGAGACCCCTAGGATAGGTCTTTAGGTTAGTCTCTTGGTCAAAATCTCAGAAAATCCTAAAACATTGGAAAATCTAAAAAATCAAAACATTTGAAAATCTCAAAAAATATCAAAAACAACCTCAGAACATTGCAAAACATCAAAAACATCCAAATATTTAAAAAAATCCATCTATCTCATCTCACTGACACCCACAATAACACCATCCATAATAAACTAATTGTCACCCTCAACCTTTGGTGAAACAGTTGGAAACAAAGCTCGCAGCTTAAAAGTAGAACTCCAAATGTCAAGCCTGAAGTCTAAGTCGGTACGTAAACAAGTTGGTCGTCTCTTCATATCAATAACTCATCATTTGAATTAGTCCCATATAAATCATCCTTTAGAGCACTTTGGGTAAACAAAATGACGTGTCGCCATCCACTAACATGTCCTAGGATGAATCTTTCCTACAATGGGCATTATCTTTTGACAATAAGTTTTAGTTCTTATCCTTAGAAAACACATCACTTTTCCATTAGTAGTATTGAAGAGCATCGGTTTGTTTGTTTACTTGGTCTTTATCTTTTGACTTATCTTATTTTGTGCCCATTCCAAGGACGTCTTGATGATATCACAAAGTAGAGGATTTAGAGAAATAGGAATAGGGAAATGATTATTATCTTTTGTCTGCTATGCTTGTTGGACGTTCTTGTAATATAACCTTGGCGAATACTTGCTTTGTTAGGCATGTATGGAAGAGGTCTAGGGAAACTTGTTGACTATTATAGGGATAGGTTTACCTTTCTTTGTTTTGGTCTAAGGTTTCTGAAACTTCAGAAGTGCATCCTAGCAAGGTTTTCGTCTGTCAGGTGTGAACAAGAATACTCCTATCTGATTGTCAAATCAAAGTCCACACTAAGTACCACACCATCTTGGTTTTCTATACCTTGATGCATCGTACCACATGTGTTATCAAACATAAGAAAATTTGGCCCTTTAAAAATCCCAATTCCTCGACAAGTAATCATCATCATCATCATCATTATCATCTGCATTTGCATCATCTTGTGTCTTGTTGAAATGACTTCTTTTCTTACTAATCACGCTAACAAGGTACTATGATAGTTGCTCATCATCACCATCATCGCCATCGATCCTGCATCCACAAATCATTAGCATATCACATAAACATATCATATAAGAAGAATATGCATTATATTTTCATCATCATAAATAGGTTATCATAAACATTCTTCGTAGATAAGTGCATCCATGTTAGTGCATTTCACCCATTACATTGCATCTCATGACATTATATCAATCAGTGCATAAATTTTCATTTGCATCTCATCACCATTTCATATAAATCATCACATAAGCATCTATGGAAGCATCTCATAATCATTTTTTGCATAACAAATGGGTATATAAGCATTTAATTCATTAGGCATACATACTTGCATAAACATAAATGACATCATATCATCAGATTACATTCACATTACGCATCAGCATATCACTTTCCAAATAACATATCATTGCATTACATACATCATCAACAATTACATTTAGGATAATAACATTTGCATTAACACCATTTCATTTGCATCATATCACGACCATCACATCATATCACATCCATCCATAAATCATCTCATATATAAGCATTTTCCACAAATTATTTCATATACCATAGATCATATCATTTCACATATTGCATTCGCATCAAATAAATCATCATATAGTTAACATTGTTGCACATCATATCATAGGTGAACATAATATAGATCTGTTAGTCATAATCATTGCATAAACATCATTAGAAATAAATGCATCCATAGGACATCACTACAAAGCATATAGAAATAAGCCATCCATGCATAAAGGAGAACATAGTATATCGCATCAAAATCGGCTCATATATCATCAATCATGTCACTATCATAGTACAAAAAATAAATTGGATCACTGTACACATATACGTCAATCAGTACAAAATGCCCATCGGGGCTATCAAAAATGAGCCCATAAGGCACAAAAAGTACATCATAATATCTTAATCAAACTCGATCTTTGTGAATCCTTCCCTCACCCCTGTCATCGTGACCCTCTGGTGGTCTCTAGCTAGCCCGCTCTGAATACTCGGGGACCCAATCTGCTATAGGAACTGTATCATGATAGGCTTGTCAGTAGTACTCAACCTCTCGAATGACATCCCTATAAGATTGTATTGGCACTGTACCCTAAGAGGAGGAGGCTTTCATACTCTCAATCTTTTGTCATCAGCCTAGCTCTGTGGCTACCTATAGCTCTGTAGCCTATCTCTACTGCACAGCTTGATCCCTCTCTGCTCTAAGCTGCTCTCTCTTAGCCCTCGCCTGGTCTCTCTCTGCTGTCAGTGCTTGAACCTAGGCCTACAATTGTGCAATCACGGCATCCTGTGCATTTACCTACCTGCCTAGTTGTACCCGTGGTTGCACGTGAGGCTGATCCTCACCCTCAGCTCGTGGTGGTGGGACTGGCGGATCCTTTTGGTGATCCTACATCTATACATCTCCCTAACCTGGTAGAACTGGGGGCACCCCTGGTGGATCCTGTTGAATCTCGACCCTCGGTCCTCGCCCTCGTCCTCTCCCCCTGCCTCTGACATTGCACACCTCTGGATCCTCGCCTGGAATGGTCAATCAAAGAGGTCTAAACCAATCCCTGTAGGCCTGAGTGGTCCCCAAATCTACCAAACCCTGATCATAAGCCCACGGTCAGGCTACCAACTGCCTTAAGCTATCAACCACCTCAGAGGTAGGAATGTCGTGCCCCCATGATATTTTTGTCATACTGCATGCAAAGATGACTATGTAGTCATCATCCGGCCGATCTTGTGGCTCTCTAAACTAATGTTGCACATGCCTAGGTAGGTATCTCTCAATCATCGTATGCTCTCACCCCTGCATATATCAATCCCGGCTACAATAAAAGACCTGGGCAACATCGTTGGCCCATCTAGGCTGACCAAGGTATGGGCACCAAGTAAAGACAAGCATCTCATCTAGGACCCACCTCCAGTAGGGGATCTCATGCTCTCTAGTGTGTGTGAAGGACACACCGCCTCTGTATCGTGCCACGAGGGCATCCTCTACCCCCATCGGAACTAGAACGACCCGTGGACATAGCACAGAAATGTGCTCCCACTCCCAAACATGAAGAAGTGTCACTCCGGCCCCCAACGCTCTGCCATCCATATAAACATACTCATGTAAGTCCCTGTCAAGCGAGGCTAGAAGGACAGGCCCCCATGTGAAGTGAACTAGCCTGTCTCAGACCATCTACTCCCAGCAATAACCCTAGCTAGGACTGAAATACCGCCCTCATCTATCTGGGGCAACTAAACCTGAAATGATCGCTACAGCTGCCCAGTGATAGGGAGGTGCTATAACTCTATACCGCTCGAGCTCGATCTGTCCCTCATAGTAAATAATGTCCCGAGTAGTGAGGACTCTGATGTAGCACTTGTGTCCCTCATCCATATCATAGATCGCCCGACGGCCATGAATAAGCAATTGAATAATGCACCAAATGTCCTCCAAGGTGACGGTCACCTCGCTAGTAGGGAGATGAAACGACGATGTCTCGTTGTGCCACCTCTCAACTAGCACTGATAGCATCTTGAGGTGGGTGCACATGGGCGCTACGTACACAATGTTCCACAATCTTGTGACTCCCAGTCGATCCTGGTCTCTGTCGCTCAGGTACCATAAGAAGCTAGCCAAATCACATGATCGATGCTCCCGAGAGTAGAGCTCCCTCAACCCGTCTTGCATCAAGGAAAGTCACCGTGTTAAAAAAATTCAAAAATTCCTGATCGAACACTCCAAACTCGTCCCCAGCGGTGTAGTTTGTGATGGCGTCGCAGTTTGAATTTCCTCAAACTCCAACGCTAGATCCTAAATTGAGCCAAATAGAGCCACCGTGGCACACTTTTCTTTCTAGCGTCGCAGTTTGCATGAAAAGGGCGTCGCCGTAGCACACTTTTCCCAAACTGACCCGCCGAGCCCGAGCCTAGTGGTGGAGTTTCTAAACTCCAAACTACATCATTGCGGTGCTAAATAGCACCACTATGGTGCAAAATGGCCTGGCGCAGCATAGTTTAAATGCCAAGCGGTGCTATATAGTGCCGTTGGAGGCGAGTTCATCTTTTAAAATAGTAATTAATGCATGAAGTGAAAACACGAAGCTTCAGTAAGGGTCACATACCGGTGCCCTAATGCCAGGTGGCCGTGAGTAGGTCCAAAATCTATCTGAAATGTGTAGGGGAAGCTGTCGTTCCATATTGTTAGAGGGTCAGAGCTCGATTCTCAAAGTTTGCTAGCAGAGGTGTGTGAAAATGACTTGAAAGTGACCCCTCGGGCCCCTTTTAAGCCTAAAAATTAGGGTTTCTTAACCCTAAATGGCTGTCTTGCTAGGGTTTTGGACTCCCAAACTTGTTTTTGTCCATTTGAGGCTTTTTTTCATCGTTTTATTGCGTTTAGACATGTTTTTAGCCTCTCGGACCCCTTTTGGACCTGTCGGGTACTGTCATTTTTTTTTGCGAGATCACCCAAAAAGTTAAAATTTTCGTCTGATCTCTCAAGGGGGCATTATAATGGCATGTTTTCTCTCATCATGTAGTAGTGGGGAAAGTTTTTAAATATAAAAAAAAAATTGGCTTTGATCGAGATCGTTATTCTTTGAACCAACGCAACGAGTGCATTGCTTCAAAGAGGGGCAAAATGTAGACACATAAAATATACTGATTGACATTGTGCATCTGATCCTGACCTACTAACACCATTTCTTCCAAAATCATCCCTCAATTTAACCATTTAATCAAATTCCCCTATCTGATTAGATTCATCAACTTTCATCCCTTAATTAAATAAATCATTTTGTCTAATTAAGTCACTCTCTCTAGTTAATTAAATCAATCCATCTGATCTAATTATCCCTATTTAATTAAATAATAAATTTATTTGATTAAATCTATAAATTATATCTATTAAATTAAATAAAATTAAAACCTTATTCAATTTAATCTAACACCATCTCTTTTAATTAAATAAATCAAAATCATTATTTAATTAATCTCTTATCATATTCCTCTCTTATTTGATTTAAATAAATCCATAAATCTAAGTCAAATAAGTCACATCATCTAATCCCATGTTAAATTAATTAACCCTTGATTAATTTAATCTAATCTCATGTCTCATCCTCTAGACAATGCAAGTTGCACATGAAAATAGATTTAATTCATTTATTAAATCTCTATTTTCCTCACATGGCATCTTTTGGAATATTCTCTCAATTTGAATTCAAAAATTCCAAGTCAACATGTACATCCAACAAGGCAATAACTTCCTCTTACATGTCCTTTACTTTGAGCCAAGTGGCATTTATTGCATTTTTCCTTCCCTCTTACATGTCATTTCAACAAATTTGAATTTTAAATATTGGCATTTATTGGCACAAACCCCAAATCTTGGACATCCATCACCCATTCATACCTTGACAAGTGGCACCATATCATTGGATGAATGTTAGTCCTACATTGCTCAAATTTGGACATTCATCCATCTTGAAATCCTATGAATAAACTGCTCATATCCTCATTTCATCATCCACAATTTATGCAAACTTATTATGCTAAAATATTTAGCCAGTTTCATCCATCAATCTTGAGTTCTTAGCTAGGTTTTTTGCAGATTTTGGCTTGGATCTCTCATCTTTCAACATAAAAGCGGATCAATCATCTTCAACACATCAAGATTTCATCATAGGAATTGGGAAAGGGCCAATTTTCACATCAAATTGGCACCAATTCCCCCATGGGATCATGAGTTTGCACATCTAATTAGGATTTGATCTTTGTTTTACCCTTTTCATTGTGTTCTTTGTTATTTTATTTCCTAATTTGAGGTTGTAAATGGATTTCATGAGGAATCCTTGTTTAGGTTTGCAATATCTAACTTGAGATGTTTATTCTCCTTGTTTTGCAGGTACCTAGGTTGGGGTTCGCATAGTTACATTTTTTGATTTTATGTAAGATTGGATCTCCTCCTTGATTTGCAACACTTCTTGAAATAGAAATTTGCATATAGTTGATAGTTGAATGAGTTTCTATATAGATATATTAGCAAGAGTCTTTTTAAGGTCTTCAACACTAGGTACTCTAAGTTGAGAAAAAGGTAATGGCATGGGAGTGATGTGTGATCCCCTAGATGTTCGAGTCACTAAGTTACAACTTAGTGGCTGCAAAACATTGTTATGATTAGATTGCATCATGGATTTCAAGAAATTTCTTAGTTTTTTATGTGATTCACTAATGGGACGTGACTTAGGAAGCTCACTTGTGTTGTCATAACCTCAAAAATATTGTCTTTATTTGCATGATTTTTTAGTGAAGGGGATTCTAATGTCACTTGATTATCTTCACCTAGGGAAGGTTTAGTGTTTGAAGGATGTGTGTCAATGTTCATATTTTCTTCCATCATGATATTCTCCCTAGGAGTCCATAATTTTTAGGAGAACAACAAGCGAAATTTTCTTGACATTCAAAGGTTGGTTCTTCTAAAAGGACTTCATCACAAGTAGGGGAATGATCAATGGTTGAATTGTCTTGCTCAATAAGGGTGTCGCTAGGTGAAGGGGGATAGCTAAGATACCCATGACCTTCATTGATTTTTTTTTCTAACATCAAAGTATCTTCTTCACAACTAGGAGAGGTACAAGGAGAAGAAAAAATGTTATTGTCATGGTTACCTATGGTTGTGTTGTCATGTTCATCAATGTATTTACCACTAAGAGAAGTAAGAGGAGAGAAACAACTAGGATTCTCAAAACTCTCATTAATTGATTCTTCTACAAAAATATCTTCTTTTCCAATAGGAGAGATATTAGGAGAGGAACAAAGATGATCATTAGGAATGTCCAAGGTTGTATTCTCTTTCACTAAAACACTTTCATAGGGAAGGGATAGGAAATTTTGCTTGGCATGTTTAAAGATGTAAGACACTAACATTGTTTGAACAAAAATGAAAAGCACTTGTAACCATTTCATGCAATGTTTCAACAATATAAACAATGTATATTCAAAGATGCAAAACACTTTTATCCAATATATGCAAAGTTTTAAGAGTGCAAACAATGTATATGCAAGAATGAAAAGCACTTTTTATCAAAATTATGCAAATTTTTATGAACAGAAACATTGTGTATGCAAAAGTGAAAAGTACTTTTATCCATGTTATGCAAAATTTCATAAATGTCAGCATTTTTAGATCTAATGATGCTTGTAATTGAAATGATTTTAAAAATGACAACCCTATATTGATGTTTTTGAGCTAGATGCATAAAACAAATGTTCCTGAAACTTTCCAGACTTATAGTATATGATACTAGGAGACTTAGGAAGCACAAAAATGATGTTTTTGATGTTGTAACAAATAGTTAAAAATCTGGTCTAGGACTAAGTCGCCCAAAATGGTAGACTAGTCCTAGTTAGGGTTTTTTCAAAAAAATTAGAAATTTTCAATTGATTTTGATGCTTTTTAGTTTGTATGACTTGAATACTAAATGAAAATGCAGTTTTTATATGTTTTTCAATGATTTACAATTCAAAAATGCAAACTATATGCACTTTCACTAATGCAAAAGATGAAACCCTAGAATGCAAATTAACTAATGCAAAATGCAATGTAATGTTAATGCAAGATAATTATAGGATGATGATGGACTCCAAAATCAGAAAATAAAGTATTCTAAATTTAGGTTCACCAAAATCAACCACAATTTTTTGTAGGAGGGTTCTCTCTTACACTTCAAGGGTTTTTCACCTAAAAGGAGAAAGGTATCCCACAAAAACTTTGAGGTTCACTCAAGACTAATGCTAGTATGATTGAAGTATGTCTAAATGAAAATTCCTAAATGAAAATAACTAATAAAAGAGATGAATTATTAATGTAAAACTAAAGAAATGTAAGATGTTTGGAAACACATTGTGATATGCAAAAGGACCTAGAAATGAAGGTAAATTGTAATAGAAACTGATGAAACTGAAGGTGTGCACCTGGAAGCTAAAAAAGGATGGAATAAAGGTCTGGAATCTTGAAAAACCTAATGCATAAGCCAATTGGGACACTTGTGCCAATCTGGGCGACTTAGTCCCAGATCTGGAAAAATTGCTCTGGAGCCTGTTTCAGCCAAATGGGTATCCAAATCTATAAAAAAAAATTGAAAAATAGGTGCAGTGGGACTAAGTCACCAAGGTTGGTGACAGTCCACTTTGGATTTTCTGAAAATATGAAAGTGGATTCAAAAGCTCTCAATCTGCTCTTTTTGTTCCTCCAGGTGTCCGGATTTGAAACTATCAAATTCAGGTCTAAAATTGACTTTTTGTGGATATTTTGACATTTCCAAAATGGAGATGACCTCAACAAGTCTGAAACCTATTCTTTAATCATTTCCAAGCCATCCAAGCACCTAAATTTGCAATCACACAAAGGAAGAGAGAGAAAATGTTGACTGTTAGGGATTGGGGGTTTACCTTGGTCAAACCTCATTTAGGTAATTAAACCAAAATGATGAAATAAGATAATGAAACATGAAACATGAAACGATGCAATTAGAAACTTGCCATGATGATTGATCTTGAATTTTTGCAACAATGGATAAAGAATCTTGCTCTTGAATACCTTAGAAAGCTATCTTGATGACTTAGAATGCAAAAACCCTAGCTTGCTTGACTTGAAAGAGATGATGAATGAGTGATGATTTAATTAGGGTGAATTATGAATTAGGGTTTGAAGGTCTCCTTTTATAGAAAATATTTAAGAATAAGGATCATGATCAAGGGCCAAGATTAAATTAGAAAATAATTTAATCAAGGGTGGAGGTTAATTGAGAGAAGAAAGACATGGATAGATAAATACTTGAGGTGGAAGATAAGATTGGCATAGAAAAAGAGGTGATAGGGGAAATTAAATAATAAATATTATTTAATTTAGATGGCCAACATAGGGTAAATAAAAAAAATATTAATTTTATTTATTTCAAAAGAAAGACGAGGAAAAATTATATAATTAAATAATTAAAACTAATTATTTAATTGGGGAGATAATGAAAGGATAAAAAATTAAATAAATATAACATTTATTTAATTATAAAGAGAAATTGCTAATGAATTGATGAGGGCGCGGCCCGAGACTTAGAAAATAACCCACAAACAAGAGAATAATTTTATTATTCAGAAAATGGAGCTTCTTACATGCAGAGGATCTCAATCCCCAAGTTCTACAACACATGCAAGTTACAGAAAGCTACAGAATAACCCTTTCGCAATATGCGAGTTTGTCCCCAAAAGGTTACCCAAAAATTAGAAACCCACCCATAAATAGAGCTCCTCTTTAGTTTGGAGCCAAAAAAACATTCAAATTTGAGTTTAGGCGGTTTGGCGCTGAAAAATTACAACTTGAAGTTCAAATTTCAAAAGAACATTTGCAATTGTATCTTCTAGAAAGTGTGCCAACTTCACGAGGCCATAACTTTTGATCCGAGACTCCGATTCGCGAACCGTTTGAACCATTGGAAAGGTCTCAAAGTCAAGAACGTGCTTGAAATTTGCTACGCCAATTTTGGAAAGTTTTGGGGCCGATCTGGGAACTCTAAGTGTCTCAAATCTAACTCGAAAGATTTTCAGGTGCAAATCTGGGAAACTAAAACTGCAATATATTTCCACCTAGGAATAGAAAATGAAAAACGTAAATTGGGAATTTCATTATGATGAAAAGGGTATCCAAAAATGTAAAAACATCTCAAAACTAAGAAACTTGAAATTTAACTATTTTTGGGTGATGCAAGATTGCCCTTACACCACTAGATGCTCGCATCGGATATGACACCTAGGGTAATTTGAGAGGTGACCCCGTCACGTCTCAGATGGTGGAGGAAAACCCAAATGGTCAACCTCTTCCTTAGGCAAGTAGGATGAATCTTCAACAGGCCTTCCTTTCCATTTCACCAGATATTCTTCATACTGCCTGTTCCTGGTACTCCTTCCCACACGACTATCTAGGATTTCTTCAATCTCCTCCTTTTCTGAAGTAGGTGTTGGAATCCCACAATGTCCATCATTGATACTTCCTCTATGCCACCTTCATGATACTATGTCAAATCTGAAATGTTGAACACAGGGGAAATGTTCAATCCATCTAGCAACTCTACCTCATATGCATTCCCTGAATCATGCCTCTTCAAAATTTTACAGGGACTGAACTGCTTCATCTTCAATTTGTTATATGTTCCCACTGAAACCTTTCTTTCCTCAAGTGGACCATCACATCATCACCAATCTAAAACTCCTTATACCTCCTCTTCTGATCTGCCTTAGCCTTATACTGCATATTCATCTTGTTAATATGTTCTCTTACCTTCTCATGTATATCCTTGATGTGTTCTACAAAATGTTCAGCTTCAGCACTTATTTTCTTCTCTTGGTCCATCTTCCTCAATTTTGGAGCTATTCTGGGGCTACCTCCATACACAATCTGGAATGGTGATCTACCAGTGCTTTTGTTGAAAGAATTGTTGTAAGAAAATTCTGCCTGGGGTAAGATCAAGTCACATCCCTTAGGTTTATCTCCTACCAAACATCTCAGTAGGTTACCTAGACTCCTGTTAACAACCTCTATCTGCCCATCTATTTGTGGATGGTGTGTAGAACTGAACTTCAATTTTGTCTTCAGCTTCTTCCACAAGGTCCTCTAAAAGTACCCCACAAATTTGGTGTCATGATCTGAAACAATACTCTTTGGCAGACCATGTAGCTTCACCACCTCTTTGAAGAACAAGTCAGCAATGTGGACTGCATCATGGGTCTTCTGACATGGAATGAAATGTGCCATCTTCGAAAACCTATCAACCACTACAAAGACTGAATCATTCCCTTGTTGTGTCCTTGGAAAACCAAGAACAAAGTCCATACTTATATCCTCCCATGGCCTCTCTGGTACAGGTAAGGCTAATATAAACCTGTATTCTGACTCACTCCTTTAGCCATCTGACATACCTTGTAGCTTTGTACAAACTTCTTCACATCCTATGACAACTGAGGCCAATAATAATGCTCACTGATAATGGAAATGGTCTTATCCCGACCAAAATGTCCTGCCATTCCTCCACTATGCTTCTCCTTTATCAAGTTCTCCCTCATACGGAACTCCCTCGGGTACAATTGACTTCCCTTAAATAACATGCCATCTTGGATTATGAAATCCCAGCCACCTTGTCCTGTCCTTTGTAACGGGTTCCTTGCAAACTTTCAAACCTCTGCCCGAAATCGGAGGATCTTAGCATTATAGTGTCTTGAGTTCATTGAACCCAACCACTTCAATCTCCATCTTTGTCATCAATGTATGCCTCCTACTTAAGGCATCTGCAACCCTATTTGACTTCCCACTCCTATGTTTCAAAACAAAGGTATAACTCTACAAAACTCTACCCATTTCATATGCCTCTGATTTAATTTTCCCTGACTATTTAGGTACTGCAAGGCCTAATGATCAGTATATAGAACAAATTCCTTCGGCAACAAATAATGTCTCCATTTCTTTAATGCTTGAACTATTGCATAAAATTCCTGATCATATACAGAATACTTTCTCTTAGCATCATTTAACTTTTCACTGAAATAGGCAATGGGCTTACCTTCTTGGCTCAACACTGCTCCAATGGCACAACCACTGGCATCACAATCCACCTGAAACACCTTGTTGCTTGAAATGCAGGAGGCTAGA